>JAAALK010000081.1:13461271-13532731 GCA_019279435.1 Zizania palustris
AACAATGATGCCATTCGTGGTGTTGCTTGGACTCTTCTGTACGCAGTGATGACTGGAAAGAGGTTTGATGTCATCCATTTGATGCTATATGAGATGGCACTCTCAAAGGGAAGCCTCACTCTTGGAGTCTACTATGCTCCGTTCATCATGAGATTGATTTTGAGCAAAGTAGGGAATGTGAATGAGCGCCTTGATATTACTCACTCTCAGTATAGGCCTCGCTTCTCGGCTACTCCTTTGGCTCCAGCCGCCGATCCAGCTGATGTGGGTGCAGGTCAGCCCCATCCTCAGGACATTCCTAGCAGCTCTTTTGCTCCTCCACAAGACTCTGGATCTGGTGCTTTTGGTCATTCTCCTTATTTTGGTATGGATGCCACTCAGTTCTTTGATCCAGTGCTTCAACAAGTGACAGCTGGCTTTCTTCAGTTAAATGCAAGGATGGATCAAATGGCTTTAGGACAGGAAGCAATCACCTCCCATCTGCAGAACCTTCAGGGTGGTCAAGAGCGCATCAACTCCAGGATTGACACTCTTTCTTCTCGAGTTGATCGGCTAGATTCATCTTCCTCAGCAGGATATCCTCTTCAGTACCAGCGCCGTCGTCGCCGCCTTGATGATTCTCAGCCTCCTCCTTCCCAGGATTAGTCTCTCTTTTTTGGTTCTTGATGCCAAAAGGGGGAGAAGCAGTAGAGATAAGAAGTTTAGGGGAGAAGGAGAGTTTAGAAAGAAATAATCTAGACTAGTCTGCTCTATTTATATCTATCTATCTATGATTGGTTGTATGATGAACTCTATTTGCTTTCCATGCCGTGATGAACTTAATTTGAACTATTTGCTTTTATTATGAAAAACTCTCTCATGTGCTTTGCTTAATTGGATTTTTGAATTATGTTTGGAATTATAACTCATATCTTGCTCCACATATCACCCTATCACTCTTTCAGGGGGAGCTTTGCGCTTAATTGTAGATACTTCTATTTAACATATTTCTTTATCTCTGAAATGTTTGTCATCAATTACCAAAAAGGGGGAGATTGAAGATCTAGGCCCCATGTGAGTTTTGGTAATTAATGATAAACGTGTGTTTGTGGACTAATATTTTTCTTAAGTGTGAAGGAAATGAGTAGGTCCCGCGCAAATGGAGCACAAGATTGAAAACCCGAAGATCTGGACGTTTAAAGGCTATGGCAAAAGGTTTGAAGGAATCTAGAATTGATCGAGGTGTTTGGAGCGATCAATTAGGCTAGGTTTAAATTTTGTTTTTGCCGTACTATAAAGAGGGGTTGCATCTTTGTTATGAGTTGATTTTCAAGTGCCAAATTGCATTGCATATAGTATCTTTTGATCATGTGTGATTGTTGCAAAAGTTACTATTTTGGCAAATTTCCTTGAAAAACAAAATGCAGCTTTTGTTGGAGTTGTCTGACCCTGGCGGTCTGACCGATCATATGGGTCCGGTCAGACCGGCTGGTGTTCGGTGGTCCGACCGGCCAAGGGGTCGGTCTGACCGGGATTGCGCGGGACTGCATTTTGATGGTTTATAGAGCCGACGGAGACCTTATCGGTCTGACCGAGCCGATGGCCGGTCAGACCGGGTAGGGTCGGTCCAACCGGGCCAGCATGGCCGGTCAGACCGAATGGACCTGTCACATCAGTAAATGGCGAGTTTTCTAGCCGTTGCAGTTGGGGTCAGTCAGACCGGCCCAAGATGGGCGGTTAGACCGATTGTGCGCAGAGAGCCACCTAACTCGTGTAACGGTTAGTTTTTGGGTGTGTGGCTATATAAACCCTTGCTACAGCTCCTTTGCTAGACTTTTGGCATTCATTTGAGCATACTTGAGCACAAGAGAGTCTCTCCCACCATTGAGCACTAATTTGAGCACTAGTGAGGTTGGGAAGAAAAAGGGTGATCAAGTGATTGAGTTGATTGCATTGCATTGGCATTTTGGCACTTGATCCTCTTCTCCTAGCTTGATTACAGCTTGTTACTCTTGGAGATTGCCATCTCCTAGACGGCTTGGAGAAGAAACCGGTGATCTCTCCTAGGAGGTTGTGGAGGAGACCCGGGAGGTTGTGAAGGTTGGAGCTCGCCTATCCGGAGTGGAGAAGAGCTACCACTAGTGATCGAGGCCCGAGAGTTGCACTACCGGTGCCGGGTCATCTTCAAGCTAATTTCTCTTTGAGAAATCCGAGGCTCGGTGAAGAGAGCGGTCAAGTGAAACTCGCCTCAACAAGGACGTAGGAAATTGGCAAATTTCCAAACCTCAGGATAAAATTCGGTTGTCTCTTATCCCCTTTTATTTTGAGCAAGTTAAAATTGTGCAAGCTTACTTTTCTAGAGTAATCTACTTGCCATCTTAGGTTGCACTATTTGTTCTAGCTGTTTGCTACCATTGCCATAGGTCCTTGCTTATTGTTTAGCTAAAATTGAATTAGTTTTAAAAATCGCCTATTCACCCCCCCTCTAGTCGGTACATCGATCCTACATGCGGGGCTGGAGACAGCAGAGAAGAAGAACGCCAGTGCAGCAGAACGTACCTTGGATGCCCTTCACGGTACCTTGGAATATTTTGGCACTATGTGCCCTTCGTCTTCTGCGGTGGCCAGCGAATCCCTCGACCGGAAACTGAAGAGGATCCAAGTGGCGGCGTCGTTGATGATGAACTCCGGTGTCCGGTACGGAGAGATGTCCGGTTAGTGTGCCGACATTGGAGTTCTTTGCGACCTCGAAGCCCTTCAGACCCCCCTCGCTCTAGTTGGGGGTTCGACCCCCGGAAGCTTTTCCTCCGAAGACCTGCTGCATCCATCTTCGGACGTAGCCTTGGCCTAGGAAGCCTTCCGGTTGACCTGGAAGACAGACCACAAGGCTGCGGCCAAAGCTTGGATCGACGAGGCCCGTCGGCAGAAGAAGGCATAGACAAGGCCACCGCTTCCCGCCTCGCCAGCTCCGGCGCCTCCTGCTCCACCAACCGACCTGTAGGTCTAGCTCTTAGGGCCATTATGTATAAAAATCTTGTAAAGCCCCTTGCATTAATGAAAAGTTATAAACGAAGATCTTGTTTGGGTGTTTTGTTCTTTTAGGTTTTGTCATGCCCTTCGAAACTTGACCTCGAAATACTGGATTTTACCGAAGGGCTCCGGAAGGAGTGGTCAAGCCTTGAGATATTAAGGCCCTACTGCCGCTCTCGCTTCTCTGTTCCTCGTGGAGACAAAGGGGAGATAACCCTCGAAGTTTTTCAAGAGGTCTTAACTTATATCAAGGAAGAGGAGAAAGAGAAGGCATCTTCGTCCTCCGAACACATGGATTGGTCTGACTCAGAGTACTAGGCCGAAGACCCTGCGGAGGCTAGCTCCGAAAGACTTCTGACTTGGGCCGAGCTTCAAGAGGAGCAAAAGAAACTGCGAGCCTCGAAGAAGAAGAGAAGCACTCGAACAAAAAGGGCAAATCCGATGGCTTCGATTTCCGAAGAACAGAGTAGCCGGAGGGGTAGCTCTAGAGGCCGACAGGGTCTTCGATTCTTCCTAGGCTTGGACCAAAACTTCTCCTGATGTATAAGTACGATGAATTAATGTGAATTGCTCCGAAAGTATCTTGTTTGCTTTTTACCCTCCTACCCCTCCTTGTGGGTGGTGGACCCTTTGTAGTGCAAATAGGTTCGCCGGACACAATGATGCGTTGAACAACCCGATGCTTCGTATCACACTTAATATCCGTATTTTACCTTTTCAGAGGGTTCTTCGAACATACTTCCATATTATTATCTCGTAGGTTTCGAAGTTGGATCTACCTCTATAGGGTTTTATACTTGTCGCTTAGGACTTTTGAATTTTTTTCTTTTTTTAAAGTGTCTCGTTGGCCGGGGCCTCGAAACCTTATTACTTAGTCACCTTCGACTCTTTTATAGATTGTTCGAACCCGTAGGCCAGAGATCTGTTTATCTTTAAAGTCCTTGGACTCTTCTACGGATCCTAACAAGCCGGAGCCTAGAATCCGTAGGGTGGCCACCTTCGGCTCTTTTACATATACTTCGTACCCAGAGGCCGGAAATCTATTCTTTTTAAAGTCCTTAGACTCTTCTACGGATCCTAACAAGCTAGAGCCTGGAATCCGTAGGGTGGCCACCTTCGGCTCTTTTACAGATACTTCATACCCGGAGGCCGGAAATCTGTTCTTTTTAAAGTCCTTTGACTCTTCTACGGATCCTAACAAGCCGGAGCCTGGAATCCGTAGGGTGGCCACCTTCGGCTCTTTTACAGATACTTCGTACCCGGAGGCCGGAAATCTGTTCTTTTTAAAGTCCTTAGACTCTTCTATGGATCCTAACAAGCCAGAGCCTAGAATCTATAGGGTCGCAGCGAAGCCCCTGAACCGATGGTTCGCAGGCTGCTGCCCGGGTCTTGGGAAAGATGCTTGACTCCGCAAGCATCTCCGTCCTCCACTTTATTTAGAAAAGGAAAGCTTTACAAGTGATTACAAGGAGCCCCTAAGCGTAATAACGCTTAAGGTACTCCGCATGCCATGCATGTTTCAATTCTTCCCCTTTTAAATTAGCTAATTTAAATGATTCGAGGCGCCCTGAGCGTAGGATAACATATGGTCCTTCCCATTTATTTCCTAGCTTCCCCGGAGCTATTACACTTCACAAAACTAGATGATCAGGTCTAAGCTCGTTCAGTTTTTATCTTCGGGTCATACCATGTTTTTGTTTGGCCTTGGTACTTGGTCAGATTGGCGACAGCTCGAAGCCTTGTTTCCTCTGACAAGTCCAGCGAAGTGTTTCTTTCATTTTCATCTCCGGGCTGTACTACACGAAGGGATCCACCTCTGAGCTCCGTAGGAGTCATGGCCTCATCTCCGAATAGCAGTCTAAATGGGGTAAAGCCTGTGGACCTGGCTTGAGTGGTTCGAATGGACCACAAGATCTTGGGAATCTCTTCGACCCACAGCCCCTTGGCCAATCCAACAATTCGTCGATTCAGACCGGAGAGGATGTTCCCGTTGGCTCGCTCGACAGCTCCGTTGGACTGTGGATGGCGCACTGCAGCGAAGCACAACTTAATGCCCAGTTCTTCACAAAATTCTTTGAATGTGTCAGCTTCGAACTGGGTTCCATTATCCACTGTTAACTCCCTTGGCACTCCGAACCTGCATATAATGTTTTGCCAGAAAATTTTTTGCACATTCCTTGAAGTGATAGCAGTCAATGGTTCTGCTTCAACCCACTTTGAAAAATATTCGATTGCTACTACCGCAAACTTCAAGATGCCTTTTGCCATTGGAAAAGGGCCTATGAGGTCCATGCCCCACCGAGCCATTGGCCATACCGGGGCAATAACTTGTAGTGGAACTGGCGGACGGTGGCTTTGTCTGCCCATCCATTGGCATCCTTGGCATGTTCGAATCAATTCCTCTGCATCTATCACAATTGTTGGCCAGTAAAGCCCCTGCCGAAGTGTCTTGCCTGCTAGAGCACGAGGGGCCAGGTGACTTCCGCACAAACCTTCGTGAATTTCCTGAAGTATGTCTTGGCCTTCGGGTTGGGAGATGCATCGAAGTAGAGGGGAACACACGCCAGCTTTGTACAATATCCCGTTGACAAGCTTTTAGTTTCGAGCCCTTGCTTGCAATCTTCGGGCATCCGGACCTTCTGAAGAATCTATGCCACCTTGCAATATATTTATAATCGGAGCCCACTAATCTGTAGCTGGAATGCACAGTACTTCCGCGGAGGGTAATTGATTAGCTGCAGGCTTCATTAGTTCTTCGTAGAAAGCACCCTCCGGGAGGTCCACCGCTCCGGCTGCAGCTTTTGCCAGAATGTCTGCGAGTTGATTATCTGCCCGAGGGATGCTTCGAACAGAGAATCCTTTGAATGCTTCTTCAGTCTTGCGGATTTCTTCAAGATACTGCGCTAGACGTGGGTTCTTTGCTTGAAAGCTCTTATCGATATGCCCTGCGACGACTTGGGAATCTGTTTTAATTATTATCCTTGCAGCTCCAAGTGCCTTTGCCTTTCGGAGGCCTAGCAGGACCCCTTCGTATTCTGCGATATTATTGGTGGTCTTAAAGTTGAGCCTCGCAGAATACATGGCCTTTGCCTTGATGGTGATATGATGACTGCGCCAGCTCTAGCACTAGATGCTTGATAAGCTCCGTCAAAAATATGGTCCATAAACCTTCGGAGGGCTCCTTCGGAGCCCAAACTGCAGATGGTGTCCACTCCGCTACGAAGTCGGCTATGATTTGGGATTTGACAGCTGTTCTTGCCGTGAAGGAGATTACGAAGGGTACTAGCTCGACAGCCCATTTTCCGATCCTACCCGTAGAGTCTTTTCTTCGGAGCATATCACCAAGAGGGTACGAGGTAGGAATGATTAGGTTATGCGCCAAAAAGTAATGCCTTAGCTTTCGCGAGGCCATTACCAGGGCATAAGCAAATTTCTCGAGCTCGGAGTATCTTATCTTAGCTCCGGACAAAACTTCTGAAACAAAATAAACTGGGTTCTGCACCAGCTTTCCCTTAAGCTCAACTTCCCAGACCAGTACTGCACTTACTGCGGAGCCTGTCGCTGCAAGATAAAGGAGGAGTGTTTCTTCTGGGAGGGGCACAGTAAGTGTTGACAGACTTCCGAGGTATGCTTTTATATCATCAAAGCTCTTCTGGCACTCCGGTGTCCAACTGAAGCTTTCGGACCCCTTTAGGGCTTTGAAAATTGGGAGGCTTCGCTCTGCTGATCTGGCCAGGAATCTACTAAGGGCTGCGAGCCTTCCTGCTAGCTTCTGGATTTGCTTCAAATTCCCTGGTGGAGCCATTCTTTGCAGTGCACTTATCTGCGTTGGACTAGCTTCGATTCCCCTGCTCGAAACCAAGTACCCTAGCAGTTTTCCTGCTTGTGCTCCGAATATACATTTTTAAGGGTTGAGGCGTACTCCACATGTTCAGAGACTCTCAAACGTTTCAGCTAGGTCTAGGCTATGCTGGTTCTTTTGAGCACTTTTTATTACAATGTCATCTATATAGGCTTCGACATTTCGGCCTATTTGATGACCTAGAGCCTTAGCTATTAAACGTGAAAAGGTAGCTCCGGCATTCCGCAAGCCAAAAGGCATTCTTACATAACAAAATACCCCGGAAGGAGTTACGAAGCTTGTCTTGGCTTCGTCTTCACGCTTTAGCCAGACTTAATGATACCCGGAGTAAGCATCGAGGAAGCTTAGCAATTCAGAGCCGGCTGTGGAATCAACCAGCTGGTCTATTCGGGGCATCGGGTAGGGGTCTCGCGGGCATGCTTTATTTAATGAAGTAAAGTCAATACACATGCGCCACTTGTTCGAGTCCTTCCTTACAAAAACAGGGTTCGCCAACCACTCGGTATGGGCTACCTCCCTAATGATGCCAGCCCTTAACAATTTTTCTACTTCGGCTTTGGCTAGGCTTGCCCTTTCTACAGACAGCTTGCGGAGCCCTTGGCGCACTGGCCTGGCCTTCGGGTTGACGAGCAGGCTGTGCTCGATGATACTTCGATCAATCCCGGTGATGTCTTCGTCAGTCCAAGCAAAGACGTCCAGATTTTGTTTGACGACTTCTTCCAACGAGACGGCTATCTCCGGGGATAGCCCTTTGCCGAACAGTACTGGGTATTCTTTGCCATCTTTAGAAATTATCTTCGTCTCAACATCACCCTCCGGGCTTGGCTTAAGGGAGAGCCCCTTCGAAGAGTTCGAAGCCTCCGAAACCTCTTCCATGCTCTCTGCCACGTTGTGCACTTGCCGGGGATCCAACGGCTGGCCGTGCCCATACTCCATTCTCCGGGCTATAGCTTGGTCTCCTGAAATAGTAAGCACTCCACCTTGCGTGGGCATTTTGAGACAAAGATAATTGTGGTGCGCTATAGCCCCGAACTGGTTCAACATTCCTCGCCCGAAGATTGCGTTGTAAGCATAGGGGCATCGACAACGTCGAAGATCACCTCTTCTACCCTGGCCAAAGGCCCCTCTCCGAAAGCAACCTCGAGGCCTATCTGGCCGAGGGCATCGAGAGGCGGTCCTAAGAACCCTTGAAGTGGCCGGGCCGCTGGAAGTAGATGCTTCCGGGATATGCACATTTGATCGAAGGCCTGGACGAAAAGTATGTCTGCGGAGCTCCCGCCGTCCACCAGGATCCTTCGAACTTCCACCCCTGCTATGTCTGCGGAAATGACCAAGGGGTCAGCATGGGGAAACTTTACCCCCGCGGCATCGTTGGCAGTAAACGCGATGGACACATGAGACCACTCTGGCATCCCCTCTGCGGAGCTTGAAGTCCCAATGTGCTCAACCTCGCGGACGTATTCACGCAGCTGCCTTTTGGACATGTTCCCGAGGGTCCCCCCTCCAGAGATGGGCAGGACCACTCGTTTGTCGCGGTCTTGCAGGTCTTCCTGCTTCGGTGGTGGCATAATATTGGCCACCGGAAGTCGCATGGGGGCTTTGGGAACACCGGCTCGGGCCACGATTTGCACAGGCTCCGACCGTGCCGCTGGTGGGGCTTGATCCGAAGTACCCCGCCCGGTACTTCGCCCTAGGTAGTCGCCCTAAAGGGCCAACACTGCCTTGCAATCCTTCGTGTCATGGCTTCTATTGTCGCCATGCATGCAGCAGAAAAAACTCTGGCGCCTACCAGGTGTTCTTTCTTGAGGCTTCGGCGCTCCAGCCTTGAAGCTTTGCTCCTCTTGATAACTGGTAGGTGCCTTCGGAACGGAAGGTGCGATGCTTAGCACCTCCGAACGAAAATGCTTCTTCCCTCGCCTGTGTTCGTTGAAGCGGCTGTCTTGAGGGGGTTGCAGAGGAGTCGAGGCTTCTGGTTCCGTCTTAACTTCTCGGAGGGTAGGTGCGGGTGCTCCGGCTTGCCGAAGACAGCCTTCCTCCGCCTTGGAAAACTGTTCGAAGTATGCCATCACCTGCGCCACAGACGTCACTGGCTTTCGATGGAGCTTGCTGAGGAGGTCGGGGTTTAGCACCCCTTCGCGGGCGGCGTCGACTACCGAAGAGGTAGACAGGCCCTTAATCTGTGACTTGGTGTGGACGAAGCGCGTGAAGTACTCCCGGAGTGTTTCTCCCGCTCGCTGCTTCACCTGGAACAAACTCCCTGTCGACATCGGAGCCACAAAGGTACCCTGGAAGTTGCTCACAAACTTCTTCTTCAACAGTTCCCAGGACCTGATCAATCCTGGCTTCAAGGACCAGAACCATCGGAGCGCCACGCCTTCAAGAGCGAGGGGGAAACACTTCGCCATAGTGTTGCGCACCCCTCCGCTTGCTTCTATTGCCAGGGCATATGATCGAGCGAATTCTCTAGGATCTGACCCGCCGGAGTACTTATGCAACTTCGAGGTCTTGAATCTGGGATCGAAAGGCACTCTTTGCAAGTCCGAATGCAGCGGAGACTCATCATCGAAAGATGTGTTCTCAGCCTCCTGCGGGATTTGGACAACTTCGGGAAGATTGCGAGTACCACTGTCTTGGGGCCCTTCTGGAGTCTTGGTGGAGGCTTGAGTGCGGAGGCGATCGGCGACCTCTTGTCTCCACCTAGCCACCTCCTCCTGAAGCCTTGCTAACTGAGTAGCTTCGGTTCCAGGAAGGTCTTCGTCTTCATCAGAGGGCAGCTCCGGGTCTTGGAAGCTGACATAATCAGTCCGGAGCACCGCAGGAGGAGCTCGGGGTCCCCTAGGCACTCAACGCCCACCGCACCCTCGGGAATCGTTGGAACAGTTGAGGGTCCGGCTCCGTTGGTCCGAGGGGACCTTCGGAGAGGACCCGAGGCTTGGCTTCGCTTCGAAGGCATAGCTAATCCCGGAGAGGTTCGAAGACCAGGAACTTCGATTGGTCTAGGAAGGCGAACAAGGGCCTTCGAACCGCACTAAGAAGCCCCTTACCGAAGGGTGCGCAGAATCTTGGGATTCTGAGGCTCCCTCCGTAAGTGCTCTTCGAAGTGCAGTCAGCAGTAGAGAACAAGCTTCTAGAACTTGGTTCCCCACGGACGGCGCCAACTGTTGGCGTAAAAGATTACGCTAACAGGTTCTCTGAGATCAAGAACAGTCGAACTACGAGTTCGTGTTTAAGGACTAGCCCAAGCCTCCGAAAGGATAATAGCTTGGGTAGTTCGAATGTATGTATTTGAGTAATTGAGTCTTCGGTCCCGATTACAGGGGAGAGAGGGGGGTATTTATAGGCAAAAGTGTCTAAGGAAAAGACCTATTTACCCCTAGATTACAACCGACATAGTGGAAACTATTCGGTACCCTGAGTAGGGTCAAAAAGGTAAAGCTATCCGGGGCAAACGGATAAGTCAAACATCTTATCAATCCTGTCGCTCAGCTTCGGAGCCTCGTATTTTGCGGAGGGCTTCTTCGGACTTCAGATCGAGGCCCTCTTCGGCTTAACGCCTCCACCTTCGAGTAAGAGCCCATCAGCTCCGAAGCTTAGTGAGTCTTTGAGTTATTAACCTCTAAGTCCTGAAAATGAAGCAATTTCCCCCAACATTGATGTAGCAATGTTATCCTCTTAAATTAGAAAAAAAGAACCCCTTTTACTCTTTCAAAGGCGTTTGAATCCACCTCTTTCCTCATCTCAGTGACATCGTGAAGCGTCGGAGGTGATGTAGCTTTTACATTTTCGCGGCATGATCTTTGTTATGATGTATTTGTTGAACCTGCAGGTATACCCTATGTGAATTTCGCAAACACAGATTTAAGGATGTTTCACAGGTTTACTAAACTTGCAGGTTTGCCACCACTAGTCAGTCAAGACTGGTTGGAATCATCAGCAACAAGAGGAATGGACGAAAACTACGCAGCATTCAGAATGAGAACCAAAAAGCCGAGAAACCTAAGTTGCTAAATAAACAGCAACAAATGTTGACGAGAAAACACTCCAGTACAGGGTGTTGTTGGCTTGTTGCTTCTTGCTAACAGGCCTAGCTACAAAATCAAGATCCAGCCACAAAATTTTCCCAATCAGTTACACGCCACAGGAATTAAAACATCTGATGGGGCATACAGATTCAAGTCGAAATCCCCATACAGAAAGCATTATGAGATAATTAAGCACATCACTGCTAGCTTCAGCATGAGCATTTGACACCGTCCTCATTGCATCTAGTATCGACCACGCCCACGGGCCCGCCCACGAAATGGTGGCCCACCCCATCTTCCCCTGCCACGCCCTGCAAAGAAGGCAAGGGCCAAGGAGCAGGAGCAATGAGTAGGAGAAAAGCAAAATCAGAAACATGTTGGGATGTCGGGCTGAGCTTACCACGACCTGGAGGGGGGTAATCGTCTAGCTCACCATCAAAGTATTCACCATGATCTTCATAGTAGCTCCCCCTGCCACCATAACTGTAATCATAGCCATAACCACCCCGTGAACCACCTCCATAGTAACCGTCATGCCCTCTTCCTCGTCCTCGTCCTCTTGGTCGGCCTCTCCCTCTGCCTCTGCTGTTGTAATAATCTCCTTCCTCCCACTCCTCGCCCCAATCATGAGCAGGGGGGCCATTGCTCATGGCTGCACATTTGCTATCAAAGAATTAACAAACATAACTTTTTGTCTGCAAGACTTCCAACATGATAAGTACTTGGTTTTGGCTAAACTTGTAGGTGGAACCGTGAAAGACACAAAATTAAATCCTAACATGAGCTATCAAATCTCAATTTTAAATGAGGCTGGTATCCAGTAGATGCTTCAAAAACCAGTTCTTAAGATGGTAAGTAAAGAGAAATACCACATGCAACAAGTTCCAAAGGAGTATTGTACTATTGTGTCTATGGAAAGGTGGGAGAGTGAGAGGCAATATGACATGCTAAAATGGTAAGAAATATGTGCAATGACCCTGTGGGTTGTAGCCAAGTGGTTTTGTGCTCATAGAAGACATGAGAAAGAAGATACCTCTGGCCCTGCCCCTGCCTCTTCTGCCACCGCGGCCTCTTCCACGACCAGCAGGGAAAGATTCTATGGCCATGAAGGAATTTGTTATCAAATGATTGTACTAGTCATCTCTAAAAGTAGGAGAGAAACATGTGAGAACAATACCTTCTTGTTCATAATCAAAAGCAGGTCTCACTTCTTCATCTGGGATAGGTGGCTGGTACCTAACGGTATAACCAACCAATAATGATTAGACAAATTCAGTCAGTTTCAACATAACATAAAGCATAAGCAAATAAGGGAATGAAATATGGCTAAATATGTACAAAGTGTTGAAGTTCAGCTCTGGACAGGGGTTAAACTTACCCTGTAGATGATGTATCCAGTGCTTTTTTGGATAATGTTATGGTGATCATTGATACATGCCGAGTTGTCTCTAGGCTGTGGCAAGAAGTAGAACAGTGTCATGAACCCACAATGTCCCACATTAAGTCTTTCTTTTTTTTTCTGGAAAAGGTAAGAAAAACATATTCTTACGGGAGAAGGCCTTCTTCCAAAGGTTCCCATGTGTCTGTGATATCAATAGATTCAGTACATGTAATCTGATGAAGACCACCGATCCTTCTCTGAATGAAAAGTTAAGTGTAAGTTGGATAAACAACAAACCACTTTAACAGCAGATATTAATATTACTAGGTCAAAGAAATAATTAGCATACCTTGATCAATTCAACAACCATGACTGTCTTGTTAATGGCTCTTCCCATTGCTTTGATAACAATCTCATCATGCCCATTTTCCTGAAAAATGTGGTTTAACCATGCACTCATCCAGGATTAAATCAAAATTCATGAGATTGCATTGGGATTCTCAACAGGTCATATATCATTCTTGACCATTAACGACAAAATAAACTTTTGAGGATAAGGGAAAATATGCAATCATTTCAACAATGATATCTTCCAGAAAAAGGAACAGTATGCATAGCAAGCTGAAGAAACAGCATATGCAAATGACAAATGTATATTATATACAATTGTGTGAAAAGCAAAGAAGTTTGCATTATTTTGTCAGGCTGCAAAACTTCAGGCATCAAGATTAAATGATAAGTGATGGAAACACAGACAGCTGATAAGCTTCAAAAAGTTCAGAAGTAGTAACAGACATAAATAAAGCACTAGGATATACTGGAAGGACCAGGAGGTCCTCTGAGGTACTAGAACGGCAATGAACAACATACTATACCGACCTAAGTCATAAGAGCAAAATTCAAACTTAAAAATCCAAAGATATATCTGATTGAGTTGTACAAGTGAGGTGTGAATAAAATGTGCATACTAAATGCAGATAACAGAGAGTGCATAGCCTTGTAAGATGAGTTAATTTTTCAATAGACTTATATAACTTAAAAACATCTTCACTGCCCAGAATATCAAATTGCAAGCAGCTCCTAGAAACTGTAGAAACATAGCACACAAAAGGTTGTTGCTTATTCTAAGCCGAATAACAACACCGCCGAAACAAAGTCATGGTAATGGGGTCACCTCAAGCAATGACATCCCATAGCTGATATAGTTCCGCATCCTCCCCTGTGCAGTGATCCTGATCTCATTCTCACTAATTGGTGTCTCATTGCGAGGCTTCTCAACCCTTTGGTATCTATCCATACCTATAAGTTGATACAAATTTCAGCATAGCAATATCCAAGCAACCATTGTAAACGTACTTCAAGAAGACAGTATCATAAATTGTGTAGAAATGAGATAAGCACAGATCAATCATATATGAATTTAAAATAGCTGTAGAATTAATTTTCACTTGGCAGGTAATATAGACTGGATGGGACCAACAATCTGTGGAATTTAAACAAGACATAGGAGTAAGTTAAAAATGAAAACTATCAAAAATTCCAAAATAAGATTTATATCTTTTGAGACTGGAGAACGATAAAATAGTATGCAATACAATATACACGCGAAGGAGATGGAAGTATGAAACTTGCACAAATTGAGGCATCAAGTACAAAAATCTGGAAGGTTAATAGAACGTTTTGTCTCACACATTAGCAAATATATGAGGAGCATTGTGACAAATCACAGAGTTACAGCAAGTTTGCAAGTAACACTCAGCTGAAACTGAGGGCATAGAACACCAGCGCAAATCATTTGAGTAGCACATCAGTCAGATAAGTCAGATAATTACCCTGTTGCGCCTACAGAATCATTCTGCGACACCCCTAGCATGCATCTCAAAAATAAAAATGAAGACTAACGTTCGAAGCAGCTAATCACAAGTGTGCAAACAACACCGGTCACTGGGCACTGGGGATACACCCAGAAATGTAACTCTGGAAATCCCAAACCTGATGAACAAATTCGAGGTTCAATTTAGTGAAACAGAAAAGTGCGCCGAACATAATCGACACTCCAACAACGCCTAACCAATCCCACCAAGACCAACAGAACCTCACGCGGCGACACGCCGCACGCGGCGGTACCCAACCAGCGAGCAGACCAACCGAAAAGCCCCCAAAATCTCTACGGCTCGGAGCCCCACCACCTACCGGACCAACCAGCAGGCCCCCCGCGACGGCGGCGCCGGCGACGAAGACGACGACAGGAACGCACACGGAGTAGCGCCAGGGGACCACACGACCAAGCACCGAATCGAGCCCTAAAACTCGCCCCCGGCCCCGCCCCCGCCCCCGCCGCCGCGCCCGTCAACGTCCGCCTCCCCGTACGCCCCGCGGCCCCGAATCCAACTCGCCCGCCCCTAGTCGAGGCAAGCGCGAATGAATCGAGGAGAGGAAGAAATCGCACCTTGAGGTTGGGCTCTCGTCCGTTTCTCCCCCAAGGGCTCTGCAACTCTGCGACGACGAGGCGGCGAGAGAATGGAGCGGACGAGAGGAGAGGAGAAGAGGGAGTTTTCAGGTGGTTGCCCAGTGGAGTGGACCGTGACGTGGGGTTACGGCTCTCCGCCTGAGTACTACCTGGACCCGGTGCACATGAGGCGCGCCCACGTAGATCCATCTGAAGCGGTACTTTGGAGCGATTAACGGTGATGATTGGGGTTAGTCAATAGACCAGGCGCGGGGAGCCGCAGCGGCAACGGGTGGGATAGGGCGCCGGGTTGAGGATAAGGGCCCCGGTTTTACTGCCACAGTAGAGACTAGAGTGTAGGCCATAGATGTCAGCGATGCCGGTTGTATCGTTCTGTGCTCATCGTTTACAGCGTACGTATCTAGGGGGTGTTTGGTTCCACCTTGCTAAACTTTAGGGACTAAAGTTTAGTCCCTTTTAGTCCCTAAATTGCCAAACAAGGGGACTAAAGTGGGACTAAACTTTAGTGACTAAAGTTTAGCCTTTAGTCCCAAAGAACTTGCTAAAGGGGACTAAAAGTACTACTTACCTCTCATCCCTCACTCTCTTTTAGTATTTTAGTCCTTAGAACCAAACAACAAGGGACTAAAGTTTAGTCCTACAAAAAAGAGGAGACTAAAGTTTAGTTTAGTACCTAAAGGAACCAAACAGGCCCTAGGTAATTTTGCATCAAGGCTTGTTCCGCGAGAATTTGATACAGTGACCTTGAAATGTATACTTATCGTTAATATTTTTTATTTAATAGTTTATACTGTTATCTACCACTATCTTAATAAGTGATAGTAGAACGTATATAGGATAAAATTGTCCAAAAAAATATGATGTAGAGGAATAAATGATAATTTCATTATACTTTTTTGTTAACCCATCTAAAATCAAATCATACATTGGCTTCTTATGTACGGTTTTTGATATATATTTTCAAAGCGTTAAGTATAGAAGAATCACGTAAGTTTTTGATTTAATAATCAATGAAAAGTTTCACTTCAAAATTAAGGGTTAATTTTTTTCATGTCACCGTTATTTGTCTACTTGTTAGAAATATCATTACTATTCAGATATTTCTTTTTGTGCCATTGCAATTCATTTATTCTTGCCCACATGTCATTTTGTATGCCCAAGACAGCTACGGGCCCACTTGCATGCTCTCTAATTTGCATATTGCTTGTCCTACCCCCAAGACTTTCTAGTTTCTTCTATCCTATCTTCTTCTTCCCTACAAGCATATGTCGACCGATGACTACGCGGCTAGAGGGGAGGACACCCTTGTACATGGCCTTGTACTAAAGGCCAAAAGTCCCTTGAGGAGAAATTGCATCTAAGATATAAAATTACAAATGGCTAAATAAGCTATCCATACTTCATCAAAAAGGACCATAAATTCTCAAAGCATGGAGTTGTTTTCTAATCATTGCTGACATTTAATGCAATAAATAAACATAACTACTCTCCGGAAGATGACGATGCAGGATCCTCAAGAGACGACTTGGCTAGGTTCTGGGCCTCGGGGGACACGACAGGACTCTCGAGAGCAGGAAAAAATTGAAGATTATCCCTAGGGATCACAACGATGATGCCCTCCACCTCCTTCTGGAGCACCGTAGCTTGATCTCGATAACCCTGGTGGGCATTCCATGTTCCAACAGTTGAAGGTGGTTCATCGAGAAGTAGGCCTGAACATAGACCAAGGCCAATTTGGCCCCAAACTTCACTGTCTCATCGACGAAGAGGCAGATCTAGGTCTTGAGCCCCTCAAATTTGTCTAGGAACTCTGCATCAGCATCCTCAACTAGAAGCGAGTATGTGCATTCGACCACCGTGAACCTCAATCGCTTCACCCTCGAGCTCTCTGATTCGAGCCCAGTCTCGATCAAGCCTTCATGTAGATAGAAGACCAACGAATATTAAGGCAAAGAGACAACAAGACAATAATAAAGGAGTGACCGCTCGAAAAAAAGTTGTGGACACCAAGATTTGGTAAAGCCTAGGGCCCAGCAAGGATGTCGTATGGTCAAACAAAAGTCAAGAAGGGTTCGATCAAATATGGTCAAAGAAACCCGTCCGTTATAACATGGTCGGATATGAAGGAGCCGATGATAAGAAGATGAAGTTCTATCCAGAATCAATTAGGATAGATTGCTTGAACGACAAGTCTCTGGACTATAAATATGTATCCCTTAGTAAGATTAGAAATACACAGCTCTGTCAAACAACTATTCGATGCATCGCCACCATTGGCTTCCCAAGGTTAATCCCGGCGGGATTCAACACTCGGAGCTGGGCTGCATCGTTCTGATCTCCAGCAAAGAGGTGAGTCCCGCCACCCCCGACGATCGTATCGACTAGGTCAGTGTCCTCACGGCTGCATCAATTTGATATCTTGAGGCATCGGCTGAAATAGTACGATCACCGATTTATCTCGATATATTGGCTAGGTCTAAGGCTGAATCAGTTTGATCTCTTAGATTGATGTGATTTAGGTGTGAAAGTTTGAGACTTCATTGGTTGAGTCCGACATCTCTTTCTATTGTATTTATTTCATGTTGTATACCGTTCATCTAAATGAAGCACGCCTGATACTTTGAAGTATTATTAAGTTCATCGTAACTAGCTATTGTCTTGGGTAGGTTCAATCTTGTTATTGTGATGATTTTGATAACACAGGCATGTTATCCAACATGTTTTATTTATTTCTATCAGAGTACAAGATGATAGGTTATCTTTAATTTAGAGTCATATTCTATCCAACATCGGGGATGCTCATTGGCCTATACGTGTAGATTACCTATTTCATTAGCCGATGGCACGTTCATCCTGATCGCTCTGCCTTGGTCATCGGCCTCGTGGACGATCGATGTTATTTACCCGTGATTATTATATCCTTACCACAGTCATCAGCTTGGCAGCCGATAGGCTTTGCTACTGATGAGGACATCCCTAATACAGATAAAATCACACAATTACAAGGACCTATCACACGAGCTCGTGCATGACAAATAAAGTATCAGGTACTTTCGTTCCTAGGAACTCTTCCAAATATACATGAGAATATGATGTTGTCTAAATCAGATGTGTTTGTTCTATTTAGGAATGAGGGACCTAGCATGAAAGAGGGGGACAAGCATTGGAGCAAGATCAACCATGGAGATGACAACAAGAGTGAGAGGATCGGAGATGAAGATACAATTGATGGATCCATAATTTAAGTTCTCATCCTTAATTTCGTCCACATAATTATATGATGTTGCGTCACTTTAAGTTGGGCCAGGCCCATGTAATTTTTGTCCAAATAAATAACCAAATTTTTATTAGAGTCCTTAGTTAGGGAGAAACTTAATTAAAGATAAATTCATCCAAAATTATGTTAGAGATTTGTTAGAGTCCTTATTCAAGGGAAAACCAAATTTAGAGATCAATTAGAGTACAATTCGCTCACCCCTTTAGGCTAGCCGAATTACATCTCTTTTCCCCTTATATAAACCCCCTAGGTCTCAATAGAACCTAGATTTTGTTTAGTATAAGATTAGGTGTTTTTGCTATATTCACCATAGGCACGAGTGTCATCTAGACCTCATGTACTACGCACTTGTAGAATCCCATCTATCAAAACTTCCTTATAAATTTGTAATATCTTGATTGCACTTTTAGCTCTTGCTTGTTCTCGATTTCAGACAGGGATTAAGAACCTCGTGGTCAGGCTGATCGAGCATCCGCAAGATCGGTAACCTCTAGGAGATTGGCCTAGCGATTGCATTGGTGCAACGTACACTACACGTTGTAGTCGGATCGTCAAGTTCGACCTCCACCAAATCGATTTATCTCATCTCATCGAAAGATTGGGCCTTTGCCTCTATCAGCTACTAATGATATTTCTTGTGTTTCCTTATCAGTTGTAGGATCAAACTGATTGGCATGCCTTAAACCCTTTTTCTAAGATTGTAGGACCTGCACTGGAGTTAAGCAGATCTCCAGGCCATGCATGTGTCAAAGTGTGACCAAAAAGGACACCAACAAAATCTTAATCCGACAATCAGCCACAAATGACTATACCAATGCCTTCGACACATCTATGGCTCGTAGGGTGGCTCTCTCAGCCTCCCTCGCCTCCTCTACCATGGTCCTCAGAGCCACTGCTTGACGATTGGCCTCCTATGCCAAATGAGTGGCATTCTCAGTTGTCACCACAACATCAGTCATGGAGTTCTCTACCACGACAACCCTCTGCAATAGCTCAACATTTCGATCCAGGAGATCATCATTATTGCGACGCAGAGCTTCAATCTATAGCATGTATTGTGCTTAGAACAACTACATAATACAAGCATATTGTCAAAAGTGGAGGCAAGAATTATGTCAGCAAGCTATGATAAAAGAGGGGTGGCTGCCTTCAGCACCATGCTTGGAGCCGATGCAAGAACCGTGACCTCCATGCGAAAGGCTCCTGAGCCAACTCTTGCCTCAAGGCCATCCACTGCCATCGGGGCAGGGGGCTGAGCCTCCAGACCATCACACATAAGAAGATCGATGACCTCCTCCTCGATCGATGCACCTTCGATAGAACCGATCAACTCATCAGTTGGAGGATTGCCCATTGCCTCCGACACCAAAACGACATCCTCACCCCTAGGGGATAAGACTAGGCCCACGACACCCACATCAACAAGGGCCACATCACCCTTTTCACCTATCGTGTCCACAACCTCCCTAGTGCCTGATGCCGCAACACTAGTATTGGCCCTAGGAGAAATGGGGTCACCAACGGCCCCGACGGGAGGTCGACTCCATCCACCCTGCAAATCGAGATAAATATGAGTCAGTGACAACAATAAAGGGCTATACATATGCACCAATCCCGACCTTACCTTGATGTGAAGCAGAAAAAATTTGAAGATGCCTGCTTAGGCACCTTCATTGGAATGACACGAGGAGAGGCCAAAGCCACCTCAAAAATCACAGCATCCTCCCTAACTACGAACTCCTCATCATCGAGGATCAGCCGACATCGACCGATTGTTGGGGCTCCATCCACCCTGACCTTGGTAGGCTTCGATCTCTTGCTTGTCACACTGAGTTTAATCTCGTTCTGCTTTGGGAGCAGAAGGGACATATTAACACCTCCCCCATTGGTCATCAATGAGGTACATCGACCCCTCGAGGATGCTTAGGGAGTAGCGTCTGCAAGGAGTATGCAATGTTACCCTGTGGCTAAACACATCACACTGTGTGGGTGGTAAAACATTAGTACAAGACAACAACAAAACATAAAATGAAGCAAAAATGGAGAGATAAAGGACATGGGCTCACGCGAGGTTGAGTGTTCGAGACGCAGTATGTCATAAACCCAAGATCATTAGGAAAGCTTGGATTCCTAGCAAAGAAGTTTAGGTATTTTGCAACCTCAGTCTAGGGCATCCACCTAGGCTCTAGAGCTCATAGGTAAAAGGACTCGACCACCTCGTAGGCTGACTTGTCTCGCTCTTATAATAGGAATATATGCCATAGCAAGAAATAGGCTGCAACCTCGATCCCGGTCAGCCCACCTTCCTAGAGCCCCTTCACCACATCCACTAGCTCTCAGACTTGGTCTTCGTCGCCCAAGGAGCACTGGTCACCCTAGATCGTTAAAGGCACCAACTTCGAGCAAACATCCGCCCCGATGGTCGAAGGATGGTTTGCCCCATAGAACCATTATGCCTTCCACCCCTTGTTCGAGGAGGTTGCGGGCATCTGTAGATCTCATCGGATTACCTAGTCCGAAGGTGGAGCGTCACCCCTCCCATTATGTTGTTCCTCATCAAATGGCGGAGAACGTAGTAGTACCGAAAGAGGTTCTAGTGTGGATCCACTCCCAAGTACGCCTCACACAAATGCACAAAGACAAATGATGTGGAGGATCGAGTTGGGCGAGAGGTGACCAAGGGCAATTGGGTAGTGGTGAAGAAGGCCTAGAGAAACAGATGTGCAGGCAGGACCAGTCCTCGCTCTAGGAAATACTTGAACAAAACAATCTCATGGGTGTTTAGCATCAAGAATTCATCTCCCTTCGCCGAGCGCCACCGTGACACCGCTCGCTCCGGAAGGAACCCGAACATCACAAAGTCCCAAAGCTTGTCCTTGTACATCTTTTAATTCTCCCACCCCATTAATGGCGACAGAGAGGCAGGGCCGACCTTAGGGGTGGGGCAAGGGTGCCACCTCCCCAGGCCCCACATTTCTGGTGGGCCCCACATATATGTAGCTCTCTACATGTAGAAGGTACAACATATATGTATATCTCTATATCAAAGTCTAAACGAGCCCAGAAATTACGAAACGCGAGCAACCAGTAGAAAATCAGCATTGACAATCACGTGAATGCCAAATTTCAATTTGAATATTATGTATTTCTATTGTAGTGTTGTTCTACAACTGCAAGGTGCATACTGTTGTTGTATCATGCTATGTGTAGCTCTACAAGTCTCAAACTCTCGGGCCTTATTAGATTAAGTTGTATTTAACTATTTAAACACTAATTAGTGACTCTTGATTAGATAAGATTTCATAATATATATTTCAATGTTTGATCAATCTGATATTTTTTATGTTTTTAACATAATCATATCATAAAAAACATGCTTCAGACGATGAGAAAAGGAAGAAGAGAAAATGAGTAGATGAGTTAATACAATCGAAAAGATAGTCTATTGATAAACCATTTAAGAGTAATACAAGTACTTCTCAAGACCCAAATACGTTGGTGATAGTTCTATAGAAGAATCTCATCAAAGATAATGTTGGCATCGATATGTATGAAAATTTTAAAATAATTTAATATACATATAATATTCTGTATCAATGTTATTTTAGATGTATTTTAATAGTGTATTAGTAGGGGCCTATAAAATCTTGGTCACCCTAGGCCCCCAAAATCTCAGGACCGGCCCTGCGGAGAGGTAGGAGAGGGAGGTAGGCTCGCGAATGCTATCAGTTTGAATTAGAACAATCAGTGAGTCTTCTAGTAACAAAAGATGTACCCGTAGTAACGGCCTTGGCGGCGAGGAGCCAAATGGACAAGGAAGAGGAAATTAGTAGGGTTGGCATATGTGAGAGGAAGAGATTCAAATGGATAGCACATGTTTTGGGGAGCGAGCAAACTGGTTTATGTACTCCCACAACTGTTGTACGAAGAAGCGGTGTGATAACTGCCATTGAGACGCCTCCTCAATCATCATGTGTGCTATGATCAAGGCAATATGATGGTTCCACTTTTCTATCTATTGGCAGACTTCATGTGCTGTTAGGTAAGGACTAGGACGTTTCTTTAGTTGTTTCACACTAAATGTGCATTAATTGTGAGGGTGAAATGCTTTTTGGCACCACGGGTGAAATCCATAATGATTTAGACCCTCCACGCTGATGGGTCCGACACCTCGGGCTTGTGCATTCTCAATGATATTCGCACTTGGGCGCTCACGCACACCTAAAGATCTTCATGCTTGGGGGCTCGCGTGCTTAGAGATCTTTGTGCTCGAGGGCTCACTTGACTCGAAGTATGTGTCCTTGGGGCTAAAAGTCAGGAGCATCTAGTTGAACAACAAGACATCAATTTACTAAAAGACTCAAGACCAATTTCCTTCCCACGCACCATAAGTTCAAGACTCAAGACCATTTTCCCAACAAGTTATCAACGGCAACAAAAGACAAGACTATAAAGCAAATTCTTGATGAATTATTTTTTGTAGATTATCCTTGGACCCTCGAGCCAAATATTCTATTTAACTCGAGGCTCGAGGCTACACTGTATTGGTGCACCTATGCGGTGTTCTTCACATGGAAGAAGAAGAATATCAAAGGTTTTTTAAGAGACATCGAAGTTCAACAAAGACATTGAAGATCAAAGAAAGAGCTCCTTTCAGCTTTTCTCTTCGAAGGTTTCTTCAACCAAGCTAAGAAGAGCTTGGGGGCTTCTATTGAGGATATGGCCCCTAGGTACCCCCACAATTAGACTTATCAGATCAGACCAATGATAGGCCAATACCAGCATTAACAACCCAGTATGGCCCATAAATAGAAGTTTGATTCTGATAAGGAAAGTTGAGTCTTTATCGAGTAGTTAAGCTTCAAATATGATATCTAGAAGTTTATTTATACCAAAATCCTTATAATTAGGGAACCAGTACCCGAGATTGGGAGGCAATCTAAGTCCTACATAGGATAGAGTGTTGGGTTTTTGGGCTCACCCCTTGAGTATATAAAGTACTTGATGAAGGTTATGCCCAAGAAAATTCAATGGATCAGAAGTTCCGATAGTGAGCATTAGAAGTTCCAGTTAATTTCTGGTCTTGATATAGAGAGAAATTGTTGCTTCGGAAATTCCGATATGGTATCGGAGGTTCCGACGAGCTAGAAGTTCCGATTTGGAATTAGAGGAATTTTGTACTGATCGGAAGTTCCGATATGGCATCGGAAGTTTCGAGGTGGGCGATAACAGATTGGATATGTTGCGTGTCATACTGTGTCAGGAGACCTAAAATACCCTATCGGAAGTTCCGATATAGGATTGGAAGTTTCGACGTGGGCAAACAGATTGGATCTGTTACAGTTTTTAGGGTTTCGGGATAGGCACGACTCAGGGCCCTCAACCCTATATAAGGAGAGGAGGAGGACATCTTGGGTACAACAATAAGCCTAGATTAGACCTAGCCACCCAAGAGTTCTCTCCTCCCCTTCTTGATCTCAAACATTGAGGCCAAGGATCTCCATCTCTCACGTGCGGTGCTAGCACGATGCCGTGGGAGGTAATCCATCCCTGTATATGTGGACTCCGTGGAGGCGTTGCTCCAATAGCGACGCTCGTGAACGTCTACATGCGAATGACTACATCGTCTTTATCGATCGGATCGGCGAAGGATGGTACAGACGAAGCAAGGAGAGGATAGATGTGATGCACCAACATCTTCTTCTGCCGCACCTAGTGCGTCAAGTTCTAGAAGGTACCGACCTATGATCTCACACGCTCATGAGCCTAGGGCTATAGGGCGGAAATTTTGAATTTGTCGATAGCTCCCCTATTACCCAACAGTGGTATCAAAGCCTACGTGCGTAGTGTTTGATCTGGATCCCTCATGTATGGAGATACATGGTGGAAAATAGATTAGATCTGTTTCTGTCCGTGGCAGATCGGAAGTTCTGATGTGATCGGAAGTTCCGATGGCGGATCAGAAGTTCCGATACTGATTGGATGTTTCGATGTCGAATAATGATTCGACAGTCAAGGCAATTGTTGTGACGCGGGATTCCGATATTGATCGGAATTTCTGACAGATCGGAAGTTCCGATGCTAGATCGGATGTTCCGACCCGCGCAATTTTGAAAAAACGAGCTTGCTGACCCGGGTTTTTAAGATCCAGAATCCAGTCATTTGTAGATTGCTCGCCTAACTTTATTTTGCATAGAATGTCATGACTGGCATGTCCTTTGTTAAAATGTGATGTATGAGATGCATGCAATGAATGTAAATTAAATATGTCATGCGTGTCATGGTTATTTACAGCCCAAGGCTGATGTAAAATTCGTTACGGCTTGCATGTCGTTTCCGCGGTGCTTCGACCCATGTAATTAGTATAGCCTATGCGAGAT
Source organism: Zizania palustris (assembly GCA_019279435.1). Classification (NCBI taxonomy): domain Eukaryota; kingdom Viridiplantae; phylum Streptophyta; class Magnoliopsida; order Poales; family Poaceae; genus Zizania; species Zizania palustris. The sequence continues at coordinate 13,485,673 of JAAALK010000081.1, forward strand.
GGACTAATTCTCTTCATGGAGGCCGGGAGCATGCACTCGATGATGGGAGCCATGGAGATGGAGATCGCCATGAGAAGAAGGCCATGCTATGTCATGGTTAATATGATTGCCTATGATGCTTTCTTATGTTCCTGTTATTCTATTCTTGCATGTTTCGTGTGCGCTAGGGACGTTACGATGCTAGAGTAGTTTTCCCTTAGTAAATTAAGTGTTGACCCTCTTCCCAATAGCTGCACCCATCAAGGTTCATGCTCATCGATAGTGGGTCTACCAAAGCAGGGTACTATCTTTTATCTCGACCAGTTGGGGCGGAAGTCAGACTTTTGCACGCATAGTGTTGGTTCACTTGACGAGGCTATCAAAACGGTTTTGGGTCTTGGAGCATAGGAGTTGGGGTCGAGCATTTGATGCTTCTCCAATGACAAGAGTCACATACGATGTGATTAGCAAGGAGTTGCTTACCTATGTCAACTAGCTTCTAGAAGTGATGACAAAGCTCACTAGGAGATAGCGTGACCATGGATCTTGCACCACTATTAGTCATGAGAGGGAAAGTGACTAGTTTAGATAGTGGAACATCTTTTATTGGATACAAGATAAACATTGCATAGTGCTAAACCTCACATTTAATATTTTGTAGATCATGGCCCCTACTACGTCTACTGTTAAGAGCCCCCCAGTTTTTAATTTGCGATCTATTCTTGAACGAGATAAATTGTCTGGAATAGACTTTATTGATTGGTACCGAAACTTGAGAATTGTTCTCAAGCAAGAGAAAAATGATTATGTTCTAGAGGAACCCCACCCTGATGAACCAGGAGAGGATGCTTCTGTAGTAGATAAGCGTGCTTATGAGAAGCATGCTAGTGATTTCGTGGATGTCAGCTTCCTGATGCTTGACTGCATGTCCTCTCAGTTTCAGAAACAATATGAGGAACGTGATTCCTACGATATGATCGTAGGGCTTAAGGGCATGTTTTAGGACCAAGCAAGGGTAGAAAGATACAATGTGTCTAAATGCTTGTTTGGTAGTAGGATGGCTGAAGGGAGCCCAATGAGCCCTCACGTGATCAAGATGATTGGTTGCGTAGAGACTCTAGAGAGACTGTGCACTCCACTAGATCCATACCTTGCTATTGATGTCATTCTCTAGTCGCTCCCACTGAGCTTTAAGCCATTCATCATGAACTACAACATGGTTGGACTGGAGAATACACTAGTTGAGTTGCATGGGATGCTAAAAACTACTGAGGAGAGTATCAAGAAGGCTCCAAACCATGTGATGGTTGTTCAGAATGAGTGCAAGAAGAGGAGAGGAAGAAGGCTAAGACTACAGATGCGATCTCTAGTGCAAAGTCTAAACCAAATGGAAAATCCAGGTCTGGTCCTACCAACTCTGATGTGTGCCACCATTGCCAGAAGCCTGGGCATTGGAAGCGCAACTGCAAGGTGTACCTGGAAGAGCAGAAGAATAAGAAAGGAAGTGGGACTTCCGCTTCAGGTATTAATGTTATTGAAATTAATCTTGCTACTCGTCCAAATGATTCATGGGTATTTGATACCGGATCAATGATTCATACTTGAAAATCATTGTAGGGGCTGAGTGGACTAAGAAAGTGTGCAAGTGGCTATCTGGATATCTGCATCAGGAATGGTGCAAAGGTTGCAGCGTTGGCCGTCGACGTCTATTCACTATCGCTACCGCCAGTATTAGTTTTGGAGTTAAATAATTGTTATTTAATTCCCGCCTTAGGCAGAAACATTATATTATGTCTTCTTCATGTTTAGAGGAAGATGGTTTTAAATGTAATAAAGAACAAGAGTTGTTCAATATTTTCGAATGGCATGCTCTACGGTGTTTGTCCATTAGTGAATGGATTGTATATCCTAAGTGTTGATGATACACACGTTTATAACATTAGTACTAAGAAACAACGACTCAATGATTTGAATCCCACCTATGTCTGGCATTGTTGTTTAGGTCATATAAATGAGAAGTGTGTACAGAAGCTCCATAGTGATGGACTTTTGGAGTCATTTGATTTTGAATCATATGACACATGAATCATATGACACAGATCGCGATGCGAAATCGCCTCCGAACGACATGGTTTGGTGCGAAACCTCTAACATGACAAAATCCAACGCAGCGTGCTGGCGCGACTACATCCAGTGCGGAGCGCTGGCATGACAAAGTCTGATGCGGTGCGGTCCGTTCTGGCATGACCCCGGTGCGAAGCGACCCCGATGTGAAGTAGCTCCGGTGCGCGGGAATTAACCAGACCGACAACAGCGTGACAAATCCGACACAGACAAACAAAGCAGGGATTCACCGAAGGGTGCTCTAGAAGCCTTTGAAACTAGCTTCCTAGCTTCGGAAACCTTCGGCGAAGGGGGCTCTGAACATGAAACCTACAACAAAGTTAAGATCAAGTGCCAATTCATCCTGGAGACCGAATTACTAAGTGTTGCAGTATATAGAACGAAGGTAGCAATTTGTTACGTAGATTAACGGATGGTTCACAAGCGAGCCAACAAGGTAATAGCAATCTGTTATGTAGATTAACAGATGATTCACAGGCGAACCAACAAGGCTTACCACTGTTACGGCGTGGCCAACATAGGGCTTCCAGCGCAAACCCACGAAGGTGTACGGAAAGATAAAGAAAGTAAAAGTACGGTTCAAAGCTAAGGCTTTGTGATTGATTTTTGTCGGGTGGTTCTAAGAACCGGATTCACCCCTGTATTTATAGGGGCTAATCTTCTTATCTCTAATTCTAATCTGATAAGTTTCGGTCTAATCAAGTTTAGGGATAAAAACAACCAAAATCTGTATCAGACTCTATCTCCGAAGCTTGCTTGAAGTGGGCCTTTGGTAGGCCCACCAAAGCCTACTCCTTGGGGTGAAGCTTCGGCGAGGCAGGCCACTGAAGGGCCTTCGGGCCGAAGCCAACATGCCACTAAAAGGCCTCCTGAGGCTTCATGCAGGTGGGCCTCCGGCACTATAAGGCTTCGGCCTATACCAAGACTTGTGTATTTTCAGCCCAAATTACCAAAATTGATATTTTTGACAATCTTTACCATTAATGCCATATTTTTCTTATCAACAACTACAAAACACCAAAAGATCAGAGGCAATTTGGCCTAGAGACCGAATTACCGTTAAAAACCAATAAAATCGATAGAAATCTATTACGTGGATTAAACAGTTGATTCACGAATGAATCAACAAGGTTTATAGTGATTATGACGCGGCAGACGGAGAGTTTACAACACAAACTCACAATGATGGACATGTTAGCTACTCCTAGGGCAAAGAAAGCAGATTGAAAGTAAAGAACGAATTCAAGGTAAATAATAGATTGGATCTATTAGGGTTTCGGGGGTCCTTGAATCAGATTTGCCCCTATATTTATAGGGGTGAATATTGACGTTCTTGGGCTCCTAATGGCCTCAACCACGCGTCCAAACTTCTAGGATTTGATTTGGAGATCAAAACAACCAAAAACAGATTAAATCGTATCAGACTTAGATTGAGTCGGTTAGATCGGCCTTATAGGGCTGGTCAGACCGAAGTGGGGCAGGTCAGACCGGTGGTACATGGACAGTCAGACCAGCCTATGCCAGGAATTGCATATTTTTGGCAAAAGTACCAATTTTGACATTTTGACAAGTTTGACCATTAATGCCACTTTTTGCTATCAACACCCGCCAAAAGAGAAAGCACCTTTGCAGCGTCTGAGGAAGCTTGCAGGACTCATTGCATGGGAGAGGGTCCCGTTGACCATGAGGAATTTCAACGATCTCAGTCAAGAGCATAAGACTATACTCTACAATGATGGGATCAACAAATACCTCGAGTTTCTCGAGACCTCAAAAGCAGCAGCAGTAACGACTGCCATGAAGATGATATCCAAGCTATGGAGGACTTACAAAATCCACCTTGTCAGGAAATTTGTTGACAAAAATGTCGAGCCCTTCACAAAGTACCCATTTTTGAAAAGGGAGTACCGAGACCAATTTGTCAAAATGAAGACCTCAGATGATTTCAAGGCAGAAAGCTCTGCCAAGAAAGAGCTCCGAGCTAGGAATATGCTACCCCACAACCTTGGTTCAACTGGTTACATGGGGATGAAAGATAGGTGGTTTGCCGAAGATGCCAAGATGGCCAGTGAGGGCAAAGAAAATCTATGGAAACAATTTCCTTGTAGAGCACAACCATTTCTAAGAGACCCGGGGAGACTAACAGAGAGTGGTGAAGTAATGTGGACCTCGAGCGAGGCAATGACAGTGGCTAAGAAGGTCAAAGATCTGGCAGCACATTCATCGGAAGGATCGTTCAATGCCGTGCGGAAGCACGATGAGCTAACAACCCTCTTGGCAAACCAGAGCACCCTGGTCGTGTGCGGGCCGTCTCTAGATTGCAAGGTTAGAAGCATGGTTTCTCGGACAATGTTGACATGTACAAGAAGCGAATAAGATCCACAAGAATCGACGTGGAGGCGTTCTTTGTCAAGATCAAGAGGGATCTATATGCAGATATCACGAGTAGCTTAGCTCGACAGGGTATTATCCTTCCAGACCAAGCTACAATTGATAGCCCTCATGCTAGAAAGAGCAGTTGTGCATCAAGAAAGGTTGAGCAGCGATTGATGTGCAGTGGTTTGGATCACACCATTGACTGGCTAACTAAACCAACTACATGCAAGCTTATCATAAAGCCCGCGGGGGTTCAGATTGAGGTGGCAAGGGGTGTTGTCTATCCATATCAACGGGAGATACACAACTTGCCAATAAATGAGGGATTTACAATGATGTCTACTGATTTTGTGCACCCCAATGCGGAAGACATCCCATTGCATATTCCTCCAAATTAGGAAATCACCACCCTTCGTGTTGCCCATCTCACAAGGGTACAGTGGAAACGGGTGGATATTTTGGTCAATGCCGAGAACCTCCAGTTGCTCAGCCAAACTACTACTCAACCTTCTACTGAACCTCCAGCTGCTCAGCCACCTATTGTTGTTGCCTCTATTGCAACTGCACCTATTCAGCCACCTACTGTTGTTGCGCCTATCAAGCAAGGTGAAAATGTCATCACTATGCCGCCATCAAATAAGCCAATGATTCAACACAAAAAACCAAGAAGGCCAAAAGACTAAAAAAGAGGCAAAGCCTAAGGTCTCGTTAGCCTGGACTCTCCCACATGCTAAGTACGAACCAGGCAAAAACATGCTTCCTCAAGATCAGCTAAGAAGGGGAGGGAAAACCTTAATCGACCTCCATCAATTATACCTCAATGGCTACAAAGAAAACAGAAGTTCGGTCATTGTAATATACAAGAAACAACATTTCCGGACCACTAATGACGACTATTTCTTGGTATGCTTCAACGATCTATACGATCTTTTTAACTTGGACGCTCTCGACATCAGCTTGATGTGGTGCTGGACATTGTAAGTTACTTAACCTATATTTTATATTAAATTCAACATGTCATTATGTGGTATTAACTACTCTTTCACATGTTCAGGATAATGTGGAAACAATCCAAGAATCTACATTTCAAATTTGTGGATCCACAGATATTTGCAATGTCGACAAATGAGGTTGATAGGAAGTCATCTGTCAACTAACTATATGCTTTACTCACCTCATGCATCACAAGATACCGACATGTAATGGGCATACACCACGTTAATGGACATTATGTCCTAGTAGTCATCGCCCTCAAGTGGAAGACCGTATGGTATATTGACTCAGCAAGACCAAAGGGACCTAATGGTGAGCGTACCGAGAGGGACTTCTCGGTACTCAAAAGTTTAATAGACGAGTAAGGTTTTCTTCACTTCATTACAACTTCAAACTTCAACCTATTCTTGTTTAACTCAATCTCGTTCTACCTCGTTATAGAGCTTTCAAAGGTGTTGTTGATATGAACAAACTAAAAGAACCGCAACACCAACCATTGGTTCATAAAACCACAGTGCTTGTAAGTCGCTAAATGCTTACCTTTTCAAATTTAATCTGTCGTCCAAACTAATCGTGTATTACCATAACAATGCTATAGTCAACCTCCTGGAAACCAGTGTGGGTTTTATGCTGCACACCATATGAGGCTAGCCATGAAGATAGCGGATTTTAAATCATCCGACATAAGATATTATCGTGACCTTTGTTCTTATGTTTCATTTACTTTTCACTTATGCAAACATTGACTGATGTCAAAAACTGAATTTACAGGAATTCAACCTACTTGAAGGCAGTCTTAGCGAGGCTGATTTGTTGGGCATCCATTCACGACTAGCGCTATTCCTCGTGGAACAACTATTCACAAAGAATGGCACTTTCCATTATAATGGTTAGAATTAATGATTCAATTTATCATCTAACGATTGCAAACATTTGGTGAAACATATGGAATACATTTTTTATCGATGCATTGTTTGTGTAATGCAATCTATGATGGTGTTATTCTATGATGAATTCTGTGTTGTTTGCAATTTAAAAAATTGGCTGCCAAATCCTGGCTTTTATCTAGGATGCAACCTAAAAATAAATATTTTTTAATATGACCATAACATTAGTGACGGGTGACATTGGCAACTCATCCCTAAAGATCACAATAGTGACGGGCTGTGTAAAGTACTGCCGTCACTAATGATGATCTATTGAGGATGCAACCTAAAAATAATTATTTTTTAATATGACCATAACATTAGTGATGGGTGACATTGGTCACCCGTACCTAAAGGTCACAATAGTGACAGGTGTAAAGTACACCCATCACTAAATATGACCTTTAGTGACGGGTAACCAATGTTACCCATCACTAAAATGGAGCATGACAGACACAGAGGGGACCTGGAGAGACCCTTAAGTGATGGGTATTTACCCGTCATTAATGATAGGGTCTTACTGACGTGATAAGGGTGACGGGAGACATGCCCATCACTAATGTATGTTTCTGTGGTAGTGGAACTCTGTAAGAGGATGGGTAGATCTGGAGAAGAAGTTTCACAAGTATTTCTGTGTGATCTGATTACCTGGCGACTCCACCCCCTTGCCACTGTTAAGGGTAGTCGGAATGCAACGTCAGTGTTGTGTCACGCTTAGACTCGTTCCTAAGTATCCACACGCTTTTGGATTGTCAAACTGACCCAAGTGCGGGGGCACGTTTTTCATGTCAACACACCTTTTTGGCGACTCCGCTGGGGAAGACTACGCCAACATGACAAGTACGTCTACATCGGCTACAAGTACTTCTACAATGGCTACTACGTCTACAACGCCGATGGTTCCCATGGGTGGCGCAGAAATTGACAACCGCAATATTATGATGCCCACCGTTGAAGACATCCCCGAAGAAGGTCGGGCGGAGATCGAGGCAAAGATGAAAGAGCTGCAAGATCTCATGCTCGGGAGCTACGTCAAGACACACGTGAGCTTCATCAAGCGTGACGTCAACATCCCCGACCTCGCCCGAACTCAGGTAACTCTAGTATTGCCTCCTTTATTTTCCTTAGAAATCGAGCAAAAGATAGCCGCATCAGTAGATCAAGAGGTTAGCGCTTCACTAGCCAACCGTTTAGATTTGTCAGTCAACACCCAAGTAGAGGCGATGTTTATAAGGTTCGGTTTTATCGAGGCCGTACCTCCAGCTTCGATTGCTAGCGTACCCTCGATGAATTGCATTTACAGTACAACTGATGGTAGTACCGGTAAAGCTATTGCATCTCCATCCTCGACATCTATGGCCGAGACCAGTCACCATGCTTACGACCAGGCTAACACTGCCTACTATGCGCCACCTCCACCTATGTCTACGCCAGCTTTTCCCGCGCTGCCTGCACCGCATGCTCCCACATAGACGCATAGACTTAAACACGTAATGTATCCCAAGCCAACATGTGAGGAAGACCCTCACGACCGACACGCCGACATACCACCATGCGTCGTGCCCCCACATGAGATACACGCACAGGCAGAGGTCTAGGACGACATTGAGGAGCAAATCCGCGCGCTATTTGGGGAGTGCACCGGTTTCACGCCCAGGGATCGGGCTAGGATTTACCGAAAGCCGTACCCCGACCACTTTGACACCGTACTCTACCCTCGTGGCTATAGAGTTCCGGAATTCACCAAATTCAATGGTGAGGCTAACAAGACCACACTAGAGCATATCAGCCAGTTCTTAGCATAGTGTGGAGAAGCTAGTGGATCGGACGCATTAAAACTTAGATTGTTTTCTCTTTCCCTATCTGGCACAACCTTCACTTGGTTTTTGGCACTCCTGCTGAAAACATAGGCCCAATTATAACAAAGGTTCCATGACTATTTTTAGACGGGCGAGACAGAACTTAGGCTTTCACAGTTGACATCGGTCAAGCAGAAGTCCAGTGAGAGTGTCTTTGAGTACATCAAGCGCTTTAGAGATACCAGAATCTGATGTTTTACTCTCAACATTTCATAAAGAGATTTAGTGGATCTAACTTTTAACGGGTTGCGTTCTAAGATTAAAGAAAGGCTAGACAACTAGAATTTTTTAGAAGTCAACCAAGTCCTACAGCAGGCTCTGGTCCAAGAAGGTCGAGCCAAAGATAAAAATTCATTAAGATGTTCACAAGCCTAGGGCTGAAGTCCACATCATAGAACACTCCGACGAGGAAGAGTCGGAGGAAGAAGAAGATTCGGCCGACATGTATGCAACTGAATGGGTCTGGAACGTTAAAAGCAAGCCCATCACGTGTTCTAAGCTACAACCATCTCCCACTAAGAGTCAGCCCAACGAAGTTAAATACTCGTTTGATATAACCAAGTGCGATAAAATATTTGATTTCCTCTTGAAGAGCTAGCTCCTCATGTTGCCTAAGGGCCAGGTCATCTCGACCGCCGACGAACTAAATAAGCGCCCCTACTGTAAGTGGCATGATTCACATTCTCATTATACTAACGACTACAACATTTTTCGTCGGCAGGTTCAATCGGCCATAGAAGAGGGATGATTGAAAATAGATTCCAATCCAAAGATGAAGCTGGACAAAGACCCTTTTCCCATGAGTATCGTCGACCTCGACGAGAAGAAGTTGTTGATTCGGCCGGATCAGGCCGGGTCGACTAAGGGGAAAGTGGTCATTATTGGAGAATCACGCACGCGCACACTCATACCAAAGAACCCTAAAGTAGGAGTGTGGAAAAATAACATCAATACATCCCCTTCGGCTAGGGCTCACAAAAAGCCGAAGGTGACATACCAGATGTTGCTGAACAAACACCAGAAAAAAGCCAAGGAAATAGGTCCCCGGCCAAAAGTGCTAAGACAGTCGAAGGGACCAAGACAGCCGAAGGGTGAGCTCGTACACCAGAGGTCGAACCCTTCGCACAGTGAGTTCGGACCCCATAGGTCGAACCCTTCGCACAGTGAGTTCGGACCCTAGAGGCCAAACCCTTCGCACAGTGAGTTTGGACCCCAGAGGCCGAACCCTTCGCAAGTTGAGTTCGGATCTAGTGGCCGAACCCTCCGCATAGCAAGTTCAGGTCCCATTGTCTGAACCCAACTTTGCTCTGGGTGGACCCCTTGATGGGAGGCTTCGGTCCACAATGGCTGAACATACCTCCGGATTAGCAAGACCCCTCGTTGATATGGTCTGAGATACCTTCGATGTGGCCGAACCCCCCTCCGGGTAATGGGTTTGGCTCGTAGTGGGTGAAACAACGAGAGCCTCCGATGCATCCACCGTACTATTGTACAGGGTCCCCATGGACTCCGAACTACACCTCGCCACCTGAGTACCCTTTGCAAAATAACATTGCCCCCTGTTGTAGCAATTGTGTTAGCTACAACACAGGTTTTGTATGTGTATACGGTGTGTAAAATGAACCTCGCAGGGTTCTCTCAGAAGGAGAAAAGATTTATACTGGTTTGGACCTCCCCAAAGGGATAATAGCCCTACGTCCAGTTTGTGGTGGATTTGGCATAGTATGCCTCGGTGGAATCTAGTGGATCTAGAGGCTCTCATGGCCCTGGAGAAGCTGAACTATTACAAGGGCTTGGCCCTGCTTTTATAGGAACGCAGACCAAAGGAAAAGACCTAAATGCCCTCTATAAGCCATAGGCTTTATAGGGGCAAAAAGGGAAAAAGGCTAGTATACTATACAAAGTGCTTTACAGCTTTACAGACGTGTCAGATAAACGTCACTTCTTGACCAGCTAAATGGCATACTAGGGGCAGTAAGGCCCCTGGTATGACTTCTACACTGTAGCGAAGTACAAATATTTCTGGGTTCGGAGTAGTGGCGAGAGTTCTTCGGGAGGAGGCTGCAAGGAAGGCTTCGAATAACACTCTGAAGTGGGATTCGAAGTATACTTCGAACTGAACTCCGAACTGGATTCTCGGAGACTTAGCTTCGAATCGGCTGAAGAGGGTCCGGAGACCGCTCTAGGGAGCTCCGAAAGGAGCTCGAAGGTTAACTCCAGAGATAGCCTGGAGGGTAACTCCGAATATAGCCCGGAGGATAACTCCAAAGATAACTTGAAGACTTGGATTCTATCAAAATTCAAAGGGGGCCTGGGGCTTCGATCTGGAAGGCTTCGAAAGGAGTCCAAAGGCTTAGGTCCGAAGGGCTCCGAAAGGAGTCCGACGGCTTGAACTGTGATGCTTCGAAATAACTCCGGCAGGCCGGAACCTGCTTCGACAGTGTTGGGCTCTGGGCCGAAGGCCGACAGAGGCTGACGTCATTTGGCCCCTTTTTAAGGGAAAACATTTTCCCCCAATAGTAGCCCCTCGCCTGTAGGCCTTCGGGACGAAGGGGTGTGTGCGCCCTTGGGACAAATGACAGTAAAATGGTAACTTCAGAGAAGATAGGCCTTCGGAGCTTGGACCGAAGGTGGCTTCGACTTGCGCAGGTAAGAATTGCCTGCCTTGACTATCAGAACGACCTTGGGGAAATCAGCTGATTTCGCAACGGCTATAAAATTGACCGTTGCAGTGTGTCGGTTTGCTTCAACTTCGCTTGAGGCCCACCTGTCAGTGGCTTCGGCATGGGAACCGTCGGGATTTTTACCGCCTATAAATATGGGTTTACCGCACACGGTTTCGACACACCTCTCATTTGCTTTCTTCTCAACGCCTTGCATCCTTCGCTCTCTTCTCTTCATCCCTAGCTTCGCACGAAGCCAACTTCACAAGCCTTAGCGCCCTTCGTGCCGAAGCTCCACAAAATGCCGAAGAAAGTTGCTTCGAAGAAGGCTTTAGCCCTGGGCTCGAGTTTGAGCTCTGCCCAGGCAAAGGCAGCAGCTGCAGCAAGGCAGTTGGGGCCGAGGGATCTTCGGTCGCCATCAGACAAGTTTGAGCAAACTTTGGAGATGAGGGCTTCGATTTCGACGGAGGAGTCTGTCCGAAGGGCCTGTGCGGGAAAGATATCGCCGAAGATCCAGCTTCGGGTGCCGGAGAAGTCGGAGGCCATACCGAGGCCTCGGGCTGACGAAGTAGTACTTTTCAAGGCTTTCTTCGAAGCCAGCCTCGGATTGCCAGCTGTAGGAATGCTGAGCGAAGTCTTGAAGGCTTACAACCTCGAGCTTCCTCAACTGTCGCCCAACGCCGTGGTGAGGCTAGCGGTCTTTGAATGGGATATGAGGGCCAAAGGCTGCGAGGGGCGCACCGAAGTCTTCGTAGCTCTTCATGATGCCAACTGCCAGCCAAAGCCGAGGGAGGGAACAGACCACGTCAAGAGGGCCTTGGCCTTCGGAAGCACCAATTTTCAGCTTTAGAGGGAGTATCAGGACACCTTCCCAGCGAGGGCCACCAACAGCAAGTGGTACTCGAGGTGGGATCAAGAGTGGTTTTACGCCTCAGTTGGCGCGAACTCTCCCCTTTGGAGTACCAACGCGCTCATCTCCTACCGACGTGAGGGCATGGTGAAGAAGAGCCCCGACACCCTTCGCTCGAGGATCCTGCTCCTGCGGAAGGTGGCTTCAAAGATGAGCATAAGGGACCTCGTGGAGGAGTTCATTACCCTTCGGCTTAGCCCCTTCTCACGCTCTTGGCCGGAGGACCTCTTTCAACCTTCGGGCTCAGAGGGCCTAAGCGGGGTGGCGATAGAACACCTTGGTAAGACTTCGAAGTCTTTTCACTTTCATACTTTGCAGAATAACTTGTTCTGACTTGGAATCTTGATGAAGTTGCTCTTGAAGTGAGGACTCTGGAGGAAGCCATCATGGCGGCGGAGCGTGTTGTTGGAGCCCCGACACCTGAGGAGCAGGCTCAAAGGCTCACTCTGGTGCGGACTTGGGAGCACTGGAACAGAGTGTGGACCTGGCTCGGCATCGAGGGGGTCTAAGCTCTGCTAGACTTTGCCAACCCTGCACCCTCGGTGAGCGGCTCCAAGAGGAAGAGGGTAGATGACGACAAACCCGAAGCATTGAGGGCTCGCTCAGAGCTCCCAGTGACCGAAGCCCCTACTGCGGAGGAGGCAACGGTCGCGAACCCTGGAACCGGAGCGGAGCCAACAGGGGCTCCGGCAGCAGCTACCGAGGTGGTGGCGAGGGCCACGATGGCAACAACTTCGGGCGTGGAGGTTGAGGCTCTAACTTCACAGCAAAGGGATCGGGGAGCACACATCGACCCCTCCACCTTCGAAGAGATCTCCGACTAAGGAAAACACTTTAAACATACTTCTCTTTTCATATGTGGATACTGACTTCAACTTTTTTGTATAAGTCGATGCCGGTGCGAGGTCCACCGCACTGAAGCTGGCGGAGACCTCCGGCAGTAACAGCAGCAGCATCAGTTCAGAGTCCGACAGCTCCTCATCTGAAGAAGACGGAGGCAACGACCACGATGAAGGGGACCTTCGAGACGGAGCCGAAGAGCACGTTAAGGTGGTGGACCGGAGCCCGGCTCCGCTGGAGCCTGCACCGGAGGCTGAAGTGGAGGAGATAGTCCAGCCCCTACAGCCAAAGGGGGCCGTGACTGAGGCGACCATTCATGATTTTCATGAAAGCTGCGCTGCTGCGGAGTCAGGGGGCTTGGTAGCACAACTCAGCCGCTCGAGCGCCTTCGACCTCTTCACAAATGCAAATGAAGCCCTCATCCAAGTGAGCGAAGTCCTATACAACCTTCGAGTCATGCTTGCTCTTCAATCAACACTTATGATTTTCTTGAATTCTTTCAGGCCTTCGCACTGAATGCCATAGCAGCAACCTCTGCGGACAGGTAGATGGGGCGCTTGGCAGAGGAGAGGGATGCCCTCCGACGCGAAGTCTCGGTGGAAGCCGAGAAGCGAAGTCAGGCCGAAGCCTCAGCAGGGACTGCAAGGGCCGAGGCGGACAAGGCGAGGGAGGTCCTGGTCTCAGAGACCGACAAGCTTCGGGCGAAGCTTCGATATTTGGAGGAAGCTAGAGCAGAGTTGGTGGAGGAGAACTCAAAGCTTCGCCAAGCCGACCATTGTCTTCAAGACTTCGTTGTTCACAACGTTGACGAAGCCACTTCGAGCTTGACCGAGGTCCTTGAGCAAATAGGGACCGAGTGTCGGGTTCCAGACTTCGGCCTTCGGGACCCAATCGGAGACCGCGTCGAGTTCTTGAAGACGGTGGCTGTGACGGCAGAGATATCCTTTAAGGGCTTTGCCTTGATGGCCGGCCGAGTGGCGGGTCAAGGAGTGCTGCAAATGCTTCATGATTCGGGGTGCAACCACCTCGAGGCAGCGACCTCGGCGACTCCGGTGGCCTTCGGAGGTCAGCACCCGGTGACGCCTCCGCTAGGCGTCTGTGGAGCCTGGTGCCACCTTCAAGAGCCTTGGAAGGCCTAAGGCTGTGAAGCAGTCCTCAAACTCCAGAAGGCCATTCGCCTTTGCCGAGCCAGGGCATAGGCCTCACTAGCTCAGCCTTCGACGTCGGCACCTCCACCTCCGAAGGTGTAGATCTCCTTAGGCTCCTTGTAATTCTTAGCTATAGGCTTGTAAAAATTCATTAGTTTATTAATATAAATGCGGGGGTACTTTATACCTGCCCAGGCTCAGCCTTCGAATGTTGACCTCGAAGTACTTGAGGACTCTGAAGAACTTTGCCAGTTATGGGTGGTCCTCGAGGTAGCTAGGTCCGAAGGCCCCTCTCGGTTCAAACTTCCGAGGGGTCCTACCGGTGAAGCCTTTCAGAAGTAGCCCAGGAGCTGCTGGCTACCGTGAAGATGGAGCCCCTTCGGAGTTCTTCCTCCTCACCAGACTTAAATTTCTTCGAAGTAGACTTAAGTGGCGAGGGGGTACAACCTTCGAGTACGACCTTGGCAAGCGACGAAGCTTTAGACTTCTCTGCCTTCGACACGGCACCGCCTGTATCGTAGACTTGGACAAACCTACAAAGTGGAAGACGAGGTCTGCGGACTTCGGGGCATGGACGAACCGGACGTGGGAGAGTAGGCTCTGACGAGGCTTCATCCAGCCGAGGGGGCCCTGGCTAGAAGAAGAGCAAGCGAGGGTCGGGGCCTCAAGCTCGCTTTTTCTTAGGCTTAGATACAGACTACTCATAATTTTGTTTTCGAAGTGTATTTGTAACATACTTCTCAATTATCATTCGATGAATGAAATTTGTTGTATTTGCATACTTCGTCTGCATGCTCCACATGATTTGATTGTTTCGAACGTTTTAACTTGTCACGCTCGTACTACGCATTACATTCGCACGCTTCGCATACATACTTCCCCCTTGCGCGTGGCAGCTAGGGACTTAGATGTTGCTGGTGCGGGTAGTTAAAAATGTGAAGGGGTGCGCCTTTTTGGCGGCTTCAGATGCTTATATTGCGTCGAGCGAAGGCCTCTTTTGGGCTTCAAATGCATTAATTTGGAGCGAAGCAAGGCTTCGGCGCAGCCAAATTAAGCGAAGCATGCTTCAACATGCTTGGATTTGGATAATGTGCGTGAGCGAGGCTCCGAAACACACTTAGATTTTAAGCGAAGCATGACTTTGAGATAATTTTTAGATTAGATCACGTCACGCGAAGCGAGGCCTCACTGCGTGTTCAGATAGCGAAGCAAGGCTTCTTGAGCTTGATCCTATAGTGAATGAAAAGGATATTTGGTGTGGATTCACCGAACCTGTGATAGGTTGAGCCACCTTTGACCCGGGGATGCATCAGGCCGGAGCCTGGAATCCCGGACTTGCCGAGCCATCGCTCGAAAGTCTCAAAGCGCACTGCTACAGGCCCGGAGGCACCGTGTAGCCTTCGGAGGGGTGCTCCAGATTTTGTAAAGCGAAGCAAGGCTTCAAATTTTAAATAAGACGAAGCAAGGCTTTGGGTTTTTGATAAGGTGAAGCAAGGCTTCGAATTTTAAATAAGACGAAGCAAGGCTTCGGGTTTTTGATAAGGTGAAGCAAGGCTTCGAATTTTTAAAAGGAAATAAGGCTTCGATTTCAAAACGCGAAGCATGGCTTCGGTTTTAAAACGCGAACCGAGGCTTCAACTTTTAATAAGATTGAGCAAAGTTTTGCTTTAAAGTCGAAGCAAGGCTTCAATTTTAAGGTGAAGTAAGGCTTCAAATTTTTATTAAAGTAATTGCAAATTCGTACACCGAAGTGGTGCTTCAGACTGTACATACCTCATAAAGTGGGTGAAAACTTGCCTCGTAGCCCCTAGGGCTTTGACGGCCTTCGACACGTGAAGCGGATCCCCTTACTGGAGGGTGAGCTCCGAAGCGCGAAGGATGGAGGAAGGCGAAGAAGGCCTTCGAACTGCACCCGAAGCCCCTTGCCGGAGGGTGCGCGAAGCAAAAAAGCTTCGAAGCTCCCCCCTCAAGTGCACTTCGAATTGCAGATAGTGGCAGAGAACTTAGCTTTTAGGACTAAGGTCCCCACGAACGGTGCCAACTGTTGTAGCAATTGTGTTAGCTACAGCACATGTTTTGTATGTGTATATGGTGTGTAAAATGAACGTCGAAGGGTTCTCTCAGAAGGAGAAAATATTTATACTGGTTCGGACCTCCCCAAAGGGATAATAGCCCTACGTCCAGTTTGTGGTGGATTTGGCATAGTATGCCTCGGTGGAATCTAGTGGATCTAGAGGCTCTCATGGCCCTAGAGAAGCTGAACTATTACAATGGCTTGGCCCTGCTTTTATAGGAACGCGGGCCAAAGGAAAAGACCTAAATGCCCTCTATAAGCCATAGGCTTTATAGGGGCAAAAAGGGAAAAAGGCTAGTCTATTATACAAAGTGCTTTACAACTTTACAGACGTGTCAGATAAACGTCACTTATTGACCAGCTAAACGGCATACTAGGGGCAGTGAGGCCCCTGGTATGACTTCTACACTGTAGCGAAGTACAAATATTTCTGGGTTCGGAGTAGTGGCCGGAGTTCTTCGGGCGTGTTGATAGCAAAAAACGGCATTAATGGCTGAGATTGTCAAAATATCAATTTTGGTGATTTGGGCCAAAAATACACATGTCCAACGTCAGGCCGAAGCCCTGCAGGGCCAAAGGTCTATTGGGCCATGGGCTCCGAAAGCCTCTGGCTAGCACACGACCTTCGGCCAAGAAGCCTTCGGAGGCCCACGCCACCGAAGCTTCGGCCCGAGGAGCAGGCTTTGACGGGCCTGGTCGGAGCCCACTTCAGTAGAGACAGAGTTGGATACAACTCTGGCTAATTTTTATCTCTAACCAAGCTGAAATATAGCAGATTAGATCAGAAGTTTGGCCCTATAAATAGAGAGGCGAGGCCAGCTTAGAGACCCCCACAACACAAATCAACACATAGCCCTAGCTTTGATCACATTTATTTACCTTTACTTTTCTGTACCTCTTCGTGGGTTTGCCTGGAAGCCCTCCGCCGGCCACTTCGGAACAGTGGTAACCCTTGTTACTTCGCTTGTGAAGTATCCGCTAATCTACTTAATAGATTGCTATCGCCTCGTTACTTCGCCTGTGAAGTATCCGCTAATTTGCGTAACATATTGCTACCTTCGCTACTAGTGAAACACTTAGCAGAATTCGGTCCTCAGGCCGAATTGGTACTTTGAACTCTCTTTGTTGAAGGTTCCCACGTTCGGAGCTACTTCGTTGGAGGTGTCCGGAGCCGAGAGATCGGTTTCGGAGGTCGTCAGGACACCCTTCGGTGAGACTACAGGCTTCAACGACAGGCTTCGCTAGCACACTTCATCACAACAGGCTTCACCATGATCGTACTCTACACTGGACGAAGTTATGCTCGCGCACGGCCCTCGTGTTATTATTCTGTAATTTGCCGTATCGGAGACCTCACGCCGAACCCCGCTATTCGGAGGTAATCGTCGCATCCAGATCCATTCGGAGTTCATCTTCGGCCGGATCAGTCCGAACGCCGAAAGCACCCTTTGGCGGGATACTTCGCAACAGACGACGAAGGTATACTTCGGCGACCCCCTTCACACCATACTTCGAAGCAGACAGGCTCCGACCGGTTTGCTGATTTTATTATGTTCAATATATTTCTTCCGGCTAATTGGATTATTTTGTGTGATCTGATTGCCTGGCGACTCCAACCCCCTTATCACGACTAAGGGTAGTCGGAATGCGACGTCGGTGCTGCGTCACACATAGGCTTGTCCCTAAGTATCCGTGCACTTTGGATCATCGAACTGACCCAAGTGCGGGGGCGCGTTCTCGTGTCAACATACTTTTTGGCGAGTCCGCTTGGGAAAGCTACGCCAGCATGACAAGTAAGTCTACATCGGCCACAAGTACGTATACATCGACTACTACGTCTACACCACCGATGGACGCAATAGGAGGCGCAGATATCGACAACCACAACATCTCGACGCCTACACTTGAAGATATCCCCGCAGAAGACCGAGCAGAGATCGAGGCAAAGTTAAAGGCACTCCAAGACATGATGCTTGGGGGCTACATGAAGACACGCGCATGCTTCATCAAGCGTGACATCATCACCCCCGACCTCGCTCAGGTCCAGGTAACACCTGTATCGCCTCGTTTATCTTCTTTAGAGATTGAGCAGAAAATAGCCGCATCAGTAGATCAAGCCGTTAGCACTTCGCTAGCCAACCATTTAGATTTGGCAGTCCGCTCCCAAGTAGAGGCAACTCTTAGGAGGTTCGGCTTTACTGAGGCCATACCCCCATTTCCTATTGCTAGTGCACCACCAGCAAGCCATGTGTACGGTAGAACTAACGACAGCACTGGTGCAACCATGTCTCCGGCCTCAACACTTATGGCCGAGACTAACCATTACACTTACGGTCAAACTAGCACTACGTACCATGCGCCACCACCTGCGCCGATACACGCGCTGCCCGCACCGCATGCACAAGCACCCGGGCACAAGCACATCATGCAGATAGCACGCAGGGAAGAGGCCCATGGCCGACACGCCGATATCCCACCACGTGTCATGCCCCCGCATGAGAGGCACGCACAGGCAACATGCCAAGATGACATAGAGGAACGGGTCCGCACACTATTTAGGGAGTGTGCTGGCTTCGTGCCCAAGGGACGGGTTAGGGTTTACCGTAAGCCATACCCCGACCATCTTGATACAATACCCTACCCCCGCGGCTATAGAATCCCTGAATTAACTAAGTTCGATGGCGAGGGTAGCAAAACTACACTAGAACACGTTAGTCAATTTTTGGCACAATGTGGAGAAGTTAGCGGGATAGATGCCCTAAAAGTTAGGCTATTTTCTCTCTCGCTATCTGGCACCGCTTTCACTTGGTTTTCTGCGCTCCCGCCGAACTCCATTCAGACATGGGACGATTTAGAGCGGAAATTCCATGATTACTTTTACACGGATGAGACAGAACTTAGGCTTTCACATTTGACATCGGTCAAGCAGAAATCTAACGAGAACGCCTCTGAGTACATCAAACGTTTTAGGGATACTAGAAACCGATGTTTTAGCCTTAATATTTCGGAAAGGGACTTGGCGGAACTAGCTTTTAATGGGTTGCGTTCCGAGATTAAAGAGAGGTTAGATAACCAAAACTTTTTAGAAGTTAGCCAAGTTTTGCAATAGGCTCTGGTCCAGGAAGGCTGAACCAAAGATAAGAAGTTTATTAAGACATTTAACAAGCCTAGGGCTGAAATCCACATCATGGAGCGCTCTAACGAGGAGGAATCAGAAGAGGAGGATTCGGCTGACATGTACGCGGCCGAATGGGTCTGGAACGCTAAGAATAAACCTGTCACTTGCTCCGAGTTGCGGCCATCTCACACAAAGAATCGACCTAGTGAGGTCAAGTACTCATTTGATATAACCAAGTGTGATAAAATATTTGATTTTCTCTTGAAAAGTCAGCTTCTCAGGTTACCTAAGGGTCAAGTCATTCCACCTGCCGATGAGTTAAAGAAGCATCCGTACTGTAAGTGGCATGATTCACATTCACATAATACTAACGACTGCAATGTTTTTCGACGGCAGATCCAATCGGCCATAGAAGAAGGACGATTGAAGATAGACCATAATCCGAAGATGAAGCTGGATAAAGATCCTTTTCCCATCAACGCCGTCGACCTCGGTGAGAAGAAGGTGTTGATTCGGCTAGAACAGGTCGAGTCGTCTAAGGGGAAGTATGTAATTGTTGGAGAGCCACGCACTCGCACGCTCATACCGAAGAACCCCGAGGTAGGAGTGTAGAAACAGAGCATTAACACCCCTTCAGCTAAAGCTCGCATGAGGCCGAAGGTAACGTACAATATGCTGTTAAACAAGCATCAAAGAAAGGCCAAGGAAGCAGGCCCATACGCTAAGAAGCTAAAGCAGACGAAGGGTACAAGACTCTCGAAGGGTAGCTTCGGACTGAAGCAGTCGAACCCTCCGCACGACGGCTTCGGGCCACGGTGGCCTGACACTCCGCACGGTGGCTTTGAGCCACACTGGCCGAACTCCCCGTACAATAACTTCGGCCCCCAATGGCCGAACCCCGCACCGTGTTGGACTTCTCCGGTAGGAGGCTTTGGCCCGCACTGGCCGAACTTACCTCCAGCCTAGCAGGATGTAACATCCCTAGAATTAAAAATAAAATAAAAATGAGGAAAATAAATTTTCTGGAATAAAAGAATTTATTTAATTAAAGAAAAGGCTAAAAGTACCCTTTTAAAGCAAAACAGGGAGAAATAATTCAAATCTGAAGCTGAAAAATTTATGGTGGAATCCAGAAGCCAAGAAATATTTTTGAGAATTTTTACAAAATTTTTCCAACAGAGCTTCAAGCCTTAAGCCAACATTTGAATTTCTGGAATTAAATTTAATGGAAAAAGCATTTTAAAAGTTATTGGGACGCAACCCTGTTTTTCCCCCTCAAAGCCTTTCGGCTCGGCCCAGTCCAGCCTCTCTCGCTGACGGGTGGGACCCGCCTGTCAGCGCTGTTCCCCCCCTCTCTCCTCTTCCGCACGCCCGACCGGCCCACCTAGCAGCCACAGACGCCCCCTCCCTCTCGCTGCCATACCGGGCCCGCTTGTCATCCCCTCTCTCCTTCGCGCGCGGCTCGCTGACAGGTGGGACCCACCTGTCAGATTTGTCTTCAACAATGGAAGGGGATCTCCCCCTTCCATTCCCGTCGGCCCCTTGCCCTACTCGCCGTCGGCCGCCCGGATCCGCAAAATTGGGCCTAGGATCCCCTTCCCCGACCACCGGCGATCTCATTCCCCCTAGGGTCAACGCGTTTTCTCCACATATGGCAAGGATCCGAGTGCTTGGAAAGCTCACCGGAGCATTCTTGGAATTCCCTCGGATCCCCTCCGATCTCCTGCCGTTCCTCACCGCCGGTGACCCCTATAAAAGCCCTCGGCCTCACCACTCTTCGCCCACACCTCCAGAGCCCTAAACCCTCACGCTCCCGAGCCTTGCCACCAATTTTCTCTCCCTCCCCTCCGCCCGAGCTCTGGCCAACAATCCCCGACGCCTCGGTCCACCACCGCCCTCGCCAACGACACCGTTGGAACCGCCGTCGCTCACCCTCCCTCGGCCCCACCTCCGTAGGACCGGATCGCCACCGGATCTCGCCGTCGCCGTCGACCCCGAAGGGCTCCGCCGCCTGCTCCTCGACGCCGATCGCCGCCAGTCGTCATTCTCCATCGCCTCTGGTACCCCCGTACTCCCCATCCTCCCCTCTACCCGTTTTTTGCCGGAAAATAGGGCCTTAGGCCGTCGCCGCCGCCGGTGGCCGCTCGCCGTCGTTCGACCGGCACCGAGGACGAAGACCTCGGTCTCCCCCGTGTCACGTGTGTGCCGGACGAGACCTCCGCCGTGCGATCACGGATGGACGGTTGAGATTAGATCGGCCACGGATTTAATCCTGGCCATTGATCTTAGCCGAAGGGGTATTGGGCGTTGAGGGCCGTCGATCGCCACTTAAGTGCCCCCGCCCCGCCACCGACCGTTGGATCTGGAGCCAACGGTCCAGATCCGATCGGCCCACGCGCACAATGCGTGGGTCCATGGTGGATCTGGCTCACCGTGGACCCACGCAGGTTTTCTGTTTAAGATAAAAATCAGAAAATGGTTTTAAACTTCCAAAATTCATATCTTGCTCAAATTAACTCCAAATTTCACCATTTTAATTCTGGAAAATTTGTCTTTTTATCCTCTACACTTTTATGCAATAAAAACAATATGCTTCCTTGGCACAAAATAATCTTATTAATTAATCAAGAAAAGACCCCTTTAGGATTTAATTTTCCATTTAAATAATTCAGAACAACCTTTAATAAATTATATATATAATTCAGAGGACTTAATGACTTTATTCCACTGTTTTAATGCAATAAAAATAGCATGCTCACTTTGCCCACTTAATTTTATTATATAATATTACAAAAGCCCTTTTTAGGATAATTAATTCACTCATTTAATAAAAAGACAAGACTTTATGAAATCATCTTAAAAACTTATATAACAACTTTAGAAGACATAATAACTTAATTTCACTCTTTATACTGCAATAAAAACATTTAGACCATTTTATACCTTTTTACTCTAAAAAGGGAAAATAAAAACCCCCTTAGGAAAATAATTATATCAAGTTATAAAATTCAGAAACCCCTCTAAAACTTAATCTTAATATTTAAGTAATAAACTCATAGAACTTAAAAACCTATCTCCTTTACCTAACCCAACAAAAACACGTATACTTGTATGATTGGTTTTTGGAATGTTTATTGAATGTGGTGTTTCCTTTTCCGTATCAAGAAGACTACTACGCCGTCGACGATCCGGAGTCTTACCCTGAGGTTCCACCTTCACCATTCGCGGAACAAGGCAAGTCATCGAACCCTCCTGTGGAAATAGTTGATCATCATTGAGCCCATGATTTAATAAATTATCGCTATAACTCATAGGATAATATTGCATTAGTCAAATATCAAGCCCTACACTTATATTTATTACATCCCCATCCTTGTGTGCAAAACCCAAGCCATGCTTATTGAGCCAACCCTCCTTGTCACTCTACAAATATTATATTAGCTAGTGTCCAATGTATCGACACAAATGCTATAGCATAAAAAGATTGAGTCGTAGATAGTTGGAATCTGTTATATGAATTACCCCATTATTCTCGTCTCTGGACTCTGTGGAGTTGGCTATGTTATAAGTATGGTGGGTTCCGGGTGCAAGCTAGGAAATTGGTTGGTCGCACCCGGGGCACTATAAGGACCGGTCTACGAGATCCGTTGCAAAGCACTTCCGTACTAACCACAAGTCTAGTGGGTAAGTCCTAACTGGAGGTATGGATCGTACCAACTTGGAACACCATAGTGGAGGGGTACAAGGGGCAAGCCTGCGGGCGACTTGTATCGACGTGGCTCAAGGGGGGGATAAGGCGTGGCCCGAAGTGACTGGGAAACCTTACGAAACCTATAAGAGGGTGTTATCGAATTGGTGCGTTCCATGCTGAAGGTTTTGGCACGAGCTTCTCGTGACAGGAGTCATTTAACACACTGCGGTGTGCGGGAAATGAGTGCCTTGTGGGTACAGTAGTACACCTCTGATCAGAGTTATACATCTTTTCGAAAAGCCGAGCCCACGGTCAAGGGCGGGTTGTGTGACCTCTCACAGTTAGTTTGCAGTTATGTGAATATTTGAGTTATTCATGGCATGTAAGGACTGTTGAGCGAGGGTGGGCTGATTGTACCCCTCAAGGTAGAATATGATGAAAGATGATGCATGACTCATGTTTACTTGTCTGCAATAATAACTTGATTACATTAATTGCTTTACAAATTGTGCTTTTCCGCAAAAGTAAGCCACTACCTTCCTTGTTATTACCTTGCATTATAATTGCATTCGGTGGCTTGCCGAGTACGATTGTACTC
This sequence comes from Zizania palustris, assembly GCA_019279435.1. Classification (NCBI taxonomy): domain Eukaryota; kingdom Viridiplantae; phylum Streptophyta; class Magnoliopsida; order Poales; family Poaceae; genus Zizania; species Zizania palustris. Next base: position 13,508,972 of record JAAALK010000081.1, read on the forward strand.
ACCCCCGTTGACTTACACCACCAGAGGCAGTCTACTACGAGGAGGGCGAAGGTCTGGAGTAGCGACCCAGTCAAGGCACGAGACTAGAAGAAGACGTTCATCTAGAGGATTTATTTTATTAGTTTCTCTTTATTTAACTCTTTTGTATTAATATGGTGTACGAACCATGATTGATTGGCGTATTGTACGCAGTCATGTGATGAACGTCTTGTATTTATTGATTTTCTATGGAATTTCAATAAATTCCTGGTTTTATTAAATCGGGGCGTGACACATGACCCTTCGCTGGTGTGGTCCGAGACACCATCAACTCTGCCGAACCCCCTTCCGGGTAACGGGTTCGGCTCTCAGTGGGCAAGGACACTAGAGCCGCCGATGCCTCCGCCGTACGACTGGGCGGGAACCCCATGGGCTCCGTACATATCCGGGTCAGGGTGCCCTCCGTAATTTAACACTATGTCTTGTTTTCCTTCGGAGTATTATGGATGGCAGGAACAAACAGACGCAGCAGAGGGGGGCATCGTCCACAGACTGTCCGTGGTGCCTCTGAATCGGACCATGCAGAGCGAAGCCGAAGGGTGCGGGCACGCGAAGGCCGAAGTCAGGTATTCCGAAGACATCACCATTAGAGTTGGGTCTCAGGAAGTCCCAATCCCGAAGACTTTGTCATCGATGTCTAACGGAGGTAAGTCCCATGCTTCGGCCGGGCTCTGCGCCGAGGCCTGGTTCGATCGGCCGAACGAGACCTATCCGTCTGTCGGGGTTCGCAACGAAGACCCCTCCGAGCACAAGGCCGAAGGGCGCAGTACCACTTCGGCCAGAGTTGATAGAAGCCGAACAGTAGCACCCAGCACCAAGCCGCAACCATCTTGGGCCCCGCCAGGCATGTCCAAATCACAGAAGAGATGCCTACAACGACTACGGGCATAGGAGATGCGTGAGAAACCGCCCTCGGCCAGCTACAAGACAAGTGTGTAGGGAGAAGCCGGTTGAGATAACCAACCCGGCTCCTAGTCCGAGCGACGATGACGACATGCTCGACGATGATTACTCGCTCGTCTCTGAAGGGCCCGCACCCTAGGTGATGGACATCAACATCGTCACGTTGCCCGCTGAGTTCGCCCCGCCACAGGATGAGGCCGAGGTCGCTCAATTGAACCTTGGCCCGCGCAACGCCATCTTCGAGAAGCCCGAGGACTCAGCTCGCCATCTGAAGCCTCTCTACGTTAGAGTCCACATCGATGGAAAGCCGATTTCTCGAATGCTCGTTGACAGTGGTGCCACTGTTAACTTAATGCCTTACTCGTTGTTGAAGAAACTTGGCAGGGGCGAGGATGATCTAAAGAAGACTAACTTGATGCTCAACGACTTCAACAGCGAGAGCTCCAAGGCCAAGGGCGTACTCTCCATGGAGTTGACTGTGGGCAACAAGACATTGCCAACAACATTTTTTGTCGTCGACATACAAGGTAACTACAACGTGCTGCTCAGGCATGACTGGATTCTCGCGAACTGTTGCATTCCTTCTACTCTACACCAGTGCCTGATAGAGTGGGACGGCGATGAGGTAGAAGTCATTCCCGCAGATATTTTGGCCCAAGTAGCATTGGCCGACGTGTCGGTTGACGCCATCCATAACAAAGTAGAGTGTTTGTCAGGTAGAGATCTTTCGGATTACGATTTTGTTAGTGTATCCAGAGGTCGTTTTGTACCAGTGTCTATAAAGCTGGCTGGAGTAGCACAGCTGTTCTTGTATTGATAGTCATGTCTAGCAAGAGTAATCTAGATTGGCTAAAGTCTCGTGTGAAGCAATATCGGTCTAGTAAAGACGGTATTGCCGAGGCCATCGGGGACTTTAGCGAAGTAGAGAAATTAGGACAAGGTTTTGCATCGGCCGACCCCTTGGAGGAAGTTGACATAGGTAATGGTAGCATCCCAAGGCCAACTTTTGTAAACCAACATTTACAGCCTGATGAAAAGGCTGAAGTAATAAATTACTTCGGTCGTATATCGATTGCTTCGCATGGGAGTATAACGAGATGCCAGGACTAAGCCACGAGCTTGTGGAGCATCAGCTTCCTATCAAGTACGGATTTAGGCCTTATAAGCAGCCCCCTCGCCGCTTTAACTCAGCCGTCTATGACCGAGTTAAAGAAGAAGTGGAGCGACTACTCAAGGGTGAATTTATCAGGCCATACAGGTACACGGAATGGGTCGCTAACATTGTGCCTGTAGAGAAGAAAGGGAGTGGCAAGATACGGGTATGTATTGATTTTAGGGATCTGAACAGAGCCACTCCAAAGGACGAGTATCCAATGACGATATCCAACATGCTAATCAACGATGCTTCAGGACATAAGGTACCGAGTTTTCTTGATGGCAATGCTAGCTATAATCAAATCTTTATGGCCGAAGAGTACGTCCATAAGACTACCATTCGATGCCCTAGTTTTGTCGGTTTGTTCGAGTGGGTCATCATGACTTTTGGTTTGAAGAATGCTGGCGCCATGTATCAACGTGCTATGAACTTAATTTTTCATGACTTGCTAGGGGTTATGTTAGAAGTTTACATCAATGATGTCGTAGTCAAATCGGACGCTATGGGAAACCATTTAGCCGATTTGAAGATTGCTTTTGATAGGATGCGACAGTATGGGTTGAAAATGAACCCACTCAAGTGTGCTTTTGGTGTGTCGGCGGGTAAGTTCTTAGGTTTCATGATTCATGAGAGAGGCATAAAAATTGATCCTAAGAGGCTTGAGAAGATTAGAAACATTGCAACACCGACGTGCAAAAGGGACTTACAGAAGTTGCTGGGCAAGATGAACTATTTGTGTCGCTTTATATCCAACTTGTTCGGCAAGATTGATGCCTTTGTCCCCATACTCCGGCTAAAGAGTGAAGCCGAGTTCACTTGGGGGGCAAGCCAGCAAAGTGCTTTTGAGAAGATCAAGGAGTGCTTGTCATCACCGCCTGTGGTGAAAGCACCCAAAGCCGGGATTCCATTTCGGTTATACATTGCTGCTGAAGATAGCGTGATTGGGGCCGCGCTAACCCAGGAGGTAGGGGGAAAAGAGTACATCATCACATTCTTGATCCGTCGCTTGCTAGACGCCGAAACTAGGTACGCATTTGTGGAACGATTGTGTTTATCACTTTACTACACGTGCACCAAATTACGCCATTATCTGCTGCCCACTACATGTGTTGTCGTTTGCCAAACTGATGTTATAAAGCACATGTTACAGAAGCCGATTCTAAGTGGAAGAATCGGAAAATGGGCTTACGCATTGATTGAGTACGATTTGGCCTACGAACCCCTGAGAGCGATGAAAGGCCAAATCGTAGCCAACTTTATAGTTGATCACCACGTAGATGTCAGCTGGAGTGACAATATTGCTCTAGTTGAGGTAGTGTCATGGAAACTTTATTTTGATGGTTCGGCTTGCAAGAGTGGCCAAGTATTGGAGTGGTTCTCATATCACCTAATGGAATGCACTTTGAAACTTCGGCCCGTCTAGAGTTTTCTGCCACTAATAACCAAGCCGAATACGAAGCTTTATTGCTAGGTCTTGAATTACTAGAATATATAGGTGCTAGACATGTCCACGCATATGGTGATTCTTTGTTAGTAGTGCAACAAGTAGCTAAAAATGCTCAATGCTTTAACAGCTTGCTGAATAGTTACTTAGATAAATGTCTAGACATAGTTGCTACTTTTGATGACTTCAAAATCTCTCACGTGTCGAGAAAAGCCAATTCAGTCACAAATGATTTGGCTCAACAAGTATCTGGTTACCAAGTCAGGAGGGGAATATTTTCTATATTGGAGAAGCCGATGCTTGGTCTCACTGCCGAAGCCAGTAACGGTGAGCAGGCGCACCCTCTGGGTCAAACCCCTCTAGCCGCCGAAGGCCACTACGCGCCAAGGACCCTAGACCGGAGTACCCTCCCGACCGAGAGACCTGGCACGCCAGAGTCTGTAGGCCGAAGCCTCTCGCACGGAGAAGGCTCCCCAAAGTTCGAACCCTCCGGAGGGCTTCGGCCCAACACACTCCGAACGGCCAGCCCGGCCAAGCTTCGGTAGGAGCCGGAATGACTCAGGGGGCATCCCAAGATCAGTAGTTTAGAAATTTCTTTAAGGGGTGAGCCAGCGAGACCCTCTGAAGCCTATAAGTGTGATTGGAGAATCCCAATCGTCCAGTATTTGAGATACCCTAGCCAAAGGGTTGATCGAAAGGTTCGGTGACAAGCATTCAAATTCGTGTTGGTAGACGACACATTGTATCGCCGAACCATCGATGGAGTACTATTGAAGTGTTTAGACCACGAACAATCCCAGGTAGCTAAGGGAGAAGTCCATGAAGGACTTTGCGGCACTCATCAGTCGGCCCAAAAATGAGTTGGATGCTCAAAAGAGCAGGTTTTTATTGGCTGTCTATGACTGAAGATTGTTTCAAGTACTATAGAGGGTGTGAAGCATGTCAGAAGTTTGGCAATATTCAGTTGGCTCCTGCCATATTGCTCAATCCTATTGTCAAGCCATGGCCGTTTTGAGGTTGGGGTTTAGACTTCATCGGCCAGATTCACCCTCCTTCCTCAAAAGGGCATCGGTTCATGTTGATGGCGACGAATTACTTCACTAAGTGGACCGAGGCCGTACCTCTCAAGAACACGACTCACAATGAGGTACGTGATTTTATCTTGAAGCATATTATACATAGATTCGGCATTCCTCAAACTCTTACTACGGATCAAGGTAGTTCATTTGTTTCTGGAGAAGTGAGGGACTTTGCTGAATATTATGGTATTAAATTGATAAACTCTTCACCTTACTATGCTCAGGCCAATGGTCAGACCGAGTCTAGTAATAAAACCGTGATTAAGCTCATTAAGAAGAAAATTGAAGAGTTTCCTAAAAGGTGGCATGAAGTGCTGTTCGAGGTGCTATGGGCTTGTAGAATTGCAAAGCACGGTGCTACCAAAGTCAGACCATATGAGTTGGTATATGGACAAGAAGTTGTTCTGCCTGTAGAGGTAGATCTTGGCTCCTTAAGAGTATTAAAGCAAGATGGCTTATCGGTCAACGAGTATGAAACACTTCTGAAGGATAGTCTAGAGGAAGTGACCAATAAGAGACTAAGGGCTTTAGAAGCCATAGAAGTAGACAAAAAGAGAGTAGCCAAAGCCTACAATAAGAAGGTTAAACCAAAATAGTTTCAAATAGGATATTTGGTGTGGAAAACGATTTTACCCTTAGGCACGAAGAGTCCCAAATTTGGTAAATGGTCACCTAGTTGGGAAGGTCCTTTTAAGATAGCCAAAATCACTCCCAGCAATGCATACATGTTGGAATCTCTGCAGGGAGAGCGGTTTCGAAGAGCTTTGAATGGTAGGTATTTGAAAAGGTATTTCCCAAGCGTGTGGCAAACAACATAAAAGGTATCGAAAAGCCGATATGGATGGTATCGTCTTCAGATCATTGTGCTTTTAGTTCACTCAGTTCACTAAAAGGCAGGGGGCATGTGTTGATAGAAAAAAATGGCATTAATGGCTGAGATTGTCAAAATATCAATTTTGGTGATTTGGACCAAAAATACACAAGTCTAGCGTCAGGCCGAAGCCCTACAGGGCCGAAGGTCTATTGGGCCATGGGATCCAAAAGCCTCTGGCCAGCCCACGGCCTTCGGCCAGGAAGCCTTCGGAGGCCCACGCCACCGAAGCTTCGGCCCGAGGAGCAGGATTCGACGGGCCTGGTCGGAGCCCACTTCGGCAGAGATAGAGTTGGATACAACTCCGGCTAAGTTTCTATCTCTAACCAAGCTTAAATATAGCAGATTAGAGCAGAAGTTTGGCCGTATAAATAGAGAGGCGAGACCAGCTTAGAGACCCCCCCAACACAAATCAACACAAAGCCCTAGCTTTGATCGCATTTATTTACCTTTACTTTTCTGTACCTCTTCGTGGGTTTGCCTGGAAGCCCTCCGCCGGCCACTTCGGGTTTTTGATAAGGTGAAGCAAGGCTTCAAATTTTTAAAAGGAAACAAGGCTTTGATTTCAAAACGCGAAGCATGGCTTCGGTTTTAAAACGCGAAGCATGGCTTCGGTTTTAAAACGCGAAGCGAGGCTTCAACTTTTAATAAGATTGAGCAAAGTTTTGCTTTAAAGTCGAAGCAAGGCTTCAATTTTAAGGTGAAGTAAGGCTTCAAATTTTTATTAAAGTAATTGCAAATTCGTACACCGAAGTGGTGCTTCGTACTGTACATACCTCATAAAGTGGGTGAAAACTTGCCTCGTAGCCCCTAGGGCTTTGACGGCCTTTGACACGCGAAGCGGATCCCATTACTAGAGGGTGAGCTCCAAAGCGCGAAGGATGGAGGAAGGCGAAGAAGGCCTTCGAACTGCACCTGAAGCCCCTTCCCGGAGGGTGCGTGAAGCAAAAAAGCTTCGAAGCTCCCCCCTCAAGCGCACTTCGAATTGCAGACAGTGGCAGAGAACGTAGCTTTTAGGACTAAGGCCCCCACGGACGGTTCCAACTGTTGTAGCAATTGTGTTAGCTATAGCACAGGTTTTGTATGTGTATATGGTGTGTAAAATGAACGTCGAAGGGTTCTCTCAGAAGGAGAAAATATTTATACTGGTTCGGACCTCCCCAAAGGGATAATAGCCCTACGTCCAGTTTGTGGTGGATTTGGCATAGTATGCCTCGGTGGAATCTAGTGGATCTAGAGGCTCTCATGGCCCTGGAGAAGCTGAACTATTACAAGGGCTTGGCCCTGCTTTTTTAGGAACGCAAGCCAAAGGAAAAGACCTAAATGCCCTCTATAAGCCATAGGCTTTATAGGGGCAAAAAGGGAAAAAGGCTAGTCTACTATACAAAGTGCTTTACAGCTTTACAGACGTGTCAGATAAACGTCACTTCTTTACCAGCTAAACGGCATACTAGGGGCAGTGAGGCCCCTGGTATGACTTCTACACTGTAGCGAAGTACATATATTTCTGGGTTCAGAGTAGTGGCTGGAGTTCTTCGGGCGTGTTGATAGCAAAAAACGGCATTAATGGCTGAGATTGTCAAAATATCAATTTTGGTGATTTGGGCCAAAAATACACATGTCCAGCGTCAGGCCGAAGCCCTGCAGGGCCGAAGGTCTATTGGGCCATGGGCTCCGAAAGCTTCTGGCTAGCACACGACCTTCGGCCAAGAAGCCTTCGGAGGCCCACGCCACCGAAGCTTCGGCCCGAGGAGCAGGCTTTGACGGGCCTGGTCGGAGCCCACTTCGGTAGAGACAGAGTTGGATACAACTCCGGCTAATTTTTATCTCTAACGAAGCTGAAATATAGCAGATTAGATCAGAAGTTTGGCCCTATAAATAGAGAGGTGAGGCCAGCTTAGAGACCCCCACAACACAAATCAACACAAAGCCCTAGCTTTGATCACATTTATTTACCTTTACTTTTCTGTACCTCTTCGTGGGTTTGCCTGGAAGCCCTCCGCCGGCCACTTCGGAACAGTGGTAACCCTTGTTACTTCGCTTGTGAAGTATCCGCTAATCTACGTAATAGATTGATATCGCCTTGTTACTTCGCCTGTGAAGTATCCGCTAATCTGCGTAACAGATTGCTACCTTCGCTACTAGTGAAACACTTAGCCGAATTCGGTCCTCAGGCCGAATTGGTACTTCGAACTCTCTTTGTTGCAGGTTCCCACGTTCGGAGCTACTTCATCGGAGGTGTCCGGAGCTGAGAGATCAGTTTCGGCGTCAGGACACCCTTTAGTGAGACTACAGGCTTCGACGACAGGCTTCGCCAGCACACTTCGTCACAACAGGCTTCACCACGATCATACTCCGCACTAGATGAAGTTACGCCCGTGCGCGACCCTCGCGTTATTATTCTGTAATTTTCCGTATCGGAGACCTCACGCCGAGCCCCGCTGTTCGGAGGTAATCATCGCATCCAGATCTGTTCGGAGTTCATCTTTGGCCGGATCAGTCCGAACGCCGAAAGCACCCTTCGACGGGATACTTCGCGCCAGATGCCGAAGGTATACTTCGGCGACCCCTTCGCACTAGACTTCGAAGCAGACAGGCTCCGACCGGTTTGCTGATTTTATTCTGTTCAATATATTTCTTTCGGCTAATTGGATTATTTTGTGTGATGTGATTGCCAGGCAACTCCAACCCCCCTTATCACGACTAAGGGTAGTCGGAACGCGACGTTGGTGCTGCGTCACGCTTAGGCCTGTCCCTAAGTATCCACACACTTTTGGATCGTCGAACTGACCCAAGTGCGGGGGCACGTTCTCGTGTCAACCGGGTGGAGGCTGCAAGGAAGGCTTCGAAGAACACTCCGAAGTGGGCTTCGAAGTATACTCCGAACTGAACTCCGAACTGGGTTCTCGGAGACTTAGCTTCGAATAGGCTGAAGAGGGTCCGGAGACCGGCTTTGGGGAGCTCCGAAAGGAGCTCGAAGGTTAACTCCGGAGATAGCCCGGAGGGTAACTCCGAATATAACCTAGAGGATAACTCTGAATATAACTTGAAGACTTGGTTTCTGGCAGACTTCAAAGGGGGCCTGGGGCTCCGATCTGGAAGGCTTTGGAAGGAGTCCAAAGGCTTCGATCCGAAGGGCTCTGAAAGGAGTCCGGAGGCTTGAACTGTGATGCTTGGAAATAACTCCGGCAGGCCGGAACCTACTTCGATAGTGTCGGGCTCCGGGCCGAAGGCCGACAGAGGCTGACGTCATTTGGCCCCTGTTTAAGGGAAAACTTATTCCCCCAACACCGCCTGTTTTCCTTCAGAATATTATGATTGGAAGTGGCAAACAGATGTGACGAAGGGGGACATCTTACACTGACTATCCGTAGTACCTCCGAATCGACTCACATAGGGCGAAGCCAAGGAAGATGGGCACGAAGAGGCAATACAGAGGGAGTACGAAGCCATCGTAGTCAAGATAGGGTGTCAGGAAGTCCCAATCCCGAAGGCCCCCTCACCGAAGCCTGACGGAGGTAAGTCCCCTAGCTCGGCTGAGGCCATTGCCGAAGCTCGGTCCGATCGGCCCAGCGAGGTTGGTCCAGCCAACAGGGTCCGCAGACAGGTTCCCACTAAGCACAAAAAATGCGAGGCCAACCCAGGTGATACCCCTTCAACCAAAAACCATAGAAACAAATTGGTGGCACCTGGTACCAAGCCACAACCATCTTGGGCACCTCTAGGCATGACCAAATCACAAAAGAGATGTTTGCAGTGTCTATGGTCACAGGAGATGTGTGAGAAGAAGGTCGAGGAGGAGTGAGACACCATCTTTGAGGAGTACCACCATCGGCCAGCCGCGAAGCAGTTATGGAGGCCCAAACCGGTTGAGACAAGCAACCCGACGCTCGTTCCAAGCGACGACAAAGATGACATGCTCGATGACGATTATACACCCGTCTTCGAGGGACCCGTGCCGCAGGCAATGGACATCAACATCTTCATGCTTCCAGTCGAGTTCAATCTACCACGGGATGAGGCTAAGGTTGCTCAGTTGAACCTCGACCCACGAGATGCTATTTTTGAGAAGCCTAAGGATACGGCTCATCACCTAAAGCCTCTCTACGTCAAGGGGCATATTGACGAGAGGCCGATCTCCAAGATGCTTGTCAACAATAGAGCCACCGTCAATTTGATGCCATACTCTCTTTTGAAGAAACTTGGTAGGGGCGAGGAGGACCTAAATAAAACCAACCTAATGCTCAACAGCTTCAACAGCGAGAGTTCCGAGGCAAAAGGCGTACTCTCCCCAGAGTTGACGGTAGGCAACAAGACATTGCCGACAACATTCTTTGTCGTAGATGTGCAAAGTAACTACAGTGTGCTACTTGGGTGTTATTGGATTCACGCAAATTTTTGTATTCCTTCTACTTTGCACCAATGCTTAATGCAATGGGACAACGATGATGTAGAGTTCGTACCAGTGGATACTTCGGCCCAAGTGGCATTGGCCAATGTGTCCATCGACGTCGTCCATGACAAAGTAGAGTGTCTATCAGGCAGAGACCTCTCGGATTATGATTTCGTTAGCGTATCCGAGGGACGTTTTGTACCCGTGTATGTAAAGCAGGCTGATGTAGCATGGCTATTTATAAATTAGTAGTCGTGTCCAGTAAAAGTAATCTTGATTGATTGAAGTCTCACGTAGAGCAATATCGGTCTTCTAAAGACGGTATTGCTGAAGGCATTGAAGACTTTAGCGAAGTAGAAAAATTAGGACAAGGTTTTGTGTCGGCCGATCCTTTAGAAGAGGTGGATATAAGCGATGGTAACATTCCAAGGCCAACTTTTGTAAACCAAAATTTACAGGCTGATGAAAAGGCCGAAGTAATAAAATTGCTTCGGCCGTATGTTGATTGTTTTGCATGGGAATATAGCGAGATGCCTGGACTAAGCCGTGAGCTCATGGAGCATTGGCTACCTATTAAACCTGGGTTCATGCCTTATAAACAGCCTCCTCATCACTTTAATTCGGCCGTATATGACCAAGTTAAAGAGGAGGTAGAACGATTACTCAAGGCTGAATTTATTAGGCCATGCAGGTATGCTGAATGGGTCGCTAACATTGTGCCTATAGAGAAGAAGGGGAGCGGGAAAATACGAGTTTTTATTGATTTCAGGGATCTGAACAAGGCCACTCCAAAGGATGAATATCCCATGCCGATAGTCGACATGTTGATCAACGACGCTTCAGGACACAAGGTATTAAGTTTTCTTGATGGCAACGCTAGTTATAATCAAATTTTTATGGCCGAGGAGGACGTCTACAAGATGGATTTTCGATGCCCTGGTTTTGTCGGCTTGTTTGAGTGGGTCGTTATGACTTTTGGTTTAAAGAATGCTAGCCCTACGTATCAACGAGCTATGAATTTGATCTTTCATGACTTGCTATGAGTTATGCTAGAAGTCTACATAGATGATGTTGTAGTCAAATCGGATGCTATGAGAAACCATTTAGCTGGCTTGAGAGTCTCTTTTTATAGAATGTGTCAGTATGGCTTAAAAATGCACCCGCTTAAATGTGCTTTTGGCGTGTCGGCAGGAAAGTTCTTAGGATTCATGATTCATGAAAGAGATATTGATATTGATCCTAAGAGGCTTTAAAAGATTAGAAACTTTGAAGCATCGACATGCAAAAGAGATGTGCAAAAATTGCTAGGCAAGATGAACTATCTGTGTCGCTTTATATCTAACTTGTCCGGCAAAATCGATGCTTTTGTCCCCATACTCCGGCTAAAGAATGAGGTCGAGTTCACTTGGGGGCAAGTCAGCAAAGTGCTTTTGAGAAAAATATAGAGTGCTTGTCATCACTGCCCGTGGTAAGAGCACCAAAAGCCGAAATTCCATTTCGGATATATATTATTGCAGAAGATAGCGTAATAGGAGCAGTGCTAACCCAGGAGGTGGAGGGGAGAGAGTACATCATCACATTCTTAAGCCGCCGCTTGCTGGACGCTGAGACAAGGTACGTATTTGTGGAACGTTTATGTTTATCACTTTATTATGAATGTACTAAATTACATCACTATCTTATCCCTAGTACATGTATTGTTGCTTGTCAAACCGATGTCATAAAATACATGTTGCAAAAGTCGATTCTAAGTGGGAGAATCAGGAAGTGGTCTTATTCTTTTATCGGATACGATTTGGCTTATGAACCTTTGAGAGCTATGAAAGTCCAAGTCGTCGCTAATTTCATAGTTGATCATCACATAGATGTCAATTGGGGTAACGGTATTGCTCTAGTTGAAGTAGTGCCATGAAAACTTTATTTTGATGGTTCGGCTTGCAAGAATGGCCAAGGTATCAGAGTAGTTCTCATAACACCTAGTGGCATGCGCTTTGAGACCTCGGTCCGTTTAGAATTTCCTTCTACTAATAACCAAGCCGAATACGAAGCTTTATTGCTAGGACTCGATTTGATAGATTCCATGGGTGTTAAGCATGTTCATGCACATTATGACTCTCTGTTAGTGGTGCAACAGGTAGCCAAAAGTTCTCAATGCTTTAATGGTTTGCTAAACAGTTACTTGGATAGATGTTTAGACATAGTTGCTACTTTCGATGACTTCAAAATTTCTCACGTGTCAAGAGAAGCCAATTCAAGTGCAAATGATTTGGCTCAGCAAGCATCGGGCTATTAAGTTAGGAGAGGAAAGTTTTCTGTACAAGAAAAGCCAATGCTTGAACTCACTACTGAAGCTATAGAATTCAGGCGGAGACAAGGTCCGTCAAACCCTCCGGATCAAACCCTTTCGTCGATTGGAGTGCATTGCTCGCGCGGAGCCCTTGTGCCATAGCCCTTCATCCACCGAAGTGAGACCCATTAATCTACGTAACAGATTGCTATCACCTTGTTATCTCACCTGCGAACCATCTGTTAATCTACGTAACAGATTGCTACCTTCATTTCCCTACTGCAACACCTAGTAAATTCGGTCTCTAGGCCGAATTGGCACTTGATATCTATTATGTTGCATGTTTTCATGGTCAGAGCCCCCTTCGCTGAAGGTTTCTGAAGCTAAGAAACTGGTTTCGGAGGCTGCTAGAGCACCCTTCGGTGGAACCCTGCTTCGTCCGCTCGTGCCGGATCCATCACGCTATTGTCGGTCTAGTCAAGTCCCGCGTACCGGAGCCACTTCGCATCGGGGTTGCTTCGTGTCGGGGTCACGTTGAGACACTTCGCAACAGACTTTGTCGTACCGGTACTTCGCATCAGGCTTCGTCACGACAACACTTCACACGGGATGAAGTGACGCCAACACGTTCCGTTGGATTTTTGTCGTATCAGAGACTTCGCACCGAACTCTGTCGTTCGGAGGTGATTTCGCATCAGAGATCTGTTCGGATCCTATCTTTGGCCAGATCAGTACGAATGTCGAAGGCTACCTTCGGTGCACCCTTCGCACCAGACGCCAAAGGCCCCCTTTAGTGACCCTTCGCATGGTATACTCTGTACCAATCTGGCTCCATTCGGCCGATTGGGTTATTTTATCTATACTCTGTACCAATCTGGCTCCGTTCGGCTGATTGGGTTATTTTATCTATATATTTCGGCTAATTGGATTATTTCTATGTGATCTGATTACCTGACGACTCCACCCTCCTTGCCACTGTTAAGGGTAGTCAGAACGTGATGTCAGTGTTGTGTCATGCTTAGGCTCATCCCTAAGTATCCACACGCTTTTGGATCATCGAATTGACCCAAGTGTTGGGGCACGTTTTTCGTGTCAACACACTTTCTTGCTGATTTTCCAGAATCGGTTATCCATATGTATCATCGCTGTCTTTCCTTGGGCGAAGCGGCAGCGTGCTTTTCTGCTTTTCCTTTGTCTCCTGATGCTTTAGCTACTTGCTTCAAGAGTTTTGCCTCGGATTCTCTGATCGGACCATCCGGTATCCCTTCAGGTATTATTCGGAGTACGAGCGCCCTCATCGGCTAATTCTGCCCGACGTATCTTAGGACGACGCATCCCTTCGTATCTTTATGGCTGCAATTTCCCCATGCTTGCTGCCTGTCAATTTCACCGGTGCGGGTCCCGGTAGGACTCCTACGATTTCTACCACCCATCGGTTTGTGTGAGGCAATTAGGCTTCGGCCAACTCCCACCCCATCTCTTCTTCATCAATTAGGTTCGCACTCGTGGGAATGTCAGGAACGCCTTGGAGTGGGACCGTCTCTCCCATATGATCTATGGTATTCCTGTCGGCAACCTTGTTTCTTGGATAGCCTACCGAGCATCTTCTGTTATCTTCCATCAATTGTGGGGCGAACTGAAGCAACACCTTTTTAGTCGTTCTTCACTAGTCTATAAGCGGTGGCTCTATCTAGACGATGTTGATGCGGGGCCCGAGGTGGATACTTCAACTCATTCTTTTTCTTTATTTATTTTGCATTGACTTTCTCCATCTAATTAACTTTGCCTTTTGTAGGAAGATGACATTAATGCCCCCATGATGAGTGCTAGTGGTCGGCTGATACGATACGAGCCAGTATTGGCCACTACAAACTTGGGTGTTGGCACCCCTACTCCCACGGCATGGGTAAATGAAAGGCAGTCCTAGGTCGTTGACCGTGTTGTAGGAACTTGATTGGTCGTGGGTAGAAGAGACCGATCTGGAGGTGAAGCTGGGGGGTCCAGATGAAGATCATCGAGGCAGCAGGTGTAATGGCCTCCTTCCCATCCCAGATCGAGGTCCAAGCGGCATGCACAACACCAATGTTGTTCCCTTCAAGATGCTCCTAGTTTAGATGCCAAAGACCAGGCAATCCTTCGGACAGCGCCAATTGTTGGCGCAAAAGATTACGCTAACAAGTTTATGAAATTAAGTGTATGACAAACGAAGTGTATGTTTGGGTAAACTATTCCAAGCCTCTAAGATGGATAATAGCTTGAGATAATTTGAAGTGTGTGTTGATTATCTGGATATTCGATGCCTATTACAGGGCAAGAAGGGGGTATTTATAGGTAAAATCTCTAGAGAAAAGATCTTTTTACCCCTAAATTACAACCGACATAGTGGAAACTATTTCGGTGTCCCTTATAGGGTTAATACAACAAACATGCTCAAAGAATGTTGATAAGGTAGACGTCCCATCCTTCTAGTTGTTTTCCACTTCAGAGGAGAAGCTTTTCGGAGGGTTTCTTTGGACCGGAGCCTGGACGGACCCTTCGGCTTCGAGCCCTTCTATCCAAAGGCAAGTCTTTGGCTCTGAGATTAAGGGTGCGTTTGGTACAGCTCCAGATTCTGATTCTCCTAATTCTGATTCTGTTGTGAAGTGATTCTGTGGTGAATCAGAATCACTAAAATCGTTTGGCTAGATGATTAGATTCTAATTCATGTAAGAGAGTATGATGATATGAAATTACTAGTTACCCTTAATCCCAAAAATTATTGAATTATGTAATTTCAAACATAGAAATAACTTGTTCACAAATAAGCATATAGAAAATCTAATATAATTAATTATATGAATTATATCTAAACGTGCATTGCAAATATTGGTATCAAATGTGTTATCCTCTAGATTGCGATATAGCTAACGCTAAATCATCATGAAACCTATCCATATTTATATCATTTGCATGTGATGTAGATGCATCTGATGCATTTGAAGAAGGTGCATATCTCTTGTATCTGCTAGGGATAGTTGGCACATAATCTGGGTCCTCATCACACCTACGAAAATGCATATCAGATGCATTGTTTTGACGAATGAAGTTATGGAGCCACATGGTTGCAGCCACAATCATCTTTTGCTTGTCCAATGGATATGTCGGCATCTTATTAAGAATTCTCCACTTCATCTTCCACACTCCAAAAGTGCGCTCAACGACATTACGTAGACTTGAATGTAAATAATTAAATAGTTCTTTTTCACCTGTAGGAGGGTCACCTCTCCTCCAATCAGGGACATGATATCTTTGTCCTTTGTATGGTGCTAAATAACCCGGCCTATTAGGATAACTAGCATCGACAACATAATATTTTCCTACAACATGCAAGCACATAGTTAATTTAAAATATTATAAGATTCAAATTTAAAGAAAAAATGTACAAATGCATGGTTACCTGATGGCGGGTGTGGAAAGGTCCTTATATCTTCCTCCAAAGCATGGTACAATATCGTAGTGTCATGCATAGACCCTGGTTGTCCAATTGATGCATATGTAAAATGCATATCAAAGTCGACAACCGCCATCACATTTTGAGTGGGATTTCCAGATCTGCCAATATATCTAACATAATCTTTAGGAGGTGGTGTTGCTAAAATATGTGTACCATCAATAGCTCCAATACAGTTCTTAAAATGTGGCCACATCCTTGTGTCACCATTGATCCTAGTGTGCACAGTAGAGAAGTTCCTATCCTTAGGATGTATATAGTCCTTGGCCATCTTGACTAGACATTTCAAAACTTCATCGAACTTCCTACTAATTGTTTCTCCGGAATGCTTGAATGTGTTTTGAATTGAAGAATTTGATCTGTTTTGACCACAAATAGAAAGAAAGATAGCTAGTGATTCCATAGAGTTCATATGCTTTGATGATTGCAACCCGTACTCACTTACAAGTAAGTCATGCAACATATAAAAAAGTCTTTCATTCATTCTTAACATTCTGTGGCTCTCTCCTGGTGTATTCAAAGTTTCTTTCAACTAAGCAAATCCTGTAAGTTGTGATGTCCTTGGTTGATTCTTGTCAAGATAAGTAGAGTAGTACATAGCAGCAATGCATGATGCAACAACTATGTTATCCGATATTTTCTTCTGAACTCGCATAATCTTTAAATAAAACACATCGTCATCATCATCTATATCATTGTCAGAATTACCATCTCTTTCATCTTCACTAGAGGTCATCTGAACGACATGTGAAAACAACCATTAGCACTACATAACATAGAACAAATTGAATTTAAAACTAAACATTGTTGAATTGCATATCAAGTTCGAAACAAAATATAGTATTGAGTTGCATACAATGCATACAGAAATTTTAAACGATAGAATCTAAGGATAATATTTTTCTTGCTTCATGGTAAGCCATTGAAACCTTTCTTATGGTGTCTCCAAAGTCATAAACATCTCTCTTTCAGACCTCTTGGTCAAAATTTCAGAAGCAACAAAGAATTGTTTTGTTCCAGGTATAGCACCACATTCTCTTACTAATGTCATAACTGCTTTGATTGAACATTCCGAGTTATCTTCCTTTCTTGCTAATGCATCACAAGAAGCACTTGTTTTCTCATTTGTGTCAATAATCTTGTCTAAATATTCCTTGAACTATTCCTTCCCACTTAGCTTAGACCTTTTTCCCTTCTCTCTTTCAACAGAACATGTTTTTTTCCTTTTCACACTTGGAGGTAGTACTTCTTCACAATCCGAATCTTCATCATCTCCTTCCCTGTCACCTTCACCACCTTCGTCGGGATGGATATTGTTGGTAGGAACAATTCCAGATGAAGCATCCCAATGGTCATTGCCACTGTTCCTAAGGTCTTCAAACATGATCTTCAAACAATCTTCATTTTGAAGCCCCCGATGTTCAAACTTAGAACACCCAGGTATGTCCTGAAATAGAATAATTTAGATGTTAAGACAAAAAATCTACAAGAATATGTAATATAGTGTACAAAGTTTACGACAATTACCTTTTTTAATTTCTTCCATCTTTCATTATCACAAGTAACAGTACCTTTTGCTTCATCCCATCCTAATCATGTTTGCTTTAATAAAGCCTTCCATGTAGTATATTCCCGCTTCAATTTATCCCATCTATTCTTGAACTGTAATTTTGTATAACTTATACCTGTCCTCTCTTTAAATTTAGCAATCACATTGTCGTACCCTATTTTGTTCAAATGGGTACTTGAACGGTTTCCGATTGTCACTCGTTCAGCAAAAATCTCACAAACAATCCTAGTTCTCTCATCAGGCCATTCAGCACCACTAGACATCTGCATTACTCTATATCAACTCCGACATCCAGAACAATAAAACACATTTACATATAATGGACAATGAACACGGCAAGAACGTCTTCAGAAAAAATAGAGTAGCAAACAACATAAAGTTGTACTTTCAATGACTGCTCTACTCGTTATTGAGGCTTTTAGGATCAGAATTTTGACATAGCAATTGTGGTAAATTCCAGTGTGCTACCGCAAAATTAACATATGCTCTACTGAAGTAAAATGCATCAATTAAAACAATGTCTTCTATCTTCAGTTTTTGGTTTATTGCCATCAATCATCATTGCCATTAATAAGGAAAAATACCTTGCTGATATAAGTTCAACTGCTAACTTTTATCTCATTACTAATCAACAACCAGCATCAAATCTCATACATGGAGCACTGTAGCATACGTTGGAGAGTAGTACCAAGAAATACCTTGCTGTGAGCGGACTCGGCGAGAGGGCGAGAGGGCGGCGGTCTCGGCGAAACGTAGCAGAAAACTGCAAGCGGGTTGAGTTCAAGCACAACAATTCCGGCGGCGCAACAAGCAGAGTGCACACGTAAAGCAAGCAATCTACAGAGCGAAAACAGGACAAACGCAATCAGAACAACCAGCTTCCCAAATTCGAGAGAATTGTACAGGAGAAGGATGCTATGTTGAGGATTGGTCATATCCAAGTGATCAGATTCAATCCATTCATGCATGCTCGTGTTCCATTTTAGAACAGCATCTTGCTCATCCAGCTGTGAATTCATCGAAGACTGCAAATTAAGAATTAAACATGAATCCTAGTATACATGTTCCATCATGCAGTTGTTAAATGTATATATCGTCGTTGTTCGTGTGGCGACTTGTTAACTCTAGCAGTCAACGTGTAAAAAAAATCTGAACAACTCTCGCATGGATTATGAATATATGATCGGAATCTTTAAATAATGGGCAAAATCTCAATAGAGGTGTAGCTTATACATAGTAGCTAGCGGAGACATGCCTTCGGTACAGCTCACCTGGACGGGATCTCGTCGAGTGGGCGGCGGCGCTGAATCGTCGAGCAACGGCGGGCCGGGAATCGACGAGCGTCGCCGGGCCAAGAATCTACGAGCGGCGCCGGGGAATCGACGAGCGGCGCCGGGGAATCGATGAGTGGCGGCAGCGGACGTCTCGGCGAGAGGGAGGCGGTGACGGCGGACGTCTCGGCGAGAGGGCGGCAGCGGACATCTCGGCGATGAAGCCACGAGCAGGGGCGATCGGGGGTTGATTCACGGGAGAATCTACGTTTCACCTAATTCAGAACCTGCGTGTAAAATAGAGAAGCGATTCCGGCAGATTCGGTAGGGAAGTTACGAAATTGATAACGTTTGGTATGGATTCGGTTGATTCTGCACAGAATATGTTGTGAGAATCCCTACCAAACGGGGCCTAAGACTTGCATTTATCTTGGAATCTTGGGGATCATGAGGATGAAGTATTTCCCCCCAACAGTAGCCCCTCGAATACGCTTCTCCAAATGGCCTACACAGCAAGGAGAGCAGTATATGCAAGAAATATTTTCATGCTCAGGACCTTAGAAAAAATTCAAGATATTATAACCGTTTGAAGCATCTTTGGTTTTGGAGATGTATCAGATCCGGACTTCGAACTTGAACCTTTGTATGAATGCTCCGAAGGAAAATGAACTGTTATAACGGCAGCACATTGCATAGAACTGTTACTTTTGTACCATTACCCCTCAAATAGTTGTTAGACCTTTTGAGAAAAAAACAGCTGCAAAAGTTTTACGCAGGTTCACATTCTTCCATCCTTTGGTCCTACATGTCATCGACGCGGTTTGGATCTGCAAGTGTGAAAACATGTGCGAATCGCTCCGAATGAAAATAGAGCGGTTATAAAAGGAGAAAGCGATCGGTGGTGAAAAGTTTTTACAGAGCTTCTGTGCTTTGACATTTCCAAACTTTCATCTTCAACCTTTCTCTTCGAAACTCTCGAGCACTCCATCAATGGTGAGAACTAGTGCAAAAGTGCATGCGGCGACGGTGACCTTAGCGCAGCGACAAGCTTGGGCTGCATCGCAGCAGCTGCCATGGCGAGAGCTCCGGGGGGCTCCTGGCCCAACGATCCATGAGAACTTTGCCCACCATCGAAGAAGCCATTGAAGCAGACATTCTTTCTTGGGTGATCGAAAAGCACGGCGGAGTCCGTCAAGGAAGCGGTGAGCGGCAAGCTGGGACCAAGGATGAGGACTTGGATCCTTGGAGAAGAATAAGTGATACCATCTCCGAGGGGCGGAGAAGTCGTTGTCTTCGAAGCCTTTTTTGAAGCGGGGCTTGGACTTCCTTCGATAGAGTTCTTGAAAGAGGTATTGGAAATGTTCCATGTCACCCTACCACAGTTATCCCCAAATGCCATAGCTAGGTTGGCGATATTTGAGTAGGCCCTCTGAGCCGAAGGGTGCGAAGGAAGATCCGAAGTGTTCGCGGTGACCCACGAAGCTTCGTGTCAGCCCAAGCCGCATGACGAGCCTAGAGACTCCAAGTTACTGGTGGCCTTCGGGAGCATCAACTTCCAGCTCTAGAAAGAGCACTTGAAGAATTTTCCGGCAAAAGCAATCAACGACCGTGTTGATAGCAAAAAATGGCATTAAATGGTTAAGATTGTCAAAATATCAATTTTGGTAATTTGGGCCAAAAATACACATGTATTGGATCGGGCCGAAGCCCTATAGGGCCGAAGCCCTATAGGGCCGAAGGCCCATTGAAGCTATGGGCTTCGGAAGCTTCCAGCAGGCCTGCTAGCTTCGTCCTGAAAGCCTTCGGAGGCCTGCCTCGCCGAAGCTTCGTCCCGAGGAGCAGGCTTCGGCGGGCCTGGCCGAAGGCCCACTTCGGGCTGAATTCCAGAGATAGAGTTTGAGTCTGATTCTGGCTAATTTTATCCCTACGCATGATTAGGTCGGATCTTAACAGATTAATCTTAGAGATTAGAAGACTAGCCCCCATAAATATAGAGGTGAGGCCAGTTCATTAACCCCCCCCAACACAAAGCCCTAGCTTTGAACCGTACTTTTACTTTTATCTTTACTTTTCTGCAACCTTCGTGGGTTCACCTAGAAGCCCTCTGCTGGCCACTTTGGATTAGTGGTAATCCTTGTTACTTCTCCTATGAAGTATACGTTAATATACGTAATAGATTACTATCGCCTTGTTACTTCGCCTGTGAAGTATCTGCTAATGTGCGTAATAGATTGCTACCTTCGTTTCCCTAGTGCAACACTTAATAGAATTCGGTCCCTAGGCCGAATTGACACTTGATCTCTGTTCTGTTGCAGGTTTTCATGCTCAGAGCCACTTCGCCGGAGGTGTCCAAAGACAGGAGACTGGATTCAGAGGCTGCTAGAGCACCCTTCGGTGAGAACACAGCTTCGACTACCCGTGCCAGACCGTCACGCTGTTGTCGGTTTGACCGAGTTCCACACGCCAACACGCTTCGCAACAGACTTCGTCAAGATAGGCTTTGCTACGTTGGTACTCCACGCCAGACGAAGTCACACCCATGCATCGCGTTGGAGATATTTTTCATAACAGAGACTTCACGTCGAACCCCGCTGTTCGGAGGTGATTGTCGCGTTGAGATCTGTTCGGAGCCTGCCTTCGGTCAGATCAGTCCTAACGCCGAAGGCACCCTTCGGCGGGACCCTTCGCATCAGACGCCGAAGGTACCCTTCGGTGATACCCTTCGCACTTCATACTCCGAATCAGTTAGACTTCGTACAGATTGCTATTTTATTCTGTTTAATATATTTCTTTTCGGCTAATTGGATTACTTATGTGTGATCTGATTACCTAGCGACTTCATACCCTTTACCACTATTAAGGGTAGTGGGAATGCGACGTCAGTGTTGTGTTACTCTTAGGCTTGTCCCTAAGTATCCGCACACTTTTGGATCGTCGAACTGTCCCAAGTGTGGGGGCACATTTTCGTGTTAACAGATCGATGGCATTTCAACTGGATACTCCGGTGGTTCTATGCCAAAGTTGGGGAAGACTCTAGCCTTGAGGGGCCCCTGCAAGAAATATGGTACAGAAGGGAGACGGAAGTGACTCCGGATCCAAGTCTGCTCTCTACACGACTTGGGTTATTGTCTTCAGCAGCCAAGTGCATGAGTATGTGAGACTTGGCAGAGGAGTTTATCGCCCTCCGGATACCTCCACTTGGGGCCAATTGGCATGTTGTTCTTCATAGCGCTTCAGAGGGGGAGCTTCGAACTCTAGGTAACACTTCAACATTTCCTGCATTCAAATTAGTCATATAGAATATCTATAATTTCTTAACAGATTGTTACCTTATTTCAGCGGCTCCATTGGCGCTGGCTCTAGAGCAGATAGCTTGGGCTATAGAGAGGGAACTCGGAGCCCCTATAGCAGTGGAAAAACAACGGAGGATCGAGCTAGTTGGGAGCTGGGAACGCTTCAACCGGGTGTGGAATGCACTCGGAATTGAAGCTCCTTCGCTTCTAAGCTTTGACTCAGTAGGCCAGGTCTCTCAAAAGAGGAAGGCTACTGCTGGGACCTCTAAGGCTCTGAGGACCCCAGTGAAGAAGGCGGCACGAAAAGATAAACTCCCTTCACCTCCGACATCTCCATCTTCGCTCGAGATTCAGAGCTCTTCTTTGGAGGAGTCTAAAGAGGAGGAGACCTCGGAGGCCCGGATAGGGAGGGAACTTGAGACCTTATTAATGGAAGGTGGTGAGGGGGATTCTCGGGTTGAAACCGAGGATGCACCTCAGGTTGAAGCCGGAGCAGCACCGATAGCCGAAGAGGAGGTGGTGATCTGCGCGGAACCCACGGGGGTTCAAGAAATGGAGCTAGAAGGTTCCAGTTCTCCAGTGATCAGAGTAGTGGTGACGGAGGTAAGGGCTTCGACATCTCCTACTCCGGTCCAAACATTGGGGGATTATATCGAGGAGTACCTCAGAATGTATGAGTTTCTGGGGGATCCTGTAATTCTCCCTCAAAATTTATATGGAGGTAAACCTTCGATCTTCACTTTTTGAAGTACCTGAAATAATTTCATCATCTTGGCAATATCTTTTAAATAATTAGCGAATACCTTATGTTTGTAGAAGCTTTGAGAAACCAAGGGTTGGTTTCGGAGTCTGTGATGAGTGATTGATAGTTTTTATCCTCTGATTCGAAGGGGTCCCTCCGAAGGGGTTCGGAGGTTGGTTCTCCGAAGAGGTTCAGAGGTGGTTTCACCGAAGGGTTCGGTGGGTCTAGTTGCTGCAGCTATTGCAGCGGAGTGTGCCTATCAGAGGGGTCCGACATTATACAATGGCATGGTTGTACCGAAGGGTCTCGGTACTTTGGGTGGTACACCGGAGTGTGTGCCGAAGGATGTTTACCCGGAGAGGTCTTTGGGGTACTGGATACACTTGTCTGCTTGTCTGTGGTGCGCAGGTGACTTCGGAGGCGACAGACGGTTCGCAGCAGGTGAACCTAGGTCAAGCGGGAGGCTTGATGCCAGGAGAGCAGGGAGCTCCGTCACAAAGGCTCCGAAGGGGTCGAGGTCGGACCTCGGGTCGAGGTGTGCCAGGAGAAGGCAGTAAGTGCGGAGTGTGACTCCGGGTGAAGGTAACCCGAGACGAAGTCCTCGGAGGCGAAGCACTTCGAAGGGTACTCCGAATGGAGTGACTTCGAAGTATGGTGGACTAAGTTCTCAGCAATGAGGCAAGGCGTTCGAAGTGTGCTCCGGAGGGAGGCACTCGAAGATATACCCGACGAAGGTCTTAGAAGTCGAGGTGCATCGAAGGCATGGTCTGGGTGAGGATCGTCGAGGAGTGTGCTCGGGGAGAGACACTGCGACGAAGTGCTCATGGAATGCTTCATGCGGAGGCCTTGGATGAAGGAGGGACTTCGAAGGGCTGTACTCCAAAGGTGGGGCTTCGGAGTGAGGCTGACTTATGGTACTTCGGCCATGCATGGCTTCGGTACATGGATTGACGGAGTTTGAGCTTGGAGAATCTGTGAAGCCGTGGTGATCCACTCCGAAGGTGTTGGTGCGAAGGCCCAAGGGCTTTGACGGCTTCGGCTCAAAACCGTCACTGTATCGAAGGCTGATTTCGGTGAAGCGAAGGCCGTCAGGCTCAAGGCTTCTCACCTAAGCTACCGCACCCCTCGTGTGCGAAGGGGGGCTTCAGAAGGGTCCAAAGCTGCAAAGGCTGGCCGTGTCTACTCTGCAAAAGCTGATGTTGTCCCCTCTGTGAAGCTGACA
>JAAALK010000081.1:14272171-14516729 GCA_019279435.1 Zizania palustris
TCACAAAAACGGTTAAGGTCAACTGGTGATCTTAACCCGCTCTGATACCAATTGTTGGACCGAAAACGGCGACCAGAGGGGGGGTGAATGGGAGCTTTTAAAATTTCGGGCTAAACACTAGCCTTCGGTTCTAGTTCTGTCTTCTGCGGAACAGGCTTCGAACACTACCTTCGAAGGTCTGGTTCGGAGGTGCTTCGACAGCTCCGAACACAGGCTTCGCAGGAGCAAAAGTTCGAAGCCAAGAAGACTTCGCTCCACTTACAACCCTCGAAAATCTACTCTTCTAAGTCAGTGCAGGCTCCGTACACAGGGTGCTTCAAGCAGGCTTCGCACTTCACCCTTCGCAAGAGTGGACACCCTACTGAGGACTTCGACCAAGTACTTGGCGGCAGCAACTGGTGCTGGGCTTCGTACACGAAGGTCTAAACGCACACAAACGGACTTCGCTAAGGGCTTCGACACAAGAAGCAAAACGGGCTTCGATCAGGGCTTCGCTAGTAATCTGTGAGGACTGGCCTCAAGTTACACAGAGCGAACGCGCGCTGAAAACACACTTCGCACAAAACACCCTTCGCCTAGACAGGCGTCGGTGCACTATAACTAGCGAGGTATGTAAAGCAAGCTCAAGCAAAAAGCACAAAGAAGCAGGGCTTCGCCGCTTGAACAAGGAACACAAAAAGATTGAACTCTGGATGAATACAGCAAGGTGTGTGGCTACAGGAGCTCAACAGTAAATGCTCAAAGTGTTAAATGTTACCTACCGAGCCCCCATATTTATAGCCCACAGTTCACCCAAAGGAAGTGACTACATTACCCCTAGGGTTTACACCGGTTTTGTCTCTACAGAACAGAGGGGTACAAAGGTAGTCCAACTTTATTCTGGAGGCTTCTCTGTCATCTTTGCAGAGGGGACAGCGTCAGCTTTTTGCAGAGCAGACAGTGTCAGCCTTTGCAGTCTTTGACCTTCTAGAGCCTCCCTTCGCACGCGAGGGTGCGGTAGCTTCGGCGAGAAGCCTTGAGCCTGGTGGCCTTCGCTTCGCCGAAGATATCCTTCGATACACTGACGGTTTTGAGCCGAAGCCGTCAAAGCCCTTGAGCCTTCGCACCAACACCTCCGGAGTGGACCACCACGGCTTCGCAGCTTCCGCCCAGCTCGAACTCCGTCAGTCTGTGTACCGAAGCCATGTAGGCCAAAGTACCTCAAGTCAACCTTGCTCCGAAGCTAGCCTCGCTCCGAACCCTTCCTCACTCCGAAGCCCCACCTTCGGAGTACCACCCTTCGAAGTCCCTCCTTCGTCCAAGGCCTCCGCACGAAGCATTCCATGAGCACTTCGTCGCAGTGTCTCTCCCCGAGCACACTCCTCGACGAGCCTCACCCGGACCATGCCTTTGATGCGCCTCGACTTCTGAGACCTTCGTCGGGCACCTTCGAATGTCTCCCTCCGGAGCACACTTCGAACCCTTTGCCTCCGCAGAGGACTTGATCCATCCAACTCCGAAGTCACTCCATTCGGAGTACCTTCGAAGTGCCTCGCCTCCGAGGACTTTGTCTCGGAGTACCTTCACCCGGAGGCACGCTCCGCACTCTCTGCCTTCACCTGGCGCACCTCGACCCGAGGACCGACCCGGACCCCTTCGCAGACACCGTGACGGAGCTCCCCGCTCCCCTGGCATCAAGCCTCCCGCTCGACCCAGGTTCACCTGCTACGAACCTTGTCCTTCACCTCCGAAGTCCCTGCGCACCACCGACAAACAGACAAGTGTATCCAGTACTCCGGAGACCTCTCCGGGTTAGCAACCTCCGGCACACACTCCGGTGTACCGCCCAAAGTACCGAAGCCTTCGGTACAAACCCAGTCATCGTGTACTGTCGGACTCCTCCGACACGCACACTCCGCTGCAACAGCTGCAGCAACCAACACACCGAACACACTTCGGTGAAACCACCTCCGAACACCCTTCGGAGGTACAACCTCCGAAACCCCTCCGTAGGTCCAACCTCCGAACCCCCTTCGGAGGTACCCCTTCGAACAGAGGTTAACAGCCTGTCAATCACTCATCACAAACACTGAAACCAACCCTTGGTTTCTCAGAAAGTGATGGTGAATATCAATATGCTTGGTTCTAGAGTGTTGGACGGGATTGTTGGCAATTTTGACGGCGCTATCATTGTCACAAAGAAGAGGGATATTTGAGAATTCTATTCCATAATCAAGCAAGGTTTGCCTCATCCAAAGTAATTGAGCACAACAACTACCCGTGGAGACATATTCTGCCTCGGCGGTGGAAAGGGCAACAGAGTTTTGTTTCTTAGAGGCCCAAGAAACAAGAGACCTCCCAAGGAATTGACAGCCTCCAGAAGTGCTTTTTCGATCAACCTTGCAACCGGCATAATCCGAATCGGAATAGCCAATTAGCTCAAATTTAGCACCTTTGGGGTACCACAAGCCTATATGGATGGAATGTTTTAAATATCTTAGAATTCTCTTGACCGCCATCAAATGACAATCTTTTGGTGTGGCTTGAAATCTAGCACACATGCAAACACTAAACATGATATCGGGCCTAGATGCGATAAGATAGAGCAAACTACCAATCATGGATCTATATAATTTTTGATCTACCGGTTTACCTCCCTTATTTAGGTCGAGATGTCCATTGGTCGCCATAGGTGTCTTGATCGGCTTATCTTCCATCAATCCGAACCTTTTGAGAAGATCATGGATATACTTCGTTTGGCTCACAAAGGTTCCATTCTTGAGTTGCTTGACTTGAAGTCCAAGGAAGAAACTCAATTCTCCTATCATGGACATATCAAATTCCCTAGACATCATATCGCCAAAAACTTTGCACAATTCTTCATTAGTAGAACCGAATATAATATCATCGACATAAATTTGACAAACAAAGAAATCATCATTAATTATTTTTGTAAACAAGGTGGTGTCAACTTTACCAATTTTAAAACCCTTTGAGAGGAGAAAATCTCTCAATCTTTCATACCAAGCTCTAGGAGCTTGTTTTAAACCATAGAGAGCTTTTGAGAGTTTATAAACATGATTAGGATTTTTAGGATTTTCAAAGCCGGGTGATTGTTCAACAAAAACTAGTTCAGCTATTTCACCATTCAAGAAAGCACTTTTCACATCCATTTGATATAACTTAATATCAAAACATGAAGCAAAAGCAAGTAAGATGCGAATAGCCTCTAGTCTAGCAACGGGAGCAAAGGTTTCACCAAAATCCAAACCTTCGACTTGAGTGAATCCTTGTGCTACCAATCTTGCCTTGTTTCTCACAACCAACCCGTTTTCATCTTGCTTGTTTCTAAAAACCCACTTTGTTCCAATGACGTTGTGTTCCTTGGGTCTCTCCACCAATGTCCAAACTTTGTTTCTTTCAAAATTGTTAAGCTCCTCATGCATAGCATTTACCCAATCCGGGTCATTTAGAGCTTCATCTACATGTTTAGGCTCAATAGAAGAGACAAAAGAGTAATGCTCACAAATAGAAGCAACACGAGATCTAGTTTGAACACCCTTACTAATGTCACCCAAGACTTGATCAATTGGGTGATCTTTTGCGGTGGCATTGTGAACCTTGGATGGAATAGTAGAGGATTGATTTTTGACTTCATCTTCATCAAGTTGAGTCAAATTTTGTGTAGCGGAAGTAGAAGCTTCAACTTGAGTGGAGGATGGAAGTTCATCATCTTCTTTAGGCTTGATGTCACCGATGGACATGTTCTTCATTGCCCTTATCAAGCCTTCATCACCTACATCATCCAAATTTTCGTGTCCCTCTTGGGAGCCATTAGTCTCATCAAATTGAACATTCGAGGTTTCTTCAACAATACCTTTGCTCTTGTTATACACTCGGTATGCCTTGCTATTTGATGCATATCCAAGGAGAAATCCTTCATCACAACGATTTTCAAACTTGGTTAGTCTAACACCTTTTCTATAAATATAGCATTTGCAACCAAAAACACGAAAGTAAGCAATATTTGGTTTTCGTCCAATTAAGAGTTCATATGGAGTCTTTTTCAAAATACGATGCAAATAAAGACGATTAGAAGCATGGCAAGAAGTGTTTATAGCTTCCGCCTAAAAAGAGTCGGAGACACTATACTCATCAAGCATAGTTCTAGCCATCTCAATAAGGGTCCTATTCTTTCTTTCCACAACACCATTTTGTTGTGGTGAATAGGTGGCAGAAAGCTCATGCTTAATGCCGAGATCATCACAATAATCCTCAATATTTGTATTTTTAAACTCAGATCCATTGTCACTCCTTACTTTTACAATAGAAAAGTTGAATTCATTTTGAGCCCGTTTTGCAAACTTTTTGAAAATCTCGGGGGTTTTAGCTTTGTCATGTAAAAAGAAAACCCAAGTAAATCTTGAGAAATCATCCACAATCACAAGATAAAAACTATTTCCTCCGATGCTTTTATAAGTTGTTGGACCAAATAAATCTATATGCAAAAGCTCCAATGGTCTAGAAGTAGACATGACGCTTTTGCTAGGATGAGAGCAAGCGACTTGCTTCCCCGCTTGACAAGCACTACAAAGTTTATCTTTTTCAAATTTTATATCTTTCAAACCAACAACTAAATCTTTTTTTGCAAGCTTGTTTAGTTGACTCATTCCCACATGAGCAAGCCTTCTATGCCAAAGCCAACCCAATGAGGTTTTTGCAACCAAACAAGTTTTCAAATTAGCTTCATTTGAAGAGAGATCCACCAAATAGATATTTCCAAAATGAAAACCTTTAAAAACTATGGAGTTATCATGGATACTTGTTACAAAAACTTCTTGAGGATTAAATGTGCATGAAAGGCCTAAATCACATAGTTGAGCTATAGACAATAAGTTGAAATTCAAGGACTCAACTAGTGAAACATTTGAAATGGAGAAATCATTTGAGATAGCAATTTTACCTAGACCCATTACCTTCCCTTTACTATTATCACCGAAGGTCACTCTTTCTTGATCTTTAGCACCTACTTCAAATGACGTGAACATTTTCCTATCACCGGTCATATGTTGAGTGCACCCACTATCAAGCACCCAATGTGATCCTCCGGTGTGGTAGTTTACCTACAAAAGAGATTAAGCCTTTTTAGGTACCCAAATCCTTTTGGGTTCTTGTAGGTTAGTTACCAAAGCTTTTGGCACCCAAATAGATTTCTTCTTTTCTCCTAAAATAGGAGTGCCCAAAAACTTAGCATAAATAGAGCCATCATTAGCTCTCTTAAGCATGTAGTGAGAATCAAATACATCACTTTTAGGAATTTTGTTTATATGGCATTCACCAATCATGTGACCAACTTTTCGACATTTATTACAAAATTTTCCATTACTCTTAATAAACCTTGGGGCTTGATAAGAAGGCTTTTTACCCTTCTTGGGAACAAAACCAAGTCACTCCTTGTTGAAAGAGCATCGTTGTTGACTTAAAATTTTATCAAGAGTACTTTTGCCTTTGAAGCATATTTCCAAACTCTTACTTAGTTTGGCAACTTGCTCCTTGAGCTCATGATTCTCAACAACTAACAATGAATTAGATGAAGATGAAACCTTTGTGGAACATGATGCATTATCAATAGTGGATGAACATGGCATGGCAAGTAAATCATCACATGAAGTAGATATGCTATTCTTAGTTGGAATACAATTAGCAACATTTAGACAGGCATTATCAAAAATATCACATGTGACACCTATATCTACCTTTGGCCTAATGAGTGTAGAGGCAATGAGAGTTTCATGGGCTTCTTCAAGCTTCTCATGAGAGACCAAAAGCATCTTATGAGAAGTCTTCAACTCCTCATATTTAGCTATTAGAGACTCATGATCTTTCTTTAGAGCCTTAAACTTGACTCTCTCTTTGCCGCTTAACTCATTTAGCTCCTCAAGCATTTGTGCAAGATCATCATAAGATAATTCATCATCACTATCATCTTGTTCACTAGCGCAAGTGCATGTTACCTTAGTACTTCCTTTTGCCATGAGACAAAAAGGAGAGTATAGTGATGGAGCTTCCGTTATTGCGATCCCCGCCATGTTCTTCTTTCTTGAGTTTGACTCACCACCGGAGTCTGAGCTTGAAGAAGAATCGGAGCTATCTTTATTTGAATCCCATTCTCCCACAAATGCTTCATTTCTACCCTTTTTCTTGTTCAACTTCTTGAAGAGCTTTTTCTTCCCATTCTTTTCTTTGTTCTTCTTTTGAGATTTATCATCTTCACTTTCTTGTTTGTTCGGGCATCTTGAGGCAAAATGACCCTTCTCATTACACTCATAACATCTTACATTCTTTAGGTTCCTTTTGGTTGACTTCTTGTCTCCATTGTTCTTGAATGAGCTTGAAGAGATTCCTCTCTTTTCATCAACCGGTTGAACTTTCTCACAAAAGAGCCATCTCTTCATCCTCGGTGTCACCATCACAAGAGGTGTCTTCTTCTTCACATTTCTTCTCAACCTTGGCCTTCAAGGCAATGTTCTTCTTCTTGGATGAGGAGTGATCTTCGGAGCTTCCTTCAATTCTCTTGTTCTTGTAAATCTCATTCGTGTTAATAGTTCCCAAAAGTGTTGTGGGAGTCAAACTTGACATGTCCGAGTTGATAAGGAAGGTCACCAAAGTGTCATACTTCTCGGGCAATGCTCTCAACATTTTTTGAGCAACTTCCAACTCTGTGTACTTCACTCCAACACCTTTGAGATCATTGACAATCACATTGAGTCTTGCATACATCTCATTGACACTTTCATTTGGCAACATGATGAATGTTTCATAGTTGATCTTGAGGTAGTGTGACTTGGCATTCTTCACACTTGTTGTTCCATCATGTATATCTTGAAGTGTAGTCCAAATATCATGTGCCGTTGAAATATTGCTTATCCTATTGAATTCTTCGGCACACAAACAATTGAACAAGGCATTTGTAGCTTGAGCATCAAGTTGCATATCTTTCTTGTTTTGATAGGTTAGATTCATCTTGTCTTCAACTTCAAAACCTAACTCAACAATACGCCAAATTTCAAAGCTCATGGCTTTGAGGTGAGCAGCCATACGAACTTTCCAAATGGAATAATTTGAGCCATCAAAGTAAGGACCTTTGCCTACGTTGTAAACCACCTCGTCGGACATCTTCTCTCTAGGCGGTAAAGCCTAACTTGAGAGACCAAGCTCTGATACCACTTGTAGGATCGATGTACCGACTAGAGGGGGGTGAATAGGCGGTTTTTAAAACTAATTAAATTTTAGCTAAACAATAAGCAAGGACCTAAGGCAATGGTAGCAAACAGCTAGAACAAATAGTGCAACCTAAGATGGCAAGTAGATTACTCTAGAAAAATAAGCTTGCACAATTTAACTTGCTCAAATAAAAAGGGACAAGAGACAACCGAATTTTATCCCGAGGTTCGGAAATTTGCCAATTTCCTACGTCCTCGTTGAGGCGAGTTTCACTTGACCGCTCTCTTCACCAAGCCTCGGATTTCACAAAGAGAAATTAGCTTGAAGATGAGCAGGCACCGGAAGTGCAACTCTCGGGCCTCGATCACTAGTGGTAGCTCTTCTCCACTCCGGATAGGCGAGCTCCAACCTTCACAACCTCTCGGGTCTCCTCCACAACCTTCTAGGAGAGATCACCGGTTTCTTCTCCAAGCCGTCTAGGAGATAACAATCTCCAAGAGTAACAAGCTGCAATCAAAGCTAGGAGAAGAGGATCAAGTGCCAAAATCGCCAATGCAATGCAATCAACTCAATCACTTGATCACACTTTTTCTTCCCAACCTCACTAGTGCTCAAATTAGTGCTTAATGGTGGGAGAGACTCTCTTGTGCTCAAGTATGCTCAAATGAATGCCAAAAGTCTAGCAAAGGAGCTGTAGCAAGGGTTTATATAGCCACACACCCAAAAACTAGTCGTTACACGAGTTAGGTGGCTCTCTGCGCACTGTCGGTCTGACTGCCCATCTTGGGCCGGTCTGACCGACCTCAACTGCAATGGCTAGAAAACTAGCCGTTTACTGATGTGATAGGACACCTCGGTCTGACCGGCCATGCTGGCCCGGTCGGACCGGCCATCGGCTCGGTCGGACCGATAGTGCTCCCGTCAGCTCTGTAAACCAGCAGTTTTCTAGTATTGCGCAACCCGGTCAGACCGACCCCCTGGCCGGTCGGACCGCCCAAATCCAGCCGGTCTGACCGGACCAATATGGTCGGTCAGACCGCTAGGGTCAGACAACTCCAACAAAAGGTGCATTTTGTTTTTCAAGGAATTTTGCCAAAATAGTAACTTTTGCAACAAACACACATGTTCAAAAGATACTCTATGCAATGCAATTTGGCACTTGAAAATCAACTTATAACCAAGATGCAACCCCTCTTTATAGTACGGCAAAAACAAAATTTAAACCTAGCCTAATTGATCGCTCCAAACACCTCGATCAATTTCTAGATTCCTTCAAACCTTTTGACATAGCCTTTAAACGTCCAGATCTTTGGGTTTTCCATCTTGTGCTCCATTTGCGCGGGACCTACTCATTTCCTTCACACTTAAGAAAAATATTAGTCCACAAACGCACGTTTATCATTAATTACCAAAACTCACATGGGGCCTAGATCTTCAAGACCGCAGCCGCCCTCGGAGACCACCGCCGCCACCGTTTCCCAGCGCTGTCATCAGAGCCGGCCCGTCGCCACCGTCGGAGCCCGCCACCGCCCCCAGAGCCCTTCACCGTGCGTTGTCCCCGTCGTCGCCCCGAAGACTGCCGCCACCGGAGACCGCTGCCGCCACCGTTTCCCGGCGCCGTCACCGGAGCCGGCCCATCGCCACCGTTGGAGCCCGCCACAGCCCCCTAGATCCCTTCACCGTGCGCCGTCCCTGTCGCTGCCCCGGAGGCCGCCGCTGCCACCGGAGCCCGCCGCCGCCACCGGAGCCCGTTGCCGAAACTGGTATGATAGCTGGAAAAAATTCTCTTATAATTGTTATATATGTTCTGTAAATATGTTAGATGAGCATATCTTATAAATTTGACCAAACAGATATGAACTAGTGTCATGGCCTAACAACGAATTGGGTGGATCTATTTCCTTCGAACCGATGTAGACACCACAAAACCCACCCTTTGGTGCATGCTTCTTCCATCGAGCACTTTCCACTTTCGTGGCCGAGCAAAACATGTCCCCCTTACCTATGTGCATTGCCCGAATGAGCATCACCGCTTTGAGCCCCCACTGCCGAGAGAGCGCAAATGCCTCCTCCTCGTTGACAAGATCGTAGAATAGCATCCCTAGGTCAAGTTGCACCAAGCGCCCCCCTACGAGATCCTAGAGCGGTGATGGTCATGTGCAAATAACTTTAGAGTCTGACTTATGATATAGTATATGTGTTGTTTATGAGAAGTAAAGAAACTATGCAATGTTCATATGCAATATATGTTGTGATGTTAAAAAAATTTGTTCATGTATTAATATTGTGCTTTTACATATGTTTCAATTCCTTTTAGAGGCCTATGATGCAAATTGTTATTGAGTTATCTCATGTATGTCATCAAGCCATGTGACAAATCCATTCCCGTCAACAACTTCTTCTTTCTCATGTTGCTGACAAGGAATGGATGTGCTCACGGTTCCATGGCAACCATGAACATATTTGAAAAACAACACAAAATATGCTGAGGCCTCAACAACACTAGAGAGAGAGAACAACACAATCTCATAACTTGAGGATTAGTATAGTGGCTTCAGAAGTAATAGCTGACTATTGTAGCCAAGAAGAGTTTTCATACATTTCCCACCTTTGACACCGTGATCAGTTTACTACTGCTATTATTTCTAAGGCTACTATACTAATCCTCAAGTTCATCCGGCTGAATACCAACATTAGATTTTGTAATTCCTTTTAGAGGCCTATGATGCAAATTGTTATTGAGTTATCTCATGTATGTCATCAAGCCGTGTGACACGTCCATTCCCATCAACAACTTCTTTCTCGTGTTGCTGGCAGGGAATGGATGTGCACACGGTTCCATGGCAGCCATGAACATATTTGAAAACAACACAAAATATGCTGAGGCCTCAACAACACTAGAGAGAGAGAACAACACAATCTCCTAACTTGAGAATTAATATAGTGGCTTCGGAAGTAATAGCTGACTATTGTAGCCAAGAAGAGTTTTCATACATTTCCCACATTTGACACTGTGATCAGTTTACTACTACTATTACTTCTAAGGCTACTATACTAATCCTCAAGTTCATTCGGCTGAAGACCAACATTAGATTCCGCAATTCTTTTTAGAGGCCTATGATGCAAATTGTTAATGAGTTATCTCATGTATGTCATCAAGCCATGTGACACGTCCATTCCCATTAACAGCTTCTTCTTTTTCGTGTTGCTGATAGGAAATGGATGTGCACATGGTTCCATGGCAGCCATGAACATTTTGAAAAACAACACAAAATATGCTTAGGCCTCTACAACACTAGAGAGAGAACAATACAATCTCCTAACTTGAGGATTAGTATAGTGGCTTTAGAAGTAATAGCCTCTTAACTATGAAAATATGACAGCAGACCTTTTTTGCATAACCAAAATTATGATACATTAGCCTCTTAACTATGAATAGTTTATCTATGGTGGAAGAAGGATGTTCCATCGAGGAGCTCATCTACGAGTCTCTCACAAAAACAAATAAAGAGGGTTCATCTGAAGGATCGTCCGATAGCAAATCTTCGTACCACTCTCCGGAGAATGAACATCCAATGGAGCCTAGGAAGAAGAGAACGAGAGAAGACGCCGATGAGGATTACATTCCTGAAGCTCAACCGGAGGTAATTATTGCGTTAGTAACAAGTCAGAACAGCTTCTAACCGAGGATTACATTCCTAAAGCTCACATTGTCTATCATCGTAGGATCGTCCAAAGCGAGGAAGCAAGTGTCGATTATTCCAAGTCGAGAAAAGAACAGCTATTGTCCCAGCTGTTGAGTCATCTGAGCCAACAGATGTTGAGCCCGCTGCCACTACATCCTCTGCAAATGCGAAGATGAGAGGGAAACGGGAGAAGAACAAGCTGCATACAGCTATCTATGAGGTTGAAGAAGTGCATGTTGATGGGGCGCCAAAGAAGCCGAAAGAAATCACAACTAAGTGGTGTAACGACTGTGGATGTCTCGCTAGGGAGCGATATAAGATAGTTTGGAAAAACTAGAAGAGTGTTCCTGAATCTACAAAGAACGAATTGTGGCAGCATATAAAAGTGCATTATAAATTCCCAGAAGATCGCTTAGAAGACGCTAAAGCTGCCACATTGAAGACTATCGGGAAGGCTCTCCGTACATTTAGGACTAAACTGAACACACAGTACCTTCAAAAAGGAGAGTCGCTGCTCAACGACTACGACTTTATAACGCCAAATGAATGGAACGAATTCAAAATGCAGCATTGCTCGGAAGAAGCCAAACAAGAGAGCATCATGTTCAAATAACTTAATAAGAAGAATAAGTTCTCACATAAACTTGGGTCGGGTGGATATAAGGCCAAGGAGGATGAGTGGAGTAGAAAGGAGGAGGAGGACCGTGTGGCTGGGTTACCTGAACAGTTTTCAGGTGCTGATCAGCGCACTGAGAGATGGCTCTTAGGTCGAGCTAAGAAAACACCCGAGGGCCAATATATGCTCTCCGACTCACGGACTAGTGAAGTATTTCAAAAAGCACAGGAAATCGCTGAGTTGGAGAAGGCTAGAAAGTTCAAGCCCGAGTGATGTAATGACCAGCTTACATCTTCTCTCGGAAATGAGGAACATCAAGGGCGCACCCGAGGTGTCTCTTCTATAGCACCCTGGAAAAATACTTTCAAGAAACAGGAGGGTGCGACATACAAGAAGCGTCAAGCACGCACACACGACGCCGCAGAGCGCCGTGCAGAGTGGGAGTGACACTTTTTTGAATTTATCAATGAGAATCCAAACATAATGCAGGCTACAGCGGGACAAATAATTGTGCGAGAGGTACGACTTGACGTACCAAGCAGTGTTGGCTCAGTACAAGAAAAATTTCCTGTAAATTATAACAAAGAGGACACACCATGCAGCTTGCATGTACCGATAGGTCGCAAAGGGCATTCCCAAGAGGCTGCACGAGGCATTGTTATGCCCGGGGATTTATTTCATAATCGGCCTATTCCTCCAGAGTATACCAAGGTTCAGGTCAATAAGATTACCAACGACAGATTTATCAATGACCCCTTGGATCTTCCAATGCCTGATGAGGGGATTGAGACAATCGGAGATGCGCTGAATAACTTTGTCCTATGGGCGAGCCGAGATATCAAATTACTGCAGACAAGTTCTCAGAGTAAATCGCCTATTGTCTCACCACAATCCCCCACATATCCTTCATCTCACGAGGTGCAAAATATAGGATCTTTATCACCCGTTGATGAGCGTGAGATAGAGGAAGAGGCAGAGAAGGAGCCAGTGCCCGATAAAGTGGCAGAAGTGACAAAACCTAAACTGGTTGAGCCTGATCAAGTGGAAGTGTCAATTCCAGCGATCGAGCTTGATCAAATTCCACTGCCAGTTCTGGTCGAGCCAGTGCTATTGCCTGAGCCCACTGAGCCCAACACTAAAGTGTCAGAGCCAGTTCCGGTCGAGCCAGTGCTAGTGGCCGAGCATGAAAAACAAGATGCACGCCCAAAGCCCGCAATCCACAAGACAATTGTTCAAGCTGGGCAGTGTTCTGTGCAGAAATCTGAAATACTTAAATTTTTCACTACTATGAGGCCAACACGTTCTACGCCCGTAGCGGCCCCCTTAAAGGCTCCAGTACAAAAGCAGGCGGGCTCACTTTCTGTTGATAAATGGACCTACGGAGACGAGGATTATATCGAATACGAACCAGGCAAACCATTATTACCCCAACGAGTACTTAAGAGTATGTGTTGGCGGATGAAAACATTTCATGACTGGTACCTCGAAGCGTCTTCGTTAGGAGTTACACAAATAGAAATAAAGGTTCCAAAAGAAATATTCAACTGCCTAGAGTTTAAGCTTGCACTATTTTTCGGTGATTTCCATCGGATGTTTCGTCTGCAGTGAACCGACATCACAAGCATGATGCTCTGGTGCATGTAATTACTTTATACTTTGTCAATACAAGGCAAAAATCAATCATGTCTTATATTGACTATTGTTTCATAACATATGCAGTTTGAATTCATGTTGTGACGCGTCTAATATGTATGGGTACTTGAACCCGTCATTCATAAGCCAAAGTGCACTGAACCCGACACTAAACCAGAACGATAGCAAGTACTGGACTGTGGGTAAGAAAAAATTTCAAAGGAAGATGTTCAATAAAGACGAAGATGCACTTAAGAAGAAGAAAAGGAATTGTACCGCGTTGTATATTGCGCGGTGCATGGATCAATGGAAGGACAGAGAAATGATAAGTGGGGCATATAACTTTAAGTAAGTATACCCACTATATCCACTTAATCACGTTTTATCGATTATGAAACTAACATAATCATATATTACTTCTTTCGGTAGTGATCATTGGATTGCACTTCTGATATACCCGAAGAGCTCAAGGGTTTATGTGCTCGACTCGCTCGACAAATCCAAAAAAGAATATCAAGATATATTAAATGTTATTCAGAGTGCATACAAATACTACGTGGAAAAGTTAGGTGGCCCACATGATCCACAGAGGCCGAAAGATATGCTTATCAGAACCAACTATCCGGTAATATTATATTTTTAAATTTCTTAATTCAATTGATAAAGCCAAACTATATATCGTTCTAACTTTGTCTGTTTTGAAGTGTAACAAACAATCTCTTGGTTCGGTGCATTGTGGCTATTATACTTGTGATTTCATGAGCAATAACTTAGGAAAGTTTGCGCGGACAGTATCTGAGAATACTAAAGAAGTAAATTGATTTCTTGTGTGTTAATCTAATATAACTTGCAGCGTATGTACTTATATGTTACGTATGCAGGCGTCAGGTCCATCAACCGTTGCCCAGAAGAGCCAACTCTCAGAATCACAAATGTACGAAATCGTATCAAGGATGTGCCGCTTCACGGTGCATGAGGTTCTTCATGAGCGTGGAGTATTGTTCGATCCTGAGAGTGAAGTGGTCAAGCATCCAACTATGTATGATTGGGCCGGAAGAATGAAAAGGCAAGCACAACAAATCGATAAGAATTTTGAAGCTGAGAAGCAAAAAATAGATGCGCAAGATATGAGTTGGCCTTCCAAGAAAACATAAACCGCATGAGCATGTATTTGTGAAACAATGGTTAATTTTGAAATTTTGATAGATGTAAACTTTTTAAACTTGATGTGTGATGAAATGTAAACTTTGTAAATTTGTAAATTGATGAGATGGGTTGTTGTTGTGTTGATGCGTTGCTGTTGTGGATGTGTATGTGGATATGTGGATGTTTTGTTGTTGTGTATATATGTAGATGGTTGTGTGAAGCATATAATGTAAACTTTGTAAATTTGTAAATTGATGAGATGAGTTGTTGTTGTGTTGATGTGTTGCTGTTGTGAATGTGTATGTGGATATGTGGATGTTTTGCTGTTGTGTATGTGGATGGCTGTGTGAAGCATATAATTTCTGTGTTTTGGTTTGTGAGACTGTGAATTAAGGTTCACAACATTCTATGTAATGGGGTATACACAGTAGTGGCGGGCAGATGAGGTCAGCGCGTCCGTTACTGTTGTTGACACAGCGGTGGCGGGCACTCTACCCGCCACTGCTAACCAGGGATAGCAGTGGCGTTAGAGCAGTGACGGACTGGATGCCCGTCACTACAGGTCGTTTTTGCCCGCCGCTACAGTGTCGCTTTGTAGTAGTGAAGCAAGTTAACAAGGAGAAAGAAAAATCATAGAAACTAAATCTAATGCAAGAAATAACTCTTCACAAGAACCAAAAAAATAAATGATTTAAAGAGGAAATAGAGAAGACAAATGATAACTGTCAATTGGAAATTCTTCCCGAGAACCAAGAAAAAATAAATGATTAAAAGAGGAAAGAGAGAAGACAAATGATAACTGTCAATTGGAAATGTGATGTTTATAGATGATAGCTTACTCTCTTTTTCATCTAAGATACTATGGGTAGAGATTATAAGTATGACCTAGAGATGCTTGAGCTTTTGAGGTTGCTTGTGGCAGTTCTGAGCGTATTTAACATCAAAGCAAACGCCCTATTTTACCAAAAAAAAACAGTACACCAAATTTTGACACAAGTTTGGTATTAACAAATTTTGTCGAGGTTTGTCTGCAACAAACATAGAAGAAGCAAGTTTATCCGGTGATCCCGACAGCGAAACACAATCAACAGTCGTTTCAATTCACCTCTTCCATGTAATTGTGCAGACTTAACTCAATGGATTGGCTTGTCAAACTGGTGGCTGTTGTACCAGTCTGATTTGTAGCCGATCATTGCATCCGGATTAAACAGAAAGACACCATGTTTCCATATATTGAGGCCTAAGGCCTCGGTGTGTGCCTACCTTTCAGTTTCAGATTTTGATCAAATATACTGTTTCTGGAAAAAAAAAAACCATGGATGTCTGTATTTGATTCTCGTATTGCTAGAGTTTTCCGCGTAGAAAACTACCACTTTAACCTTCACGTAAAAAAGTTTTGAACAATTTTGCTATCCAGACATTCTACTAACATGATAAAGTAGAAATTAATATAAACGGTATAAAAAGTTCAAAAATTAAATAGTAATGGTTAGGGTGTATTCTACTGTTAATAAAATGCACGGTAAAAAATGGTCAAGTTCTAAAAGTACACGATCTGACAGCAATTTTTAGAAGTTATGGCTAATCTCAGCATTTGTGAAACAAAACTACAAAACCATAACCTCAAAGATTTAGACATCAATAAAATTTGTGCATGTGCCAAAAGACTACCGAGGCCATAAGAATGCCAAATTGCGAATGTTGAAAATACATGCGTGTAAATAGACTGAGTACAATCGCCCTCACTAAACAATTTCCATTAGTAAGGTAAAATAAACAGAACATTTCACCGTAACATGATCATCAATGCTCACAAATCTAACTGATAGCTTTGGGAAAACGTAACTAAGAATATCGTCAAGCTACTCCACCTAGCCTAAAATGACAGGAACGATCAGATAATCTCACAGTGGTATTTTGGTCAAATTGACAGCAATGAGCTTAGTTCATTAGGTTAGTATGATTGCATATATCATTTCAGCCGGCAAACTTGAGCTCTTTGCCTTCTGCAGACTGCCAACGATACGGCTGACTAACTTATCCTTCTCTCCATAGTTCATCCACATCTGAATCTCACACAAAAGAATATTGTGATAATCATCAAGGCTTTTGTGCATTTCCTGGGATCAAATTGTCGCCATAACCTCTGTTTCTTCACAATGCCATGGTATTTATTGCTAGAACAACCATCCTTACTAGTGTTCCATGAATCAATAATTTTGTGTTTCACTCTGTCCTGCATCTCTCCCTGCTGCTTTTTGGTGTACTTCATGGTTTTCATCATCACAGAATTCATCATCTGGATGGGTCGAAGGATGATGGTACACTCCTTTATCAATTTCTTGATAAGATTTACCAGTGCCAGATAAAGGACCAAGCTCTTCCCACACAAAGTCATCACCCTTAGTTTGATTTTCATTGCCCTTCCTGTTTACATGTTTACACTGCTCCGATGGCCTTCCATTCATAGAAATAGAAGTTAGGCCAGTGGATATGCAGAAATGTAATGGAGCACATGTTCTTCTCTGGGGGAGTGTAAGTAGAAAAGGGAACATTTGTGATGAAGATTCTTTGATCCATTTCTTTTCTGAGATAAGCAAATCTACTAACTGATGGATGTGTTTCCCATCAAGTCCTGTTACATCCCAACAGCCTTGCTTGTGTAGTCCATGTGCTAATTCCTCCCTGGCAAAAACAAGCACTCTTTTGAGTAAAGTTTTCTGCATAAATGATTAGCAATGTCTAATTACATTTGAGATGAAATATTTTGATCCTTGGCTTCTTCCACACATAAGAATAAGGATTACATAAGGTGAAGTGATTGAACATCATTTGTTTCAAGGCTGCATTTATTTCGACATCTTCCAATAATATATGTTTTCATAAGACTATGTAATGAAATCAGGACATTGAAGAGGAAAGTATAGTTGCATAGTAAAATATACGAACTACAAGGATTGAATCAGTATATGATCACAACCCAGCATCATCACCAGGCATGCATGCACATTCAGTGCTTAAATTTTTGATTCCCTGTTTAGGCTATAAAATAGATTTGGTTATGGGAAAGTCATTTTCTTGTATGACATGACAGGCTGACCAGCAAGAATTATACATCATAGTTGAGTGCCACTATAGATAGAGAAACCACCATAGTTATCATGGTGGTTAGGGAAGCCAGCGACAGATGCAACAGCGGATGACTCGCCATATTGGATTGTGGCATCCACCTCATCCAATATGGTGTCCGCCTAAAGTGATTAGGTGTCGCGCGGACGCCAAATAGCTCCATGAGGACGCCAGATGGCAGCAGTGATGGAGAGTTGAAGCCCGCCGCTGGATCCGTTCCCCGCCACCTAAATCCATTCCTCGAATCCTCGGCCACCGGATCCACGCCTCCGCCACCGGATCTGCACCTCAACCGCCAGATCCGCACCACCCGCATTGGGACCGTGCGCCATGTGTGGGGGTCAGCCTGAGAATGAGAGGGAAGAGAAAGATGCAAACTGCAGAGAGCCAGAGAGGATCAGAGGAGGTGTGGAGACTGAACTACTGAAGAGAGAAAAGATGGAGAGAGTGAGAGAGATAGCCAAGGATCAGCCAGAGCAAATGCGGCACAATTTCTCTTATTACCATATTAACCTATCAGTTAATCTCCCAATTAACCGATTAATATATAATCCTTGGCTAATCATTGATTTTTCTAACACTAAGTATTAGTGACTTGCAAACATTAATCTTGCTAGTAGCTATGTAGATTGTAGTATTAGTGACCTAAGTAGTATCAAGTGATGAATTGATGATGTTTTCATGTTTATTCCCAACATAATTTTGCAATTGTGCAATACTGTTATACTGTTGTTATGTCATGTCGCCTCACCGCACACCATACTCACCTAAAAGGTGTGAAGGTGGTCTGGTGCCTTGCCTTGCCGCGCTATCGTAACAACTATGGAAACCACATTGCAGCATGCAGCTTATTGAATACCATTAATCAGCGTATTACATCTAAAGAAACCACTCACGATGAGCAACACCCTACCAATCTACTCCAGTCTCTGCACCACATTTTTGGAATTACAAGACAATTTTCTACCATTCAGTGCAAAACTCAGTTTGATGTTAACAAAGCAATTAGCACATTAGCAGTTTGCAATCAAAACTGTGGACTTGTAGTTTTCATGAAACACTCCCTTTCTTCAATGTCAGTTACAATTACTATCTAATTATCTATGCAAGTTGGAATTTGCTAATGACAGAATTGCAAGCTACCAACATTTATGTCATAATTTGAAAAGAAAAATACCTTGTGATTGCTTTCGAAACAAGGTCTGATCCGTCAGGGGTAGACAAATATTGGTGTAGTGCATCCCAGAAGACTGGTTCCTTCAACATTTTAATTCTTATTCCTTGTCCACTTCCTACTTGTTGTCCACTTGCAGTAGCAGATGTCTCCACAAATGCAGATTTCTTTTCTGATTCTTTCCTTGTTCCATCAATGATATTTACAGAACTTATGTTATCATCTGTGCCTAATTTTCCAGATGTCCACCATGTTGCGGCCCAGCTAAATATTCCTTTGCTTTTTTCTGCAAACCCATCTTTATGTTCAGCTTTGCTCATGTTGACTGATCTCGTCATATTTCCTAAGTTTTCCTTGACATTTAATTTGCCGGAATGGCCATTAGCAGATATATTTGAGAAACTACTGCTACTTGATGAAGTGCTAGCAATATTCTTTCCATCTGAACTGTCAGTTCTGGAAAAGTTCTTCAATGTCCTTTTCAAAAGATTGTTTTGTTGGTCATTATTATGCCTTTCTTGACTTCGTAAATCATTAGAGCCCCTAGAAAGGGTAGCATCCTGAGATGGATAAAGGATAGGCTTAATGGTCTCTGGGAAATTCCATAGCATAGAAATCCTTTCAAAGAGCCCCCTTTTGTTGATATTACTTTGCGCAGCTGAAAAGGAAGGAGTTCCAGCAGCACTCTCCACACCAGCTTCCATACAGCTTGCAGGTGTTTCAGATTGCATAATAAGATCGACAGGGGGAGCTTTCCTTTGGCCCCTAGATAATGAATCAGATAGGGAAGATGGGACATCAACTGTTGGATTTTTCTTGTGGACCTTGTGGTCTGTCGATAAAAGATCTGATGGAAAAGATGGGACATGTGATGGTGGTAACTTCCCATTCAGAGTCTCATTGAAGCGTTTGACCTCACCACTTTGAGAATAATTCATTCCCTTACAACTTTGTTCAGAAGGTTCCAATGATCTGTTGAAAACCCCAACTACAACAGGTTGGCTTTCCCCTGGTAGAGGATCGATAAACTTTACAACACCAGGCATGGCTTCAAGAAGGGAAGAGAATTGTTTGAAGCCAAATAGTCCTTTATCCATAAACACATGATTCTTTTTAAGCTCTGCTCGGAGATCTGGAAGACTGATACCTTCAGGAAAAGAGTACAGTGCTTGCTTAACCCCATTGGCAATAGATTTGGGTACAGTAGGTGGTTTCACTGGGTTGGTATTAGGTGGTAAAGCTATGGAGTCCTCTGACTCTGAGTTCAGGAATGGGTCATCAAGGGGTCCCCTGTAGTGACCATACCGAGAAAAGAATATACCATCAGGTGCTTGGTTAAAATGTTTTGGTGAGAGATCCATCCCCTTAACTAAAGCATCCCATGGCCACATAATTGTTGCTGCACTGCACAGTACACTAGAGTCAGCACTAGGGCAGGCAAGCAGTACATTATAATTGTTCATCCGAAGGCGATGCAGAATGCTTGCAAATCCTTTATTGCCAGACATAAGGAAGAAATGGACCGGTGGAGGATTACGAGCAATCCAGTAGAGAAGACTGGCCATGAATGATCGGTCGGAACCATCCTTTTTTTTAACTACAATGTCAACAATTAATTAATAACATGAAATAAAGTAACAGTTAGATAAGTTGAATGGAAGGTCTTCTTAATTTTCTCCTTATTCATGAAAAGCACAAAATTTAAAGCATGCCAATGGTTGGTTTGCAAGTTGCAACAACCCAATATTCCATCACAAATTTGTAATATGACACACCTATTTGTATGAATTGTTGACAATTGAAATAACATCTACTCATTTAGCACATACTTTAATACCATAACCAATATTATATGGAGCAAAGTATCATCAGGAATTCAAATCAGGATGCTACATCCAATTCCACCCCCACATATAACCCAATCAAATCAGTCAGAAACATTAAAAGGGTAATATTTTATGCTAGGCAGTAGGCATGAACTACTATTTCCTTAATTACAGTAACACAAAAACTAACTAATTCCGGGGGTGATAGCACGATGGCGCTGAGATGGGTAAAGAAATTGAGATGGCCAGATGGGTGATGGGTCGGGAAGACGCAACTCGAAGGGACGTGTGAGAACACGACGCCGGTGGCGACGAGAGCCTCCTGGACGCCGCGACGGAGCACGCAGGCGTCGCCGAAGGCGGTGATCTCGACGGGGCCGCGGATGCCGGCGGCCCGCAGGGCAGCCGTGACGCGCAGGGCGACGCGGCACGGGTTGGCGCCTGGCGGGAGGCAGCACCATTGGAAGTCCCACCACACCGACACCTTCACCGCCTTGCTCTCCTCCTCGTGCTGCTGCTGCGGCTGAAGATGCCCCTGCCATCGCTCGCCGCCGTATACAGTCCCGTCAGCGGCAGCGTGAGAGCTAAGGCTCCGGCAGCGCGCCGAGGGGACTCGCACACGGAGAAAAAGTAGAACGTTTCCGCGCGGGAGGAGGGCCCGCGTCATGGCTGCAGTTCGGCGGCGCCGCTCGCCGCTGCGGCGAGGGAGAGGCGGCGGCGGTGGCCGGTG
Source organism: Zizania palustris (assembly GCA_019279435.1). Classification (NCBI taxonomy): domain Eukaryota; kingdom Viridiplantae; phylum Streptophyta; class Magnoliopsida; order Poales; family Poaceae; genus Zizania; species Zizania palustris. Next base: position 14,293,314 of record JAAALK010000081.1, read on the forward strand.
GGTTCTCGATGGTTTATGGCCTAAGTCTGGGCCTTTGCTTGCACGGCCCAATATGAAAATTCGGCGATGGGCGACAAGAATAGGCCGAAGGGAGGAGGAATAGCTAGCTAGCTAGGTGAGGCGCGCGTGACTGCGGGAGGGAGTGGAACGGAGGGGATTAGGGGGAGGAAAGGAGGTGTAAATGGGTGGTAACTCGGGAAAGATCTGATAAAGCTTAGGTCTACTAAGGATATTGCACGATCAACAGAAATCAAAAAAGTTTTGTTAAAAGTGGTTAAAGAAGCTCATCTATATTTGTTATAACATGGTTGGATATGAAGGAGCTGATAAAGATAAGAGAAGATAAATATGATCAAGAATCGGTTACAACATAGATTATTTGGATGGAAAGTCTCCTGACTATAAATATGTATTTAATTAGCTAAGCTTATAGGACACACACAATCAACCACAACAAAACTACTCTTTCGGTGCATCGCCACCCTTGGGTTTCCAAGGTTAATTTCGGCGAGGCTTGGAACTCGGAACCGAGCTGCATCGTTCTGATCTTCGGTGAAGAGGTGAGTTCCGCCACCCCGATGGTCACGTCGGCTAGGTCAGTGTGCATCAAAGCTGCATCGTATCAATCTCTTGAGGCATCTACCCAGTCAGTGTGGTCACCGGTTTATCTTGGTATATTTGTTAGGCTGCATCACTTTGAGATCTTAGATTGATGTGAATTAGGTGGAACTCTGATTGCAATGTATGAGTTAACCCTAACCCTAGGGGGTTGGGGCCTATTTATAGGCAGCCCAACAAAAGGGGAAAAGACAAATTTACCCCTAGGGTAAATTACACAGATGCTGAAAATAAAAATGGAAAAGACTGAAATGCCCTTAGGATTTTTTACAAACTCGACTAACACAGACTGTGGGCCTAAAGGCAAAATAGTAAAATCCTAAATAAAGATAACTTGTCCTGATGCGGAGCTTTTGTAGCAGCTACGGCTTCGCCTCAGAACGGTAGGATCCAAGATCAGCGGTCGTCAGTTTTGCGCCGAAACTGAGAAAGCGTCCACCGTCTTCGCACCGGGTACCCGGATTGGGCCGGCCCGATTCCGTGGCTCCCTCAGCCTAGCAATCACTCGTTGCCCGTGTACCTGAGTCAATCCCGGTCAACAGACCAGTGGATCCTCTGCCGCTCCTAGCCCATGTACTCGGATTGGGTCGGCCTAACTCCGTAGCCCCTCTGCCTAGTAGTCGCTCGCCGCCCGTGTACCTGAGTCACACGCGGCTCAGACACGGTAAGTCTCGTCTTCTCTTCACGTCTCCTCTTTGACTTCCGTTGACAATCACTCATCACATCTGGAGCCATGAGGCTCATGATCTTCATCATGGCTCCTCAATCTCCTCCTTGATGAGTGCATTGTCAACACCCTCTTCATCAGCTCTTTAGAACATGCAAACACATGTGGAAACACGAAAACAAAACACAAGAAGACAGAAAGAAAAATAATATAAAAAATTTAACCCTAATGACCAAAAGCCGAACAAAAACCAGAAAACGGTCATTGTGGTTAAACACAAATAAAGACTCAAAATGAGTGCAATCTCATAATTAACAACAAGGATATCCAAAGAGTAAATGTAAACTCCCCCTGGAACAAATCCCAAAGAAAGCCAAACTCCCCCTAAACTCTTCTAAAAAAATCGAGTAACCAAAAATTTCTCCCCCTTGTTGACAATTGGACTCATCAAGTGAGACTAAATGCACTCTAAAGAAACAAAGACTCAAACTCCCCTGAAATGCAGCTCCCCTCAAAATATGCAATGAATGCAACTGGGGTGCAGGTGGAGTGTAAAAAGCATGCTTCTCAGATATGATTGACTGCAATTACAACATCTAGAAAGCATAGCAAAAGAAGTATTGTCTAAGACACATGGCATGATCAGTGCAACAGATGATATCCAAAGAAAGTCATTAGCACGCATTTTTCGATTTTTGCAAACAAAAACATCACCACATTTTCTAGTCGACAAGCAAGGTAAAACATGAGATGTAAAGGCTAGCTGATATCTACCAAGATAAGCATTGTCCAGAACAAAGTGTTTCAGCAAACTTGTTATCTTTTTAATTTTCAGGCTTTTTCCTTTTTTCTTTTTGCCAAGGGTTATTTGCATGTCAACCTTATGCTAACCGACCAAGTCAAGCCTAGGTTAGAACTGGACCATCAGAAGCTTAAGACATTGGTCTTGGTATACATTACACTATCCTAGTTCATACCAAAGTGCTATGGTAAGCAGTTCAGAACAATGTAATGCGACAAAGCAAACCCACCTGAATCTTTTCAATTATGTATAAAAAGGCATGAATTTTTCATTTTTCTTATTTTTATCATTTTTATAGCACATTTTCCATGTTAAAGCATATAGATGTCCAAGTTGCATATCTGCATCTAAGTGAGGAACTAGCTACCAGGCATGTAAAAGATAGCAAAAGCATTCAGCCTACACATGCTAGTTACCAGAAGCAATGGTGATCATTTTTCAATTTTAAAGTATAAAAGACATGCATATGACTAATATCAGACAGATTATGTGAACTGAAGCAAAGCATGATCGTTGACAGGTATTCAAAAGCATGTACTAGCTAAAATAAGTAAAGCAGATCAATCATATAACAGAAGCAAGCTCAAAGTATGATATGTGAATATGAATGATATGAACTCACACAAAAATACTCAAGAAAGAGTAAAGAAGAAAGAAAACTGACTCAAGATATCCTAAAAAGGATACACAACTCCCAAATCCCCTCGCGAACGCTCAAAAGTAGACTGATCTAGGGGTTTGGTAAAAATGTCAACCAACTGATGATGGGTATCAACATGAACAAGGTCAATGACACCTTTCTCATATTGATCCCTCAGAAAGTGAAATCGCACATCAATATGTTTGGTTTTTGAATGAAGACATGGGGTTTTCCCTACACTAATCGCGCTGGTGCTATCACAAAACAAAGGTACTCTGGCAGGGAAGAACAACCCAAAATCTCTCAAAGTAGAAATCATCCAAACCAACTGTGAGCAGCAGCTACATACTCAGCCTTTGTGGTAGAAAGCGCAACTCCAGATTGTTTTCGAGAAGACCAAGAGACAAGCGAAGAACCAAGAAACTGGCAAGTATCGTAAGTCAACTTGCGATCTAGCCGGCACCCACTAAAATCAGCGTTGGAAAATCCAGATAAATCAAGAGACGATGATGCTAAATAGTAAAGACCTAGATCAGGTGCATAGGTAATGTACCTGAAAATGCGCTTGACAGCCTGCCGATGAGATGTGCGTGGTGAAGACTAGAAGCTCGTGCACAGTCCCACGACAAACTGAATGTCTGGTCTCGTCGCCGTCAAGTACAATAGCGATCCGATCATCCCTCGATACTCTCTCTCTCTCGTTGACCTTGACGCCACTCTCGTCCTTATCTAGGCCCCCATATGTACCCATTGGGGTCATCTAAGGCTTCAGCTCTCCACCGAAATCGAACTTCTTCAGCATATCCCGTGTGTACTTCCTTTGGTGGATGAAGATGTCGTCCTTGGTCTGCTTGATCTAGATCCCTAAGAAGTACTTTGAGCTCACCCATGAGACTCATCTCAAACTCGTTGTGCATCTGCTCAAAAAACTTGGACACAAGCTCATTAGTAGAACCACCAAAAATAATATTGTCCACGTAAATCTGAGCAATCAAGAAGTCTGAGCCATCTCTGAGCAAGAAAATAGTCTTGTCCACAAAACCCATCACAAAGCCACTTCCCAACAAAAACTACTTTAGACGATCATACCAAGCCCCGGGGGCTTGCTTCAGACCATATAAAGCTTTCTACAACTTGAAAACATGTCGAGGAAACTTAGGGTTCTCAAAACCGGGGGCTGCCTAACATAGACCTTCTCCTCTATATATCCGTTCAGAAAAGCACTCTTGACATCCATTTGAAAAAACTTAAAACATTTAGAAGCAGCGAATTCCAAAAGTATGTGAATGGACTCAAGACGGGCAACAGGGGCGAAGGTCTCCTCAAAATCAATACTCTCTTTCTGGCAAAAACCCTGGGCAACTAATCGAGCTTTGTTGCGCACCACAACCCCATCTTCACCTTGCTTGTTCTTAAACACCCACTTGGTGCCTATGGGGTTGCATCCAGGTGGCAGATCAACCAGTGTCCAAACCCGATTGCGAACAAAGTTCTCAAGCTCTTCTTGCATGGCGTTTACCAATTTGCATTAGAAAGAGCATGAGAAACATCTTTGGGCTCAAAAGAGGCAACAAAAGCAGACTCAGCAAACACAGCAAGTGAGCCAACAAAAGAACGCAAGGACCTCGAAGTGAGATCACCGATGATGAGCTCTAAGGGATGATCACGCTGAACTGCTCGGGATCCTAGGTGATCTGAAGTCACCTCACCGGAGTCAGCAGCTGGCACCTCTAGAATCGACTGAGGGGGCTCGATCGAAGTGGAAGAAGTGATCAGAGGTCCGCCCTCATCCTCAGTCGAAGTCTCAGAAGGTGTGGGGTCTGCAGGCTGTGTAGAAGGCCCACCCTCATCAATAGTAGGAGCGTCATCATCTTCCTTGAAGATGGACTCTCCAAGCTCATCATCTCTAGAAAGCTCAAAAGAAGGAGTCAGCGAAGGCATGGACTCATTGAAAGAAATCTCACAAGTGTCGACAAGCTGCTGGGAGTCGAGGTTCCAAACTTGGAAGCCTTAAGAATGCAAAGCATAACCAAGAAAGACTCCATCCCAGCAACGAGACTCAAACTTGTCCAAATGCCCTCCCTTCTTGAGCACAAAGCACATGCAGCTAAATGCTCGCAAGTGACTCACCTTGGGCTGTCTGCCAAACCGCAACTCATATGATGTCTTACCTAAGTAGGCTCTAAGAAAAATACAGTTGGCCAAATAGCAAGTCGTATTCATGGCTTCAGCCCAAAAACGCCTAGGAGTCCTATGCTCATCGAGCATCGTCCTGGCCATCTCGACTAGCGTTCGGTTCTTTTGTCCCACAACGCCGTTCTGTGGGGGAGTGTAAGGGGCAGAAAACTAATGCTCAAGACCCTGATCACTTCAGAAGCTGACGAACTGACAGTTCTTAAACTCAGATCCATTGTCAGAGCAAATTGCTCACATCCGACCATTGTTCTCATTCTTTAGCTTCAAAATCAGGTCATGAACAAACTAGAAAGCCTCATCATTATACTCCAAAAAGAAAACCCACGAGAATCGAGAAAAGTCATCAACTATCACAAGCGTGTACCACTTCCCACCGACTAAGCGTACCCGAGCTGGACCAACAGTATCCATGTGTAACAGCTCTCCTAGGTACAAAGTCATCACCTGAGTCACAGGTGCGTGAGAAGCGGCAACGATTTTCCCATGACGACAGGGATGGCAAACTAGATCCTTCTCCATCTTAAGCTTGGGCAATCCTCGGATAAGGTCCATAGATCTCAATCTGACTAGCAGATCATAGCTCAAATGACCTAACCTCTTATGCCACTTCCAGAGCTTAGAGGAGGATCCAGCAATCAAACAGTGAGAAGGGACAAAAGAACTAGAGAAATCAATCCGAAAAACCTTACCGAATGGTAAGATCTGGCAAACCAAAGATCCTCTAGAATCAACAACAGAAGGCATGCCCTTCTTAAAGCGAACCTCTAAACCATCCTCAAGAAGTTGCGAAATAGAGATCAAATTAAAATTCAAGTTTCCAACCAAGGCAACATTCTTCAAAGAGAAATGATCAAAGATGCCAATTGAGCCAATGCCTTGTACCTTCCCTTGACCACTGTTCCCAAAAGTGATGTACTCCTTGGAGCTCGAGGGAGTGAGGCTGGAGAACCATCTGCGATGTCCCGTCATGTGGCGAGAGCATCCTGAATCCATGATCCACACGTCCTCCAGTCCTCGATCCTGCATGATCAGTGGTCATAAGTAGGAGAAAACGGTCCGACACCAGGTTTAGCAAAAGAGCTAAACCAGTGTCGAGCCATCTGCTCAAACGAAGGAAAGTAGAAAGAATCATAAGTGTTAGGACCGAAACGCAGCTCAAAGCGCGGTCCTCTGTTCTGCCTAAAGTCTCGGCCACGAGGTCCAAAGCCGTATCCAGAACGACATGGAGCTCTACCGGAGCGAAAACCACCCTCCGGAGCACGGGCACGAAAGTCGTCTCCTCTACCACCACCTACACGACGCGTCCTGGCCTCTAGCCTCTCTCCGCGTTGAGAGACTCTCTGTCTACCACCCTGCTGGTAGAACTGCTCCTGCCCACCTCGAGCTCTCTCTGTTCTCTCAACCTGCTTCCTCCTAAAGAAAAACTCCTCAAGATGCCCATCTCTTTAACAAAACTCATAATGATAGGTCGGCTTCTTGGGATGTGGTTGAGGCTTGGGGTTCTTAGGCTTGGTGGTGTTGGGTGTAGACTCTTTGGTGTGAGAGGGTCCAGGTTGAGAGTCAAGAGAAGTGTGGAGATGCTTGGGCTTTGGGACCCAGATGAGCTTCTTGGGTAGAGCTTTAGGTTGTTCTTGGAACACTCCATCCTTATGCTGACAGGCCTGGAAAGACTTAATGGAGTGAGTCTTGGGATATCTCTGTTTTGGAGTCATCTTACTCCACTCCACTGCACGGCTAATGGTACTCTCAAAGTCAGCCTTGGTGTAGGTGTAACCTACCCCAAACTCATCCTGCCTCTTGAACTGCTGGATCATCATGTCAAGTCGTGGCTCTCTAGCACTCACCCAACTCAGGATCTGATGGAGGTAAAAGTTCTCGTTCTGAGCATCAACTAGCTCATCTCTCAAGGAAGCTAGCACCTCCACCTGAGACAAGCAGATCTCACACTCTCTATCAACTTGAACAGACTTCTCATCTTTTAGCTTGATCAGTTCCAATCTCAGGGACAAGCAGTTCTCACAAATAGTGGGTGGAACTGACAATGTCTCAAGCTCAAGCTTAGTCTACTCCAGCTCAGCTCTGACTCTCTCCAACTCACCCAACCGCTCATCACTCTTGGCTCTCACCTCAGCTAAACTAGCTAGATGGGATGGGCAGTCTACACATGGCATGAAGACAGTGGCATGAGCATCTTTCAACTCCAGCTGAGCGCTCTTAAGCTTAGTGGCCAAAGCGTCTCACTCTTCTACCCTCTCTATGTACCTGGACTTCAGAGTCGTCAGGTCACACAACAACACCTCATAGTTAGGGCACTCACTACTACCACCCAAGCAAAGGGAAGAATATATACTCTCAATCTTGCCATTGTCCATGGCAAGCTCACTCTCAAGCTCATCTATCCTTTTCTTAGCCCCTCTAAGCAGTTTATCCCGATACCTCAACTCCTGACGGTTCTCTTCTAGTAATTCAACAACTTCTTGTTCATAGGAGGATACCTTTTCATCGTCGTCATCTTCGGAGTTGTCGGGGGAGCCTTTCTCTTCCTTATCCACAAGAGCCATTGAGCAGAAGATCTTGCGGGATCTTCGGCTGTGGTGCCAGCGGCTTTTCGGCTTGTCCCCAAAGGCCATGAAGTAGAAGCCCGCCGGATCGTCCTTGTACTTCTCCTTCTTGATCAAGATCTCCTCATCACTTGAGCTTGATGAAGAGGAAGAAGACGATGACCTCTTGGAGTAGCTTCTCTCCATCTTGGCGAAGAAGGCCTTGTCTCGCTTCTTGTTCTCACACCGGTAGTCCTTCAGGGCCTTTAGAAAAAACCTCATCTTGGGCTTGCCCTTTGTGAAGGTGGAGCTATCATGCTTGCCGGAGTCGTAGGAGCCACCGCCGGTGCCCTTCTTGTAACTCTTCCGCTTGGGGCAGTCGGCGATGAAATGACATGGATCACCACACTCAAAGCATCCGGATTTTGTGTCGTGTCTTTTTAACATTTGTTTATCATAGACACGACGTATTCGGTTGTTAAATAGACACAAATCATCATCTCCTAGCGAATCCAGCTGGTCCTCAATGATAGACATCAAAGAGAACGCAACACAGCTCAAAGCAGCAGGATCAGCAAAAGGTGTCGCAAGGGACAGGGTTTTTGAGCTAGAACCATGGAGATTTGATCTCAACTGGATATCAACCTCTAAAGCCTTGAGCTTACTAAAAAGCTCTACGACAGTCAAGGTATCATAGGAAGCACTCTAAACAATAGAGGATACCTTGATTTCCCAGATCTTAGGGTCCAAGGTATGAAGAACCTTGAGCGCTTGTTCATGATCTGAGACCAGCTGATCACGATCGGCCTTGTTAGCCCGAAGCTTGTTAATGATCGACTAAAAATGACCAAACAAGGCTTCAACAGTCTCACTCGGCTTCTGTGAGAAATTTTCATACTCACGCCTGTAGGTATGATAGAGCCTAGCCTTGACCTAAGTTGTCCCCTCATGGTGTGCCTGGAGGGTAGCCCAGATCTCTTGAGCAGTGTCGAGATGGCTAACGTGCTCAAACTCACTAAGACCTAAACCAAAAAAACAAAATGTTCATAGCTTTGCTATTGTTCTGATGCTGGGTGACTATGTCAGGGGAAGTATGCTCAACAACAGGAAGCACAATGAAAGTAGCGTGAACACAAATATCCCAAATGTCCGAGCTCTGGCTCATGAGATAGGCTCGCATGCGAGTCTTCCAATAAGTGTAGCCAAAAGCTTCAAAGGACGGAACCTTACTAGAGGAAGTCATGATTTCTACATGGGGTTAGAACCGGTTAAGGTATGGAAAAACCCTAACCAAGCTCTGATACCACTTGTAGGACCGAAAGTAGCGACCAAAGGGGGGGTGAATGGGCGCCTAAAAAATTCTTTCGAATCAATGGCCTCCTCCCAATACCCAACGCACCTCGACAAAACAATCAGAGAAGCAAAGAAACAAATCACAGGTACTAAAAATAATCTAGCTTAAAAACAACCAGTGTCCTAGTCAAAAAGACACCAACACAGTGCTTAAAGGCAGATCAAGTTAACTCATAGATCAAGCGTCAGGTTCAACACATATTCCATTAAGCTCATAGTTCACAAGCATTTAAACAAAAAGAAACACATGGCATGCAATGGGACAAATTGACATTCTAATAGCCATTCACAGCACAATATGAAAATTAGGGACTTGCAGATACTTCATCAAACACTATACATGCTAGAAGAAATTACTGCAGAATCAAGAAAATCGAGAAGGGGTTTTTGTTGGACCGGAAACGGCGACCAGAGGGGGGGTGAATGGGAGCTTTTAAAATTTCGGGCTAAAAATTAGCCTTCGGTTTCAGTTCTGTCTTCTGCGGAACAGGCTTCGAACACTACCTTCGAAGGTCTGGTTCGGAGGTACTTCGACACCTTCGAACACAGGCTTCGGAGGACCAAAAGTTCGAAGCCAAGAAGACTTCGCTCCACTGACAACCCACGAAAATCTACTCTGCTAAGTCAGTGCAGGCTCCGCACACAGGGTGCTTCGAGCAGGCTTCGCACTTCACCCTTCGCAAGAGTGGACACTCCTCTGAGGACTTCGACCAAGTACTTGGCGACAACAACTGGTGCTGGGCTTCGTACACGAAGGTCTACACGCACACAAACAGACTACGCTAAGGGCTTCGACACAAGAAGCAAAACGGGCCTCGGTCAGGGCTACGCTAGTAAGCAGCGAGGTCACGCCTCCTGTTACACGGAGCGAACGCACACTGACAAAACACACTTCGCATGAAAGCAACCTTCACCTAGGCAGGCTTCGGTGCACTACAACTAGCGAGGTATGTAACGCGAGCTCAAGCAAAAAGCACAAAGAAGCAGGGCTTCGCCGCTTGAACAAGGAACACAAAATGATAGAACTCTGGATGAATATAGCGAGGTATGTGGCTACAGGAGCTCAACAGTAAATGCTCAAAGTGTTAAATGTTACCTACCGAGCCCCCATATTTATAGCCCACAGTTCACTCAAAGGAAATGACTACTCTACCCCTAGGGTTTACAAAAGATTTGTCTCTACAGAACTAAGGGGTACAAAAGGTAGTCCACCTTTATTCTGGAGGCTTCTCTGTCAGCTTTGCAGAGGGGACAGTGTCAGCCTTTTACAGAACAGACAGTGTCAGCCTTTGCAGTCTTTGACCTTCTGGAATCCTCCCTTCGCACGCGAGGGTGCGGTAGCTTCGGTGAGAAGCCTGAAGCCAGATGGCCTTCGCTCCACCGAAGTCAGTCTCCGATACACTGACGGTTTTGAGCCGAAGCCGTCAAAGCTCTTCGGCCTTCGCACCAACACCTCCGGAGTGGACCACCACGGCTTCGCAGCTACTCCCAGCTTGAACTCCATCAGTCCGTGTACCGAAGCCATGCAGGCCGAAGCACCTCAAGTCAACCTTCCTCCGGAGCTAGCCTCGCTCCGAAGCCTTCCTCCCTCCGAAGCCCCACCTTCGGAGTACCACCCTTCGAAGTCCCTCCTTCGTCCAAGGCCTCCGCATGAAGCATTCCATGAGCACTTCGTCGCAGTGTCTCTCCCCGAGCACACTCCTCGACGAGCCTCACCCGGACCATGCCTTCGATGCGCCTCGACTTCTGAGACCTTCGTCGGGTACCTTCGAATGTCTCCCTCCGGAGCACACTTCGAATTCCATGCCTCCGCAGAGGACTTGATCCACCAACTCCGAAGTCACTCCATTCGGAGTACCTTCGAAGTGCCTCACATCCGAGGACTTTGTCTCGGAGCACCTTCAGCCGGAGCCACGCTCCGCACTCTCTGCCTTCACCTGGCACGCCTCGACCCGAGGACCGACCCGGACCACCTTCGCAGCCACCGTGACGGAGCTCCCTGCTCCCCTGGCATCAAGCCTCCCGCTTGACCCAGGTTCACCTGCTGCGAACGTCCGTCGCCTCCGAAGTCCCTGCGCACCACAGACAAACAGACAAGTGTATCCAGTACTCCGGAGACCTCTCCGGGTTAGCAACCTCCGGCACACACTCCGGTGTACCGCCCAAAGTACCGAAGCCCTCGGTACGGACCCAGTCATCGCGTACTGTCGGACCCCTCCGACATGCACACTCCGCTGCAACAGCTGCAGCAAGCAAACACCGAACACCCTTCGGTGAAACATTCTCCGAACACCCTTCGGAGGTACCACCTCCGAAGCCCCTTCGGAGGTACCCTTCGAACAGAGGGTAAAATCCTGTCAATCACTCATCACAAAACACCGAAACCAACCCTTGGTTTCTCAATCTCCCCCTTGATGAGTGCATTGACAACCAAATCAAAGTTCAAGAAAATGAAAAAATTTTCAGCACACAAGTGACCATAAAAACTCAGAAAAGAGCCAAATCATGTCACTTGACAGAAGAATTTTCCTCCCCCTTTCTCAAAAGAGTAAAAAGCCCCTTTGGCAATAAAAACTCCCCCTGAGTTAAGTTTTTCCCTTTGGCAGCAAAGAGTCTTCTCCCCCTTTGGAAATAATACCCCTTGCGACAGAGAACGAGAAATTTCTCCCCCTTTGGCAATGCAAACATCAAGGAGCATGTTAAAGATGCAAAGCTTCGAATTGAGCAGAATGGCAAAGACATATGAAGCAAAAATATGCCAACAGTAACATCAATGATCATGGGCTCAGCTCAAATTAATATTCTCTAAAAGCATGATGAAGCATGTGATTTGATCAATTTTTGAAATAAATGCATCACCACTTACTCAAGGAAACTAGACAAGTAAGAGCAAGGACTGCGCAAAGCTAGTCAATTTCTACTCTAGACAGACAAGTCCAGTTCAAATGGAGCTTGAAAAGCAAACTTGATAATCAATGAATTTTGTTGTTCTTTTCTTAGTGCCAGGGGTTATTCGTTTGTCCACCTTATACTTTCCAATCCGGCCAAGCCTAGGCATGAAAGCCATAAGAAGCTTAAGGCATAGATTTTGGCATACACTACACTATTCCAGTTCAGACCAATGTGCAATGGTAAGCACTCTAGAATAGGGTAGTGCGACAAACAAACCCACCTGGATCTTTTCACCTAAAGCATGTAAATCATGGAGTTTTTTGAATTGAACCAATTGTTTGGCATTTATGAGTATCCATGAAATTGAGAACAATTTTCCAAGTTGCAATTTTAAGCATCCAATGAACAGTGTCTTGCTATCAAGCAGATAAAAGATAGCTAAAAGCAGTCCTGCCTAAACATGCTAAAACCAGACTAAGCAGTGAGCACGATTTGATTTTAAAATAAAACATCATGCACAAGAATGTTCCAGATGAATTAACAAGAGCTGAGCTGACATGATTTCATGAATTATAAGCAGGCATATAAGTGCAAAATATGTAAATGCAATTTCAACACAATTAGACAAAGGCACATTCATCTAAAACAGCTCCCCCTCACAAAATGCCGTAAGGGTGACAAATGCCAAGTTCCCCACGCAAGTAAGCAAATCGAGAAGCATCGAGGGGTTTTGTAAAAATGTCGGCAAGCTGGTATTGGGTATCAACATATTGAAGTTCAATATCACCCTTCTCATTGTGATCTCTGAGAAAATGATACCGCACATCAATGTGTTTGGTTCTGGAATGCTGAACCGGGTTGTTTGCAATACAAATAGCACTAGTGTTATCACAGAAAAGTGGAACACTCTTATAATCTAACCCGAAATCCCGCAAAGTGGAAACCATCCACAAAATCTGAGAGCAACAGCTAGCTGCAGCAACATATTCGGCCTCAGCCGTTGATTGTGCAACACTAGACTGTTTGCGGGAAGACCAGCAAACCAGAGAAGTACCCAGAAAATGACAAGTACCAGAGGTACTCTTCCTATCAATTCTACACCCAGCAAAGTCCGCATCGGAATAACCTTGAAGACATAAAGATGAAGATGCTGAATACCATATGCCAAATTCTAGGGTGTGTTTGAGATACCTTAAGATGCGCTTTACCGCTTGGCGGTGCGAAGCTCGTGGTGAAGCCTGAAAACGAGCGCACAGACACACTGCGAAGTGTATGTCCGGCCTCGTGGCAGTCAAGTAGAGGAGGGAGTCGATCATGCTCCGGAACTCCTTCTGATCTACGGCTTCTCCATCTTCGTCAGGGTCCAATGCTACAGATGTAGCCATTGGAGTGGCGAGGGGCTTCGCATCGGACATGTCGAACTTCTTGAGCAGGTCCTTGGTGTACTTTGTCTGGTGGACAAAAGTACCTTGTTTGCTTTGCTTGATTTGCAAACCAAGGAAAAAGGTGAGTTCACCCATCATTGACATTTCAAATTCCCTGCTCATGGTATCTTCAAACTCGGCAACCAAAGCATGCGAAGAGCCACCAAAGATGATATCATCCACATAAATCTGCACTAGGAGGAAATCTTTGCCATGCTTGAGAGTAAACAAAGTTTTATCAACAGAGCCCATCAAATACCCTCGCTCAAGCAGAAAAGACTTAAGTCTATCATACCATGCCCGAGGGGCCTGCTTGAGTCCATAAAGAGCCTTATGAAGTTTAAGGACTTTATGTGGGTACTTGGGGTTTTCAAAACCAGGGGGTTGTTTTACATAAACATCTTCACCTATGAAGCCATTAAGAAAAGCACTTTTGACATCCATTTGATAGAGTTTGAATCCCCGGGATGTCGCAAAGGCAAGCAAAATCCTAATGGCCTCAAGGCGAGCAACAGGTGCAAAAGTTTCAGTAAAATCAATCCCTTCTAGTTGAGAAAAGCCCTGAGCTACAAGTCTAGCCTTGTTTCTAACAATTGTACCATCCTCCCCTTGTTTATTTTTGAAAATCCATTTTGTACCAATGAAATGAACATTTGGTGGAGGATCAACTAAAGTCCAGACTTGGTTTCTCTCAAAATTTTCAAGTTCCTCATGCATGGCATTGATCCAACTAGAATCAGAAAGTGCATGACTAACATCTAAGGGCTCGAAAGAAGCAACAAAAGCGGAATCAATAAAATGAGCATGAGAACGTGTTACCCTTTGATCAAGCTCACCAATGATCTGCTCGGGAGGATGCATCCTTTGAACATAGTGTGGAGCCTCGCGGCGAGATGCAGTCTCCCCCTCAACTTGTGTGTTGGAGTGGTCCAAGATGACCGATGTTGAGGTAGTCGCTTCGGGACCTCGTGCCGAAGTAGTTGAAGCGGGGTCAGCTTCGGGGGTCGATGTCGAGGGTAGAAGGGGTTCATCCTCGAATTCTCCGGGATCTTCGTCTTCGAATAAGGTCTGTTCCATGTCGTGTTCATTTGCCTGTTCAAAAGTAGAACTAACAGAGGGGGTTGATTCATCAAAAGTCGCATCACATGACTCGATGACAGTGTTAGTCTCTAAATTATAAACACGATAAGAATGACCATGAGTAGTATAGCCCAAAAAGATCCCGTCAGAAGATCGCGACTCAAATTTATCCAAATTACCACGTTTTAGGATAAAGCAGCGACAACCAAAAACTCGAAGATGAGTAACCTTGGGCTGTCTCCCAAAACGCAGCTCATAAGATGTCAAATTTAAAATTGAGCGCAAGAAGATTCGGTTTGAGATGTAACAAGCAGTGTTCATGGCCTCAGCCCAGAATTTTCTAGGAGTCCTATGCTCATCAAGCATCGTCCTAGCCATCTCAACCAAAGTGCAGTTTTTCCTCTCAACAACACCGTTCTGTTGAGGAACCCGCGGAGCAGAGAATTGATGTTCTATGCCATGCTCCATGCAAAAGTCAACAAAGAGACTATTTTTGAACTCGGTGCCATTATCGCTTCAAATGAATTTTAATGCACCAGGGAGTTCAGTGAAAAGTCTCAAAGCCAAGCTCCGAAAGTGTGAAAACACTTCATCCTTGCTGGCAAGAAAGAAGACCCAAGAGTAGCGAGAGAAATCGTCGACAATTACTAGAACATACCACTTCCCGCCTAAAGAACTAACCCGAGAAGGACCTACAGTGTCCATATGTAGAAGTTCTCCGGGTTGTTCAGTCATCACTGTGGTGACTGGCGAATGCGAAGCGGCAATCATTTTTCCATGTCGACAAGGAGCGCAAACTAAATTCTTCTCAAACTTGAGCTTGGGCAATCCTCGGATCAGACCTAGGGCGCTCAGACGAGCGAGCAATTCAAAGCTCATATGCCCTAGTCTCCTATGCCACTTCCAAAGCTCAGAAGTCGAATGTGCAACAAGACAATGAGAAGAACTAGATGACTCTGAAAAATCTGCTCCAAAAACTCTCCCAACTCTAAAGATCTTACACACCACAACGCCATCAGAATTGAGCACTTGCGAAGTATCGCGATGAAATCGCACTTCGAAGCCCTCATCAAGCAACTGAGATACAGACAGCAAATTGTATCCCAGGTTTTCAACCAGAGCAACATCTTTGAGAGTGAAGTTCGAATTAATTCTTACCACACCTTTACCTTTCACTCTACTCCTTCGATTGTTTCCGAAGGTGATATGTTCCCTTTGCTTGGTTGTGGTGAGGCTGGAGAACCAAGCTGCATCTCCGGTCATGTGGCGCGAACAACCGGAGTCCATGATCCACGTGCCCTCCAAGCCTCGATCTGTCGCCTACACACGATAAGAATGTCTCGATCGCTCAGTGCTGGGGTGAGTGAAATAATTACGAGGCATCCAGCACTGAGTGACACGAGTAGTAGGCACAGTAAAAGTAGACGGTCTACGCACATAATAATCAGAATGATGCAAAGTGCGAGGTCTACCTACATGCTGTGAACGAACAACATGTCGAGGTCTCCTACTCTGACGAGGTACAAAGCTACTCGCCCGAGGTCTACCACCATATGGAACATGGTGAACACCTCGAGGAGCAAAACCTCTCCGAGAAGCACGAGGAGCCTCAAAAGTAGGACGGTAGTACATCTCAGACTCATGCATACCTAAAGATGGGTAATGCATGTCCTGGTAAGATCGACCTCCGTAGTGGCTACCACCAAATTCGCATGAAACTAGGTGATGAATGGAAAACTGCTTTTAAAACAAAGTTTGGATTATATGAGTGGCTTGTCATGCCTTTTGGACTTACTAATGCACCTAGTACCTTCATGCACTTGATGAATGAAGTCCTACGTCACTTTATAGGACGCTTTGTGGTTGTATACTTTGATGATATCTTGGTTTATAGCAAGTCTCTCACTGAACATGTTGAACACCTACGTGCTGTTTTTTTTGCCCTCCGTGAAGCTAGAATGTTTGGTAACCTTGAGAAGTGCACGTTTTGCACGGATCGAGTTGTGTTTCTTGGCTATGTTGTCACTTCACAGGGTATTGAGGTCGACGCGGCAAAGGTAGAAGCCATCAACAGCTGGCCGCAACCCCAAACTATCACACAAGTACGTAGTTTTCTTGGTCTTGCAGGTTTCTACCGGCGTTTTGTGAAAGATTTCAGCACCATAGCCGGTCCATTGCATGAGTTGACCAAGAAGGGAATTACTTTTGCGTGGGAGCCAGCACATGAACAAGCTTTTGCCACACTCAAAGATCGTCTTACACATGCACCTCTACTTCAGCTACCCGACTTCAGTAAGCCTTTTGAGTTAGAATGTGATGCTAGTGGGTTGGGATTAGGAGGTGTGCTGCTGCAAGGAGGTAAACCCGTGGCCTATTTTAGTGAGAAATTACATGGCCCACAGTTGAACTATTTTACCTATGATAAGGAATTATATGCCTTAGTGCGTGTGCTTGAAACATGGCAACATTACCTTTTGCCTAAGGAGTTTATTATTCATTCGGATCATGAAGCATTGAAGCATATACGTAGTCAAGCAAATTTGAATAAACGACATGCTAAATGGGTAGAATTTATTGAAACTTTTCCATACATCATTAAGCATAAGAAAGGGAAAGATAATGTGATTGCGGATGCTTTGTCTAGACGTTATACATTGCTTTCTCAACTTGATTATAAGATCTTTGGTTTAGAAACATTGAAGGACATGTATGCTACTGATTTGGACTTCAAAGATGCTTTTGCAAATTGTACAGATGACCGTGCTTGGAACAAATATGCGCTGAATAATGGATATCTTTTTCGTGCTAACAAGTTATGTGTGCCGGCTAGCTCTCTTCGCTTGTTGTTATTGCAGGAAGCACATGGTGGTGGTTTGATGGGTCATTTTGGATCAAAGAAAACCGAAGATGTGCTGTCCACCCACTTCTATTGGCCTAAGATGAGACGAGATATTGAGCGCTATGTGGCACGATGCACTACTTGCAATAAAGCTAAGTCCCGACTAAACCCACATGGTCTTTATATGCCTCTGCCCGTTCCTAGTGTACCTTGGGAGGATATTTCTATGGATTTTGTGTTAGGGTTACCTAGAACTAGGAGGGGGAGAGATAGTATTTTTGTGGTGGTAGATCGTTTCTCTAAAATGGCGCATTTTATACCTTGTCACAAGAGCGACGATGCTACAAATGTTGCTGATTTGTTTTTCAGAGAGGTCGTACGCTTGCATGGAGTTCCCAATACCATCGTTTCAGATCGTGATGCCAAATTCTTAAGTCATTTTTGGAGGACGTTGTGGCATAAGTTGGGGACGAAGCTGCTGTTTTCTACTACTTGCCACCCCCAAACGGATGGACAAACGGAGGTCGTCAACCACACATTGTCCACCATGTTGAGGGCTGTTTTGAAGACCAACTTGAAGCTTTGGGAAGAGTGTCTACCTCATATTGAGTTTGCATATAATAGGTCAGTACACTCCACTACTAAGGTAAGTCCGTTTCAAGTGGTCTATGGTTTTAATCCGCGTGCTCCTATTGATTTGCTACCATTACCACCATCTGAAAACTTGAATTTTGATGCTACTACACGTGCTGAATTATTACTTAAGATGCATGAAACTACTAAAGCAAACATAGAGAAAATGAATGAGAAATATCGTGCTTATGGTAGTAAGGGTAGAACAGAGATAACATTTGAACCGGGTGATCTTGTTTGGTTGCACTTGCGCAAGGATCATTTTCCTGATTTACGAAAGTCTAAATTGATGCCCCGTGCTGATGGTCCTTTCCGTGTGCTTGAGAAGATAAATGACAATGCATATAAGCTTGAGTTGCCTGCAGCTTTTGGGGTTAGTCCCACATTTAACATTTCAGATTTAAAGCCCTATTTGGGAGATGATGATGAGCTTGAGTCGAGGACGACTCCAATTCAAGAGGGGGAGGATGATGAGGACATCACTTCACATGATACACACATGGAGCCTCCACCTACAATTCAACTACAAGGACCAATCACACGCGCCCGTGCCCGTCGCCTGAACCATGAGGTTAATTCGTTCCTTAGCAACTTTGATTATATTTGTTTGGATGGGATGCTACTGAATACTAGTGATATTTTGTTGGTTAGGAACATGGGAAATGGAATAGAAGAGTTGGAGTTGAAGACGGAGCCGCACGGATGATTTGAAGTCAAGAATTCGCTGGTTCGGACTACATCGACCACCATTCACCAAAATGGTCATAACTTCCTCATACGAAGTCCGATTGGCGCGTTCTTGGACTTTTTGGAAAGCTGAGGAGACGACGGATCGTTTGCCGTTGGTTTCACCTCATTTGGAGTCTCGAGTCGTCCTGTGTATTTAAAACAGTACTGCGTGACAGAATTAGGCCGTGTTGGCCATAATTTGAGTCTGTACGTCTTCTAGCCCACAGCCCAAGTCTGTTCACTTTCCACAGACCGCCGCCCTATATATTCTCACGCCAGCCACCTCTAGGGTGAGGTTTTGCTTTGTTGCATCTACACTGTTGTGTTTAGATCCCGCCTCTTGCACCGGACCGATTGGCTGCTGCATTGGCGTTTGTGAAACCTCACTTTATCCTCGTTTGTCTGTGATTTGGCATTCGATTTGTATCCTTCCTGTTCTTGCTTGTGTTCTTGGGTTCGCTTGCAGGAATTAGCCTTCGTGGCGAGGTCAATCGCGTTCTGCGTGGTTGATAACCAACGGAGACAGTGGTGTAACGATTGCAAGGTTTTGATCCGCCGGACCGGAGCCTTGGATCGCCAACGTCGAGATTCTCCACCAACCCAAGTTTATCCTTTACCTAGCGGAAGATCGGGACCACTCCCCCATCAGCTGGTATCAGAGCTCAGATTTCCCGTTAGGTAATCTCGATCTGCTGTTGTTTTTACCTAAAGTCCAGAAAACCGCACCAAAAAAAATTCCCCACCGAGAACCCCTTTGTGCCTGCGATTTTAATTTCAGTTTTAACTTTGTTGAGTTCGTGTTCTTGGTCGAGTCTTGTTGCTGGTTTAGTCATCCCTCTGTGTCGTTTGAGTAGTAGTTGTTCTTGTGTCTCAGAAAAAAAAAATTCCCCACCGAACCCCCCCCCTTCCGCAACCCTACTTTGTTTTCCACATTGACTCTTTGTGACCCCCCTTCGGTAAAACAGGCATAACTTTTCGCTCGTTTGGCAGAAAAATCTGAAATTTTTTGAGCGTGTTCCTGACCCAATTTGGAGGGTACCCTAACCCACAAAGGTCGGTTAGCCCTCACCAAAATCGCCAAAAAAATCGGGAAGATAAAGAAAAAAATTGGACAAAGTTTTTGCTCGCCGGACAGCGAACTTGTTTGAATTTTTGCAAGCCACATCCCACCTCAGTTGTAGGTGCCAATTTTTGTGGTTGCATCTCTGGTCATCCTTGTTCAAAAAAAATAGAGTGAAAAAAAAGAAAAAAAATATAAAAAAAGAGAGAAGCAGTCCTGTTTGTTGCTTGTCCGAACTCTTGTCCGAACTCCTGTCCGAACACTTGTCCGATCTGAGGCAGGCATTGGCTGTTTGTTGCTTGTCCGATCTCTTGTCTGAACCTTTGTCCGAACTCTTGTCCGATCCCTTGTCCGATCCGATCAGCCGCAGAGAAAAAAATATTGTACACATACCCTTGTCCGATCACTTGTCTGATCTCTTGTCCGATCTTTTGTCCGATCTGCAGAGAGCTGAATTTGGCCTGTGTTGCTTCCATTTGAGTTTTGGGCACATAGTTTCCCTCTATTGCTTGAATTTTCACCTTGGGAGCACTAAGGCCAGCAACTTTGACAAGTACTTGGGAATACTTATTGAACTTGGTTTAACTGTTATTATTATCGCTAATCCTTGCTACTCACTTGCCTTCCAAGCTACACATTTCTCTTGGTCAGGACAGGTTCATTTCTTGCAATTGTACACCACCCTCCACTTGGTTCATCACCTGTAGGCCGGTGACCTCACTGCGGCGTGGTAAGAACACTTGCAAGCGTGGGTAAGGTGCTTGACGGATTGCTTCCACCACACACCCAACACCCCACCGAGCTGTTTCCATCAGGATTATTCTTTGTTGTTTTGTCTTTCACTAACATGGCAGATAACAGCGGCACCCCTCCATCTGATTTTAATGAATGTGTCTCACGACGTACTCTACTAGAGTCTCAGCGGCAGACCCAACAATCCATCGAACGTCTCGCACGTACTGTGGCTGACCTAGTAGACCGGATGACTGCCTTGGAAACATGATTGCCTGCTGCACGAGCCAACAATGACCATGTTGAAGAGGAAGACGACCATATTGAAGAAGAAGACGACCTATCCTATGCCGGAAACAATGCCATTGACCCTGACGAGGCTGCACGTCATCGCTTTCAATTCAACCGTCAAGGTATGGGCGGCCACCGCAACCGCCCTCCACGAGGTAACAATGACAACCACAGGAACAATGATCCCTACTCCAAGGTAAAATTTTCAGTACCTCCTTTTGCTGGCACCTATGATCCAGATGCATATTTAGATTGGGAGATGTCAGTCGAACAAAAATTTAATGCTCACATGGTTCCTGCTATCCACCGCGTGCGTTTAGCTACTAGTGACTTCACTGGATATGCTCTTCTTTGGTGGACTAAAATAGTTCAGGTTGGCAATGAACCACAAACTTGGGATATGTTAAAACGGCAAATGCGTGGTAGATGGGTCCCTCCTTCATATAAACGTGATTTGAGAAAAAAATTGCAGCGCCTAAACCAAGGAAATAAATCGGTAGAGGAGTATTATCAGGAGTTGCAAATAGGTTGCATGCGTGCTGAAATTGAGGAGGACAATGAGGATAAAATGGCCCGTTTTTATGGTGGTTTAAGACGTGAAATTCAGGATATCATTGATTATAAAGAATACAATACTATCACTCGTCTTTTCCACCTTGCTATGCTTGCAGAAAAAGAATTGCAGGGTCGCCAACAACCACAACGCAGCATGAGGACCAACATTGGTGGTGCTACTTCACGCTCAAGTGGGCAGCAGCAACGACCACTCGCACCCCCTTCTCGACCGGCGGCTACATCAGCACCCTCTACATCTACAACCCAGGTTGAGAGTTCCAAGACTGCAGCAACCAAGGCGCCAGCCAAGCCCACCTCCTCGGCAGCCTCTACTGCACGTTCTGCAGCGATCCAGTGTCACAGATGCAAAGGATTTGGCCATGTGATGAAAGACTGCCCTAGTCAGCGGGCTTATATTGCTACGGAAGACGGTGGCTACATAAGTGCTAGTGATGTTGAAGATGAATATGCACTTGCTGCTAACATTGCAGGAGATGATGATACATCCGAGGATGACGCTGTTTTTACATCGGATACCTATGCCGACCATGAAGCACTTATTGTACAACGTGTTTTAAGCACTCACATGGAGCAGGACGACCGGGCACAACGGAACAATCTGTTTCAGACCTTCTTCCTCGTCAATGACCGCCGTGTACGTGTCATCATCGACAGCGGTAGTTGCAACAATTTGGTGAGCCACGACATGGTAACGAAGCTTCAACTTCCCACACGTGCGCATCCGCACCCTTACCATGTGCAATGGTTCAACAATAACGGTAAGGTCAAGGTAACACAAACTGCTCACATCAAATTTGCCATTGGTACATACTTAGGAGTTGCTGATTTTGATGTAGTACCAATGCAAGCATGTTCTGTTACTTGGTAGACCTTGGGAGTATGATACTGATGCTACACACCATGGTAGGAGCAATAAATATACATTTATGAATAAGGGAAAGAAAGTTACATTGCTTCCTATGACTCCTGCTGAAATTGTAAAATTTGAACAAGAAAAACATGCTAGGGATGCACAAAAGAGCAAACAACCTTCTGAAAATCAGCAAGTAGCTAAGACGCTTTTCAGGCAACAGAAAGATAAAATTGCTTCTCCTTCTTCATCACAAGTTATTAATCTGAAAGGACATGTCATGCTTACAACTAAAACTGACCTTGCTGAAATTTGTGATGATACTCCCTTGCTATACGGCTTGATTTGCACAAACGTGTTGTTTTCACTTGCGAACATTCCTAGCTCTGTTCCTGTTGCAGTCACTGACCTTTTGCAGGAGTTTAAAGATGTTTTTCCTGCTGAGATACCACCCGGGCTGCCACCGATACGCGGCATCGAGCACCAAATTGATTTGGTCCCGGGAGCGTCTCTTCCTAATCGTGCAGCGTACCGTACCAATCCGGAGGAGACAAAAGAAATTGAGCGCCAAGTACAGGACCTTCTTGATCGTGGGTACGTCCGTGAAAGCCTTAGTCCTTGTGCAGTACCCGTTCTTTTGGTACCTAAGAAAGATGGTAGTTGGCGCATGTGTGTTGATTGTCGTGCTATTAATAATATCACCATTCGATATCGACACCCTATTCCTAGATTGGATGACATGCTTGATGAGCTTAGTGGTGCCATTATCTTTTCTAAGATCGACCTCCGTAGTGGCTACCACCAAATTCGCATGAAACTAGGTGATGAATGGAAAACTGCTTTTAAAACAAAGTTTGGATTATATGAGTGGCTTGTCATGCCTTTTGGACTTACTAATGCACCTAGTACCTTCATGCACTTGATGAATGAAGTCCTACGTCACTTTATAGGACGCTTTGTGGTTGTATACTTTGATGATATCTTGGTTTATAGCAAGTCTCTCACTGAACATGTTGAACACCTACGTGCTGTTTTTTTTGCCCTCCGTGAAGCTAGAATGTTTGGTAACCTTGAGAAGTGCACGTTTTGCACGGATCGAGTTGTGTTTCTTGGCTATGTTGTCACTTCACAGGGTATTGAGGTCGACGCGGCAAAGGTAGAAGCCATCAACAGCTGGCCGCAACCCCAAACTATCACACAAGTACGTAGTTTTCTTGGTCTTGCAGGTTTCTACCGGCGTTTTGTGAAAGATTTCAGCACCATAGCCGGTCCATTGCATGAGTTGACCAAGAAGGGAATTACTTTTGCGTGGGAGCCAGCACATGAACAAGCTTTTGCCACACTCAAAGATCGTCTTACACATGCACCTCTACTTCAGCTACCCGACTTCAGTAAGCCTTTTGAGTTAGAATGTGATGCTAGTGGGTTGGGATTAGGAGGTGTGCTGCTGCAAGGAGGTAAACCCGTGGCCTATTTTAGTGAGAAATTACATGGCCCACAGTTGAACTATTTTACCTATGATAAGGAATTATATGCCTTAGTGCGTGTGCTTGAAACATGGCAACATTACCTTTTGCCTAAGGAGTTTATTATTCATTCGGATCATGAAGCATTGAAGCATATACGTAGTCAAGCAAATTTGAATAAACGACATGCTAAATGGGTAGAATTTATTGAAACTTTTCCATACATCATTAAGCATAAGAAAGGGAAAGATAATGTGATTGCGGATGCTTTGTCTAGACGTTATACATTGCTTTCTCAACTTGATTATAAGATCTTTGGTTTAGAAACATTGAAGGACATGTATGCTACTGATTTGGACTTCAAAGATGCTTTTGCAAATTGTACAGATGACCGTGCTTGGAACAAATATGCGCTGAATAATGGATATCTTTTTCGTGCTAACAAGTTATGTGTGCCGGCTAGCTCTCTTCGCTTGTTGTTATTGCAGGAAGCACATGGTGGTGGTTTGATGGGTCATTTTGGATCAAAGAAAACCGAAGATGTGCTGTCCACCCACTTCTATTGGCCTAAGATGAGACGAGATATTGAGCGCTATGTGGCACGATGCACTACTTGCAATAAAGCTAAGTCCCGACTAAACCCACATGGTCTTTATATGCCTCTGCCCGTTCCTAGTGTACCTTGGGAGGATATTTCTATGGATTTTGTGTTAGGGTTACCTAGAACTAGGAGGGGGAGAGATAGTATTTTTGTGGTGGTAGATCGTTTCTCTAAAATGGCGCATTTTATACCTTGTCACAAGAGCGACGATGCTACAAATGTTGCTGATTTGTTTTTCAGAGAGGTCGTACGCTTGCATGGAGTTCCCAATACCATCGTTTCAGATCGTGATGCCAAATTCTTAAGTCATTTTTGGAGGACGTTGTGGCATAAGTTGGGGACGAAGCTGCTGTTTTCTACTACTTGCCACCCCCAAACGGATGGACAAACGGAGGTCGTCAACCACACATTGTCCACCATGTTGAGGGCTGTTTTGAAGACCAACTTGAAGCTTTGGGAAGAGTGTCTACCTCATATTGAGTTTGCATATAATAGGTCAGTACACTCCACTACTAAGGTAAGTCCGTTTCAAGTGGTCTATGGTTTTAATCCGCGTGCTCCTATTGATTTGCTACCATTACCACCATCTGAAAACTTGAATTTTGATGCTACTACACGTGCTGAATTATTACTTAAGATGCATGAAACTACTAAAGCAAACATAGAGAAAATGAATGAGAAATATCGTGCTTATGGTAGTAAGGGTAGAACAGAGATAACATTTGAACCGGGTGATCTTGTTTGGTTGCACTTGCGCAAGGATCATTTTCCTGATTTACGAAAGTCTAAATTGATGCCCCGTGCTGATGGTCCTTTCCGTGTGCTTGAGAAGATAAATGACAATGCATATAAGCTTGAGTTGCCTGCAGCTTTTGGGGTTAGTCCCACATTTAACATTTCAGATTTAAAGCCCTATTTGGGAGATGATGATGAGCTTGAGTCGAGGACGACTCCAATTCAAGAGGGGGAGGATGATGAGGACATCACTTCACATGATACACACATGGAGCCTCCACCTACAATTCAACTACAAGGACCAATCACACGCGCCCGTGCCCGTCGCCTGAACCATGAGGTTAATTCGTTCCTTAGCAACTTTGATTATATTTGTTTGGATGGGATGCTACTGAATACTAGTGATATTTTGTTGCTTAGGAACATGGGAAATGGAATAGAAGAGTTGGAGTTGAAGACGGAGCCGCACGGATGATTTGAAGTCAAGAATTCGCTGGTTCGGACTACATCGACCACCATTCACCAAAATGGTCATAACTTCCTCATACGAAGTACGATTGGCGCGTTCTTGGACTTTTTGGAAAGCTGAGGAGACGACGAATCGTTTTCCGTTGGTTTCACCTCATTTGGAGTCTCGAGTCGTCCTGTGTATTTAAAACAGTACTGCGTGACAGAACTGGGCCGTGTTGGCCATAATTTGAGTCTGTACGTCTTCTAGCCCACAGCCCAAGTCTGTTCACTTTCCACAGACCGCCGCCCTATATATTCTCACGCCAGCCACCTCTAGGGTGAGGTTTTGCTTTGTTGCATCTACACTGTTGTGTTTAGATCCCGCCTCTTGCACCGGACCGATTGGCTGCTGCATTGGCGTTTGTGAAACCTCACTTTATCCTCGTTTGTCTGTGATTTGGCATTCGATTTGTATCCTTCCTGTTCTTGCTTGTGTTCTTGGGTTCGCTTGCAGGAATTAGCCTTCGTGGCGAGGTCAATCGCGTTCTGCGTGGTTGATAACCAACGGAGACAGTGGTGTAACGATTGCAAGGTTTTGATCCGCCGGACCGGAGCCTTGGATCGCCAACGTCGAGATTCTCCACCAACCCAAGTTTATCCTTTACCTAGCGGAAGATCGGGACCACTCCCCCATCAACTACTTCATTCAGCTCATCTAATTTAATTAGTACCTGGTCAGATGATAGGTTTACCTCAGATGAGTCAAGCTCATCGCCGCTGTGATCGCTGTCGGCCATGAAGCAAAGGCCGGTGAAGTCTCTTCCCTTCTTGTCCTTCTTGTCCTCCTTCCTTGGGGACTCCTCCACCTCAGAGCTCGACTCCTCAGTTGAGGATGTGTCGATGTCGCTGAGAGCAGCAACAAAGGCTCTGGAAGCGGCCTTGGCTACTTTCTTAGCCATCTTGCCGCGCTTGCCCTTCACAATGGGTTTCCTCTCCTTCTTGTGGTATTTGGGGCGCTCACTCTCATCTCTCTTTTTGAGCTTAGGGCAATTAGCCTTGATGTGAGAAGTGTCACCACATTCAAAACAACCACCAAAACCACTTCTCCTCTGATCCCGTCTCTCATGATGAAAGCGGGTGAACCTCTGGGCAATGAGAGCAAGCTCATCATCAGCTAGAGTGTCCACCTGCTCCTTTGTGACGGAGACCAGGGAGGACAAAGCAAAACCATCTGCAAAAACACAAGTACCGGATGTGCTTGGTTCTGTAGTGGTGCCGCGGCTAGTGCTAGAAACCAATGCCAATGGCTGTGGCAAAGAGCTTCTGTGCACAGCAAGAGATGCCTTGGCAATCTCTGTGGACTTCAGCTTGCTAAAGAGTTCGTCACAGGTCAATGTGTCATAGCCTGCGGACTCCTCAATGCTGGATATCTTCACTTCCCATATGCTACGGTCAAGAGCATAGAGAAGCTTGATAGCCCTATCGTGATCACTGTAAGCAAGCGTCCCGTTGGATCGCAAGTTACTCACTATCGCGTCAAAGCGAGAAAACATGGCATCTACAGATTCACCAGGTGCCTGCACAAACAGCTGATACTGTTGATTGTAGGTGCTTTGGTGCCTGGCCTTAATCTGAGTAGAGCCCTCATGAAAGACAGTGAGTGTTGTCCAAATCTCCCTAGCAGTCCTAAGGTGTTGCACCCTATCGAACTCACTTCTACTCAAACCGATGAACAGTATATTTCTTGCCTTGGAATTGGCATTATACTGATCCTTCTCAGTCTGAGAAGTGCAAGTCTCAGGGATGGAGTATTGTGAGTCCACAATCTCCCAAATTGCATTTCCTTGGCTTAACAAGTAAGCCTCCATGCGCACCTTCTAGTATGCAAAGTCTGTCCCATCGAACAGAGGAATTTTACTACCTCTATCCATGTCGCCAACAGATCACAAAACCGGTTAAGGTCAACTGGTGATCTTAACCTGCTCTGATACCAATTGTTGGACCAGAAACGGCGACCAGAGGGGGGGTGAATGGGAGCTTTTAAAATTTCGGGCTAAAAATTAGCCTTCGGTTTCAGTTCTGTCTTCTACGGAACAGGCTTCGAACACTACCTTCGAAGGTCTGGTTCGGAGGTACTTCGACACCTTCGAACACAGGCTTCGGAGGACCAAAAGTTCGAAGCCAAGAAGACTTCGCTCCACTGACAACCCACGAAAATCTACTCTGCTAAGTCAGTGCAGGCTCCGCACACAGGGTGCTTCGAGCAGGCTTCGCACTTCACCCTTCGCAAGAGTGGACACTCCTCTGAGGACTTCGACCAAGTACTTGGTGACAGCAACTGGTGTTGGGCTTCGTACACGAAGGTCTACACGCACACAAACAGACTACGCTAAGGGCTTCGACACAAGAAGCAAAACGGGCCTCGGTCAGGGCTACGCTAGTAAGCAGCGAGGTCACGCCTCCTGTTACACAGAGCGAACGCACACTAACAAAACACACTTCACACGAAAGCAACCTTCGCCTAGGCAGGCTTCGGTGCACTACAACTAGCGAGGTATGTAACGCGAGCTCAAGCAAAAAGCACAAAGAAGCAGGGCTTCGCCGCTTGAACAAGGAACACAAAATGATAGAACTCTGGATGAATATAGCGAGGTATGTGGCTACAGGAGCTCAACAGTAAATGCTCAAAGTGTTAAATGTTACCTACCGAGCCCCCATATTTATAGCCCACAGTTCACTCAAAGGAAATGACTACTCTACCCCTAGGGTTTACAAAAGATTTGTCTCTACAGAACTAAGGGGTACAAAAGGTAGTCCACCTTTATTCTGGAGGCTTCTCTGTCAGCTTTGCAGAGGGGACAGTGTCAGCCTTTTACAGAACAGACAGTGTCAGCCTTTGCAGTCTTTGACCTTCTGGAATCCTCCCTTCGCACGCGAGGGTGCGGTAGCTTCGGTGAGAAGCCTGAAGCCAGATGGCCTTCGCTCCACCGAAGTCAGTCTCCGATACACTGACGGTTTTGAGCCGAAGCCGTCAAAGCTCTTCGGCCTTCGCACCAACACCTCCGGAGTGGACCACCACGGCTTCGCAGCTACTCCCAGCTTGAACTCCATCAGTCCGTGTACCGAAGCCATGCAGGCCGAAGCACCTCAAGTCAACCTTCCTCCGGAGCTAGCCTCGCTCCGAAGCCTTCCTCCCTCCGAAGCCCCACCTTCGGAGTACCACCCTTCGAAGTCCCTCCTTCGTCCAAGGCCTCCGCATGAAGCATTCCATGAGCACTTCGTCGCAGTGTCTCTCCCCGAGCACACTCCTCGACGAGCCTCACCCGGACCATGCCTTCGATGCGCCTCGACTTCTGAGACCTTCGTCGGGTACCTTCGAATGTCTCCCTCCGGAGCACACTTCGAATTCCATGCCTCCGCAGAGGACTTGATCCACCAACTCCGAAGTCACTCCATTCGGAGTACCTTCGAAGTGCCTCACATCCGAGGACTTTGTCTCGGAGCACCTTCAGCCGGAGCCACGCTCCGCACTCTCTGCCTTCACCTGGCACGCCTCGACCCGAGGACCGACCCGGACCACCTTCGCAGCCACCGTGACGGAGCTCCCTGCTCCCCTGGCATCAAGCCTCCCGCTTGACCCAGGTTCACCTGCTGCGAACGTCCGTCGCCTCCGAAGTCCCTGCGCACCACAGACAAACAGACAAGTGTATCCAGTACTCCGGAGACCTCTCCGGGTTAGCAACCTCCGGCACACACTCCGGTGTACCGCCCAAAGTACCGAAGCCCTCGGTACGAACCCAGTCATCGCGTACTGTCGGACCCCTCCGACATGCACACTCCGCTGCAACAGCTACAGCAAGCAAACACCGAACACCCTTCGGTGAAACCTCCTCCGAACACCCTTCGGAGGTACCACCTCCGAAGCCCCTTCGGAGGTACCCTTCGAACAGAGGGTAAAATCCTGTCAATCACTCATCACAAAACACCGAAACCAACCCTTGGTTTCTCAACTGTGCATTTTGTCTCCTATTCACGGGTCTTCCACATGTCTAGGCGCCAGCCAATCTGCTCACCGCGCGAGCTGCTGCTGCTTCCTCAAGCCATCCGTCTAAGCCTTCTAGCCCTGACGCACCTACTCCCTCAACTCCCGATGCAATGTGTCAGGTTGCTGGCCGCAGCTCCCTCCACCTGTTGTTGCAGCTTATGCGTGCTACAGGACCACTATGCTGCTGCTCTGGGAACCCATGCCAAACTGGCGGAGCTACCGAAGATGTTCAGCGTTGTACGTGCTGTAGACCTGCCAGAAAAGCGGCATCACGTGAGTTGCTTCTGACACCTCACGCACTGAGAGGGCTTCGCCGCGCTATCTTGCTCCTGACACTGCGCACGCCTCGATCATAGGAACCCGAGGACACCCGTCATCTTGAGCCACAAACGCGTGTGCGCTCTATCTCCACACACGAGATGCATGCGAGCGATGAACAGGGGATGGTCGTCCAGAAGAGAGAAGCCCAGCGACGCTAAAACGATGGCAGTGTCTGGCGATCACAAGTAGAAAAACGCTGGCGGTGCTCAATAAAGGAACAGGAAAACCCCCTTTTTGTGGAACTCTGATTGCAATGTATGAGTTAACCCTAACCCTAGGGAGTTGGGGCCTACTTATAGGCAGCCCAACAAAAGGGAAAAAGACAAATTTACCCCTAGGGTAAATTACACAGACGCTGAAAATAAAAATGGAAAAGACTGAAATGCCCTTAGGGTTTTTTATAAACTCGAATAACACAGACTGTGGGCCTAAAGGCAAAATAGTAAAATCCTAAATAAAGATTAGTGGTCGTCAGTTTTGCGCCAAAACTGACAAAGCATCCACCGTCTTCGCACCGGGTACCCGGATTGGGCTGGCCCAATTCCGCGGCTCCCTCAGCCCGTCAATCGCTCGCCGCCCATGTACCTGAGTCAATCCCGGTCAACATACTAGTGGATCGTCTGCCGCTCCTAGCCCATGTACTCGGATTGGGCCGGCCTGACTCCGCAGCCCCTCTGCCCGGCAGTCGCTCGCCGCCCGTGTACCCGAGTCACACGCGGCCCAGACACGGCAGGTCTCGTCTTCTCTTCACGTCTCCTCTTTGACTTCCATTGACAATCACTCATCACATCTGGAGCCACGAGGCCCATGATCTTCATCAGGGCTCCGAACGTGAATCCTGCAGAACACAGAAATCAAGTGCCAATTCGGCCTGGAGACCAAATTACCAAGTGTAGCCGTAGGAAAATAGATAGAACGAAGGGTAGCAATCTGTTACGTAGATTAACGGATGGTTCACAAGTGAGCCAACAAGGTGATAGCAATCTGTTACGTAGATTAACGGATGATTCACAGGTGTGACGCCCCGATTTTACCAAATCAGAACATTATTGAATTTCCATATAAAAACAATAATAACAAGAGGTTCATCATGCAACAACGTACATACGGTCAAACATCCATGGTTAGCAGACCACATTATTACATAAGTGTAAAATTAAAATAAATTATGAAAATGAACTACATGATGAACGTCTTCTTTAGGATCGTGTTCTTGAATGGGTCTCTACTCCAGACCATCCTCCTCGTAGTATGTAGCCTCTGAAGTGTTTGTCCAATGGGTATGAGTACAAAAGTACTCAACAAGCCACCGAGAAATGCAATAATAATGCAGGGTGATAATAAAGGAATGACAAGGGTTTAAAGTGCAGAAAAGTACATTTTCAGTTGCAGCATTTAGTGTAGTCAAATTTAAGCAAGCGGAATAATAAACATGAACAGTATAACATCATCTAACTCGAGGAGTACATTTTCCATCCTCGCTCAACAGTCCTTACATGCCAAGGCATCATGCAACATTCATAAAGATAAACTAACTGTGAGTAGTCATGCAACCCGCCCTTGACCGTGGGCATAGCTTTTCGAAAAGATTTAAACTCTGATCAGAGGTGTACCACTGTACACACAAGGCACGCGCTCATCCCATACACCAAAGTGTAATGAGATGATCCATACCATGGGAACTCGTGCCAAAACCTCAGCATAAAATGCTCCAAGCCGATAACACCCGCTCTAGGTTTTGCCGGCGCGCCCGGCCACTCTGGGCTAACGTCGCACCCCTTTTTGCGCCACGTCGGTACAAGCCACCCGCATGTGCTGCTTGACCCATCTCCAAGTGGTGACTCGAGTTGGAACACTCCATACCTTAGTTAGGACTTACCCACTAGACTTGTGGTTAATACGGAAATGTATTACAACGGATCCCGCAGACCGGTCCTTATAGTGCCCCGGGTGCTACCGACCAATGCCCTAGCTTGCACCCGGAACTCACCATGCTTACACACTTAACCAAAACTCTATCACCAACAGAATTTCCAGGGATGATAATAATGGCATCATATAATGGAACCCAAATCTCTACGACTCATTTTTAACCTATAGCAGCGAAGGGTGAGGGAGGAACTTCCGAGTAATATTCCAGCTCCTCGGTGGCGTCGTAGTATTCTCGATACACATAATAAACATTACATTCAATAAACATTCCAAAATCACATAACAAACATAAAGGTTTTGATTGGGCCAAAATACTTGAATTGAAGTCATTAACTATTCTGAAATTATTATTTAAATTTTTAAGTCAATTTATGGAGTTCTAGATTTTTCTAGAAGAATTATGAATTTACCCTAAAGTGTTTTTAAATACTTTATTAAATAAAAATAAAATGTCCAAGGTAAACCTACTATTTTTATTGCATAAACATGTAGAGAATAAAAATATAATTTTTCTGGAATTGAAATGGTTAAATTTGGAGTTAAAATGAGCAAGATATGAATTTTTGAAGTTTAAAACAATTTCTGTAATTTATTTTAAACTGAAAACAGTCACTGGTCCACGGTGAATCGAATCTACCGTGAACCCACGCAGTGTGCACGTGCGCCGGATCATGGACCACCGTTGGATCGTGATCGGGCGGTTGCGAGTGAGGCAGGAGTGCTAAGTTGACGTGGACGACCAGGATTAAAACATTGAAACGGTACGCGATGGAGGGCTCAGATTTAACGCGGGTTTTTCATACTAATGAACGATCTAGATTAAAACATATTGTTTCGCTATGATCTAACAGGCTAGATTAAACCGGACGTGCAATCTAATCTACATCGTCCGATCGTGATCACACGGTCGCGATTGAATCTGACACGACACGGGTACTTTACCTGTGCCGATCATCTTCTTCGGCGACGGCGACGGGCTAGCGGCCACGGCGAGCGACGACAACCGGAGCTAAGGGATAAAATGGAACCAGGATAACGTGGTGGTCAAGATGGTACCATTGGCGAGGCTCGGGGTCATCGGGTTGCGTCCAGTGACGAGTGGGGGCGGCGAAGGTGTTCGGGTCCTCGTCGGCGGTGGGTTTTCGGCGAGTCTCGTCGACGAAGGAGTGGTGGCCGAGGTCAGGGTGGCGTCGGTGGTCATGATGGTGCGGTCGTCGAGGATGGAGGAGGACTTCGACGACGGCAAGCGACGGCTGGAGCGTGGGCGGCGTTGTGGCGTTAAAATGTGGAGAAAGGGCGTTCGGTTTGGTTTCAGTGCAGGAGTATGCGAGGGGGTGAAAGAGGTAGTGCCAGGGGTTTAAATAGGGACACCGGCGGGGTAAAAGGGGCAGTGTAAACATGGAAAGCCAAGGGGGGGTTTCAATGCCGCCGATGAGGTCCTGTCATGCACGAGGGCTGCGATCCCGGGGCTTAAACGCGTCACTTAATGGGGGGAAACGGCCGGCGGGTCTTGGGGAACAATAATGCGACGCCAATTTAATGGGAGGGGGCCGGCGACGAGCGGATCGCGTAGCGAGGGTTTCGGCCGGTGAAGTTTGGGGGCGGTGCGAGGAGGAAGATGGGCCTAGTGGGCG
Source organism: Zizania palustris (assembly GCA_019279435.1). NCBI lineage: Eukaryota > Viridiplantae > Streptophyta > Magnoliopsida > Poales > Poaceae > Zizania > Zizania palustris. The sequence continues at coordinate 14,326,420 of JAAALK010000081.1, forward strand.
GGGGCCACTATCAATGGGGCGCGGAGGCATGGGTGCAGCAACGGTCGGGGCTGACCGGTGGGGTCGGGCTCGGTCGAGACGGGGGTTGGTGCCGACAAGTGGGACCAGGGCTTCGGGCGTGTGCGCGTGGAGAGAGGGGGGTCACTGACGAGCGAGGTCTGCTTGTCAGAGAGGGGCTCAAGGTGGAGTGGGCTGGGCCGGCCGGTTGAGGGAGAAAAGGGGAAAGGGGGTCGTTACTGTTTAAATTCATTTCAGAATAAAAATAATTGCTGAAATTGATTTAAAATATTTGGGTTGCTTCCAAGGGTGATAGAAATTTGTAAAAATTCTTAAAAATAGGCCTTGTCCTTGGGATCACATATAAATTTTCTTAGGCTCTGGTTTGGACATTTTCTCTAGGTTTTAGTTTATTTGGGTATATATAGCCTTAAAGGAAATTCAAGAATAATCTTTTTTTTCCAGAAAAATATAAATAAATTGTATTTTTATTTCTTCGGAAATTTGGGGTGTTACAACAGGCGAACCAACAAGGCTTACCATATTTACGGCGTGGCCGATGGAGGGCTTCCAACGCAAACTCACGAAGGTGTACTGAACTAATGCACAAAGTAGATGAAAGTAAAGGTATGATTCAAACTAGGGTTTGAAGTGTTGATCTGTGTTGGGGGGCTCTTTGAATCTACGATGGTGACGGGTCTAGTGTTGCGCTTGATGAATGCGTCACCTATCTTGATGTACCTCGCAAGCATGTGAGCGTGAAGTTCCTTCATCCTGGCTTCAATTTCCGCATGGTCCTCCTCTGAGAGATTCTCTAGGGCAGGGATAACGGAGTCGTCGTCATCCTCCGTGTTCCCCACCATGCTTGTTGGCATAGAAGGTATCGTCAATGTAGTCGTGGTAGTCATACCTGCCATCGACATAGCCATATTTGGCGTGTATGTCCCTATTGGAGTCGCCAAAAAGTGTGTTGACACTAAAACCTAATGGTCAAAGCGCCAAATGCATTGACACCGATCCGACGATCCAAAAGTATGTGGATACTTAGAGATAAATCTCTAAGCGTAACATGACGCCGACGTCGTGTTCCGACAGCCCTTAAATAGTGGTAAGGGAATAACGGAGTCACCAGAAAATCAAATAATATTAGAATAAAATTATTCGACTAACCGAGTCGTGGGTAAAAAAACAAACCGGCCAGAACAAGGTCGGTTGGACCAAAGTAACCAGCGGTCAGACCGGCCAAGGTGGGCCGGTCAGACCGAAGGCACACCGCCGGTTGGACGGCGGTGCGAAGGGATTCGCCGAAGGGACCTTCGGTGTATGATGCAGAGGGTGCTCCGAAAGGTGCTTATAGTGCCTTGGTCAGTCAGACCGAGTGTAGGTCTCCGGTCAGAATGAGGGCCTCGCGAGGGGGTCCCGTAGGGTGAAGCACGAAGGGGTCTTCGGCATGTAGGGTTCCGGTGCGAAGTGGCTTTAGCGCACGCAATCGGTTGGACTGACGAGGCATCGTCGGTCTAACCGAAGCGTGTCGGCAGTGGCCATATGGGTCTGGCATGGGGCAGTCTGACCAGGAGACAACGTCCGATCAGACCAACGACTTCGAGGGTTGGATCTCCCGGACTCCGACGATCGTCTTGGTGGCAATGACTTGATGTAGATTCCTTTGATGATGAAGATGGACACTTCAACACCTGCAAACACACAACAAGCCAATGGCAATTCGGCCTAGGGACCAAATCACCGATAAAAACCGATAAAAATGATAAAAACCCGTACGAGGGTGAAACAAAAGGTTTTCAGATCAAACCCACAAAGAACTAGAGATAACGTGGAGAAGTACGAATAATTTGCTGATCAAATTGACAAATGTCTACTACTAGAGCTAGGAAAATAATTCTAGGGAAATAGTAGAGAGGAAAATAGTAGATTAAAAGCGAAAAGAACGATTCAATGTAGTGCCGCCGGGGGAGGATTGGCTTGAATCGTCCTTGGCCCTTTATATAGGGGTTGGTCTTGCAAGAGTTGGAATTTATCTACGTCCTAGGTGTTGGGGAATAGGGGAGCTACGCTAGTCGGCAAATTCAAAATTTCCACCCTATGGCCCTAGGCTCATGCGCGTGTGAGATCATAGATCGGTACCTTCTAGCACTTGACGCGATAGGTGCAGCAGAAGAAGAGGTTGATGAAGCTCGTCAAGCCTATCCTCGCTTTGTCCGGGCCATTCCTCGCCGATCCAATTGATGAAGAAGTCGCCTTTCCTCGTGGTGACGGCCACGAGCGTCGATTTTGGAGCAACGCCTCTATAGAGTCCACACATACAAGGATGGAGTTCCTCCCACGGCAGCGTGCTAGCACCGCACGTGAGAGATGGGAAATCCTCGATCTCAATGTTTGAGATCAAGAAAGGGAGGAGAGGACTCTTGGGTGGCTAAGTCTAATCTAGGCTTATTCCTTATCCCAAGACCTCCTCCTCCTTTCCTTATATAGGCCTGAAAGCCCCCTAGGTCGTGCACATCTTAGAACCCACAAATTAGTTACAACTAATTTGTATTCGTAACAGATCCAATCTGATACCCCACATCGGAACTTCCGATCCTGAATCGGAACATCCGACAAGGTATTTTTTAGGTCTCCAAATTCAGCACAACACGCAATAGATCCAATCTATTTTCGCCCACCTCAGAACTTCCGATCAGTACAAAAATTCCCCGATTCCAAATCAGAACTTTCATCTCGTCGAAACTTCCGATACCATATCAGAACTTCCGAAGCAACATTTGCTCTCTGTATCGAGACCAGATAATAGTTGGAACTTCCGATACTACCTATCGGATCTTCCGATCTATGGAATTTTCTTGGGCATATCCTTCACTAGGGTGGTTAAAGGTTGATTTAGATACGAAATATCCCGTGTTTTTATGAAAAAACATGAGATCTAGTTGTAACTAACTCAGACTTGGAGTGCTGGAAATCCTGAAGGTCGGACCAGTGGTACATGGGAGGTCAGACTGGTGACACTACTAACGTCGGACCGGCCTACGTGCAGAATTTCCAATTTTTTTTCCAAACTTGGCTAGAACTTGTTCTACTCCAAATTGGTCCCAAATTTGGGTTTCAACAACCATTTCGGATACATCAAGTGGTGCCCGGAAATGCTTATTACTCGAGGGGCTAAACGGAGAAGTATTCAGGAAGGCATTGAATGGATAGTATCTAAAAAAATACTTCCCGAGTGTATGGATAAACGCTTGAAAGGTTTTCATACAGAATAGCCGATACCATTCATATTGCCTCTAGATGGCTGACATTGAGGCATCGAATGCCAGGAAGACACAAACTCAAGACTGAGAACACATAAGAACCAACAATATATACCCACTTGTTTTCTCCAAGTTATAGGGACAAAAATGTCCCACGAAGAAATATCTAGTGGAGCCTTCCAGGTTGCAAGTCCAATCGGCTTCCTCTTCCAAGGCCGCTCGAGTTCCCTCGGGGTGGTCAGACGATTCAGGACCTTCTTCCGTTCACCCATGACGTGGGAGTGGGGGTGCCAGCACCCAAGTTTGTAGGGGCCAATACTGGCCCATACTATATCGGCCGACCGCTAAGACTCGCCAAGGGGACATCCCGATCGATGTCCTGAAAAGGGCAAGTCTAAATCATAAAGAGCAGCAAGGGAGGAGCAAAAAATAAGCACACATTACCTTATGAACCGCATCAGTATCATCCTGGTGGAGCCGCACCCGGTAGGCTAACGAGGAGCGGCTGAAGATATGTTGTCTCACCTAACCCCACCATCGACGAAAGGTTAGGGAGGTCGCCCGGTAGGTGGTCCAGGAATCAAGGCCTCCAATACGAATCCCCTCGGTCATTTATGAAAGGCGACGCCACTCCCAAGGACCTAAGATTCTCCCCCGAGTTTGGATTTGGCCGATGAAGAAGAGGTGAGGCGGAAGGTTGCCAAAGCCTAGTTGGCGGGAAAAAACCGAGGGGTGGTAAAATTTGTAGGAAGACCCGTGGGTGTATTCCACGGTAAAATCGGTGGGGAGCAAGCAGGGAGAGATGGCCAACGAGAATATGCTAAAGGATGCAGCGTTCTGGGACACATCGGGGAAGACCAGCCGGTTGGGAAAAGCATATTCTGTGTCAAAATCAAAAGGGAACCAGATGGTCCGGTTGGATAATCTGAGATAGAAGTTCTTGAAAAAAATCATCCAAAGCCGTAGAAGAAAAGTTAGTGGTAGAAGGATATGTCGCCGCCTCACCCAAAGAAGAGCAAAAATGATAAGTGGGGGATGGTCAATTCTAGAAATCGGTGAAAAAAGCGATTGGCTGAAAGGGGTTCGTCCAGTAACGTCGGCGGTGTAAACATTGAGCTAGAGTTGGAGGAACTACCAAGGTCCCCTGGGATGGTAAATGAAATTACCGGCCGATAGGTCAACCGATACAAGGTGGAGGAGGCGATATACCGCTCTAAGGAGATAGCCGGCGAGAAGGACCCGTTTGCTGGTGGCTAGCCGTTCGGCTAGGAAATAGAACTAAAAGGTTGGGGCCAAGGTCGGTATGCAAAAGACAAATTCTTCTAGCCAAAGATTCAAGAAGGCAATGTGTTCAACAGTGTCTATGGAGCCATCTTTCTTGTTGTGCCTCGCAATATAGCGACCCTAGCTGTTAGCCAGCACAACCCTAAGAAGAGAGGAAGGTTGATAACGGAAGTAAAAAGGGTCAACCGATGAGTCAATATCTAAACAGGTCAAGAAGTAAACATCGAGCAAAGAAGGACTCATTGGCCCATGACAAAAAAAAACGAAGGCATTTAAGTCATCAGACCAAAAATAACAAGACGTGGCCAACATCGAGTCGTTTAAGCACGGTTCAGCAAGAGAAAGACTGATGCAGTGGCCGATGTCGATGTCATCCCAAAGGGGGCAATAGAGAGCTGATACCCTAAGGTACCAGTCACGCCAGTCGGGGATGGGAGAAGGGGAGTAGTTGAAGCCATAGCCCCATACAGAGGGATTCATGGGGGAGCATTTCAAAGGAATACGAAGGGTCTTGGCGTTGATAAAATCAACAGGGTCCGTATTGCCCATGAGACCTAAGAAGAAACTAGAAGGATAACTGACTATGGGAATGAGGACCTAATTCTGCAAGTGTTGCGAAGAAAGAAGAAAAGAAGAAGGAATGCACTGTAAGAAAACAGGCCGGGGAACCAAGAAAAATGAAGAGATGATAACATCAGGGCCTACCTCGGGGACTTCATGAAGGTTGGCCATCTCGATGTTGCTGGACGCGGAGACATGAGGGAGAAGAAGGTGATGGGCTATAGCAATCAAAGGCACACTAGAAGCTGGTAGACTGAGAGCAGAGGCAATGCAGATGGAAAGCGTAAAAAGGAGAAGGGTGAAAAAGTCGGATATTTATTAGCCAGTGTGGTTCTTTGGGTGCCGCGCTAAGCCAATTTTGGAGAAGCAAAGAAGGCAAAGAGTTTTTCGGCTGATGGTAATGAATGTGAGATGACCGTGTGAAATGACTTGGTGCTTTAAGGTAGTGATGATTGATAGTTTCGAAGCGTCAGACGCCCCTTAACGCCTCAAAATTAGGGGGCATGTGTTGACACGAAGATTTGGTAAAGCCTAAGGCCCACCAAGTAAGTCGCACGGTCAACAAATATGTATCCCTTAGGTTAGATTAAACAACTCTCGTTCAATCAATCAATCGGCGCATCGCCACCCTTGAGCCCCAAGGTTATTCGGTGGGACTCGGGCGCTCGGAGCTGGGCTGCATCATTTTGATCTCCGGCGAAGAGGTGAGTCTCGCCACCTTCGACGTCCGTACCAACTATGTTAGTATCTTCAAGACTGCATCGGTTCAGTTCGATCTCTTGAGGAGAATGGTAAAACAGTATGATCACTGGTTGTTCTCAGTGTATTTGGCTAGGCCTAAGGCTGCATCAGTTAGGTTTGATCTCTTATATTGATGTGATCTGGGTCTGATAGTCTAAGGCTTCATCGTTTAGGTCTGACATATCTCACTATTGTATCTTTTTCATGTCGTATACTGTTCATCTAAATAAAGTTTGCCCAATTCGTTGATATATTGTTTAGATCATTGTGACTAGATAATGTCTTGGTTAGGTCCGATCTAGCTATTGTGATGACCTCCATGGTATAGATATGTTATCTGGCATACTTTATTTATTTCTATCAGAGTACAAGCTGATAGGTTATCTTTAATTCATCTTCGTATCATATTCACCGTCGAAGGGTGCACGTCGGCCTATATGCATGATCTATATTTTCCATCGGGCAATGACACGCTTGCTTGATTGGGTCAACATAGGCTATCGGCCTTATGGCCGACCGACACGGTGATTCATGGTCTTATCATTTCTACCACGGTTATCGGCTTGCCAACTAATCGGCTATGCTACTAATGTTTATCTTTTTCGATCCCTTATCAGTTGTAGGGTCAAACTAATTGGCACACCTCGAACTCTTTTCTAAGAATATAGGATCTGTACTGGAGTTAAACAGATCTCCTAGGTCACGCGTGTGTCGACGTGTGACCAAAAAGCACGCCAACACTACAGTGTGAAAAAATAGGGAGAAGAGATTTACCTAGGAGTACTGGGCAACTCGAGGGCTTCATATCGACTAGACCATTGAACGGCCGACTGGCGCTGACGTGGGGCCAGTCGGCCGAAAGAGCCGTTGGTGTGAGCAACTAGTCGTTGTCGTGTCTGCGTGGCCGCCAGTTAGCACTTGGTCGGCCAACTAGTACCCATTTTTAAAATTCTTTGAAAGTGCTACATAAATTTGAAATTTTCTTTTTTAAAAAATTCGTCGCTTGGAGCGGCCGGGACAGGCGATCTCGTAGGCGTTAGCGGAGCGAGCGCATGACGCCTCCGCTGGCGGAAAAAAAGGCTACCATCTCCGGCCTTGCGTCACCGAGGTGGACATTTACATCGACCTCTTCCACAACCTCGATCTGTTCCAGCAGGCCAGCAGGGGTAACAACGAGGATTCAATTTCAGGAGGAATTTTCCTCTTTTTTGTTGGTATTTTCTCTTCGATTTCTACCTCCTCTTTTGGAAGGGATTTGAGCTTTCATGTGACTCTTGAATGGATTTGAGCTTTAGAAATGAATCTGTCATCTTGCCCATTTTTCTCTCGAAAATATTTAATTTGTCTAAATTGTTTCACTATGAAATGCTGAAAAGAATCGATTCCATTTCATCCGAATGTTCTTGGATTTGTGTGCAGTTTGGTACTGGTTAAAGATTAGTGCAAGCTGGGAAGAGGATGAGTGCAGGGCACCCATATTGCCTGCAAGGGTTGCGCAATATGACGGTTTGTGCATTTCTTGCAGCTTTTCGATGATTGATAGCTGATGATAGGCTTTTCCTTGCATGATTGATTCACCAATACTGCACTTGCACTTATATTCAGAATTGGGGATTGTTATACCACTAAAATTAACTTGTAAATTGTAAGCTGCCTAAACAAATATCGAAAAAAATGCCACTAAAAATGCTGTATTAAAATCTCTGAAATCAGAATCTTTTTACCATCGTTCTTGAGTGTTAAAGCTTGTTCACTGATTCGCGATGACTTGCCAAGATCTTATTTTGAATAGCTTGTCTTGAATTAAAACAATTTCAGAATGTATAGTGCCTATCATTGGCAATCAGAATCAAGTGTGCTAGGTTGGGTTTTTCATGTTCATGTTTTTGTAGTTCAGTATCCCACTATCCCCTGAAACTGTCAATCTTTGGCTAATGCATACATGCTAGGTGGATTGTGCAGTTCCTCGTATTGGTTCGAAGGGTGCATTTGGCCTTTGGAAAATAGATGATGTTGACAATAGCTTCTATACACAACCATTTCAGATTAAGTATTCTAGACAAGATATTTCTATCGATCAGTTATGGTGTCCTTGTACATACCCAACACGGCAACACTGAGGATGAGGTTGGCTTAATCTTCTTTTCCCACCTGAATGATGTTTAGTACGGCTGATCTGTTCTTCTTCTTTATCCATTCTAGAGTCCAACAACCTCATCTGTTATACTGAAATTTGACCTCATATATATTCCAACATTGGAAAACCGGTATGTTATTTGCTTTTCAATCTTATTTTGTGGTTCTCGATATGTTCATTGGGGGAGTGCATGTGCATATAAAATCAATCATCAATCAGTACTGAAACTGCTTCTTTTTGTACTATAGGACTGAAATTGAAGATTCAAGCGACATATATTTGCTCCCAATGCATGAATTTAGGATCCCATACAGAGCACTCCTGGGTTTACACACTTATTTTCCTGTTAATTTTACTCTTTCCACCCTGTGCTTGTTGGTCTGACGATGCATATCGTGTACCTAAAAGCTGGCGTGATCAAATCATCACAGACGGTGCACAGGTTTGTGATACTTTAGCTTTAATGTTCTTCTAGATACTGCCATACTGGGTACCTACAAATGCTTGTCTGAGACTGCTAGAATAGAGAAAGCTTTTGATGAATTTGTCAACACGCTAGGATGCTAAAAATATATGGTAACTGTAAATGTTATAAAGGATTGGTGGAAATACTATATAAATTTATGCCTGTGAATATTAGCAATAGGCATATCATAACCTGAGCAACCTGCCTTCATCCCTAATCCCTAATTATTCCTAAAAGCTGCCAATATGCAGGCACCTGAGCAAGGTTTAGGCCCAAAGTCATATTATATTGTAAAAACAATTTTAATTTATAGAGAAATTCTGCTTGAAGAAGTGATGAAGATGAGTGATGCCATTGGTAAAACTCTTGAGGATCTAGATGATGTTGATTTAACTCTTGGTAGACATGGGTTCTATGCAACCACGAAGTGCACTGGCCATCTGACTAGCATTTTACATGATCTTATGGAGCTTCAGTTGGTCTCTCAAAAGTGACATTTTTTTGTTATATATGACACTTTTGCTAACTGTTTATTATTCTTTTACAACTTAATCCAGAGATTTGATAGTGTGGTTCGGAGCACTAGTGATGTTGTGCGGTACACTCTTTTCAAGGAAGATTCGTTGAACTTATTTCAAACTGTGAGCATCCAACTTTCATTTTTATGGAATGCGTTCTTGAAATTTCTTAGGTGAGGACGTGAGGTTGGCTGCTTTCTTGATTTTAGTTTAGAAGATGGCCATTGGTTACTTCTCTAATGTGTTAGTGTCATGGTTTGTTAATTACTGTTCTTATTCTTTTGTTATTTTCTGTTCAACCAAAATTTTGAGGTTTACTGCAGGACAAATAAAATCAAGATATTGGATCACACTTGCGCAGTATTTGGGATGCTGACTGGAAATCAGAATGGTCAATATTTATTGTTCATTCAAAAGTTGACAATCAACTTCGTTACTTGCGCAGTTTGAGTGGCAAGTCATCTCGTCGCCATTCATTTTTTAGGAGTTCCAGTTCAAAGAAGGATTCATCTTGACGTAATTGTCTTGCCTTTTTTTACCATCTGTTTTATTTATTAGTAGCATTTTTTTCTGTCATGGTTTGATGGTTTCATATATTTGTAGCCTGAACAAAATTCTTCTTCACGGGCAGAACTCCACAAGAGGAGTATAGCACAAATGAAGGTCGGTAATCGGTGTATGTTGAGACCTGGAGTAATTTTCAAGTACAATACTAAAATATTATTCTACAAAGGATACTAACAGGAATCGTACTGTACTCGGAGGACGCTTTCTTCCTGCTTGCAGTTTTTCGACGCTTTACTTTCAGATTATCTTAATCATCGGTTAGCCTGGCCATTCACGCTTGCCTTGGTGGCACCCTTGCTGGATTTCATGTTAAATTTCTAAAAGACAGGCATTTCAGGATTTCTGTTGCATCAAAACAAGTTGGCCTTTTCATTTATCAACAAAAGCGGTTTATCTCCAATAGCTTCGATATTTACTTTCGTCTTTGGCGAGATGGAGGCGTCAATTAGCAATTAGAAAAGGCTAAATGGGATCAGGAGGAGCTTGACAGTTGGTCCTCCCTCCATTCCTCCAACCGTCTTCATGCTCGTCTGCCTAAGCAATTGAAACATGTGTCCTTTTCATGCACACCCACCGTTCACAGCTTCTCCATAGATGATCTTGCTCATTCAGGCTCCAGGACCAATAATTCAAATTCGAAATCTAAGGTTTAGGTTAAACTCTTCGTCCTAAGGGGCTCTTTCTTGGTTGGCAGTATCGAGGTTCCAATTCCTTGCCTTCCTCCCTCTAGGGCCTCCCTCTTAGTTAGCTGGCCGGAGCTTCCCTCTATCCTAGGGCACTTCAAAGGTCTTTGCCTATGCCCCTGTCCTCTTGGCCTAAACTCTACAACCAACCTTATCATTTTGGACGGTCACCTTCGTGACTCGCGGCACATTGCCTCTGTCAGCCCCGTTCCGCTGAAAAAAAGTCTTTTGTAGGCTTAAAAGTGACTTGTTTCGATCTCATCATGACCTCTCCTCATGGGACAGACCGTCGGGGGTCGTGCCTCTCCCATATGTGTTGGTAAGCATTTATTGCCAGCAGAAACACTCTCTTGGGTCTCTTTGCACTCTACCCCCTCGATGCACCTTCTGTCAAAACTACGGACACACTGTCTCCTTGTGCCTCAAAAAAAGACCCATCTTTCTTCCCGCCAGGTGGTTAAGCATTTTCCCACCTCTGATTGTAGTACCTTGGCCTTGGAAGCTGCTACCATTGATTTGTCCAACTTAGACCTTGTTCTTGCGAGTGGATCCCCCGAAAACCCCTCTTCACCTTCGCCCTTACCAAAACCCTATGATCCTCTCATGGCAAATTATCCTGTTGATCCCTTTCCTTTTGTCCCAAGGAGAGGTGTCCTCTCTGACGGAGGAGGGGAGCTCTGCAAGCTCCGTCGCGTCATCACGCTTTTGGGGCAACATATCAAGAGAAATGAAGGCTTGGCGATTGCTAAATGTGAGGGACACTTTGATCTACTTGAATGCCAAGAATTCCTCCATCTCATCCACCATCATATCACTCAAGTCCTGAGGCAAAATGTTTACAAGTACAACATTTACCCCATTGGGGTTGGTATTTTCAAGCTTGGTGGTATCTTTCAAAGAGATTGGTTGGTTGCTTTGGGCCCCTTCTGGATTGGGGAAAGACTGGTTAGATTTGTTAAGCATGATGAAGATGTCAACCATAGGAACTCCCCAGCCTCCCACATTGGTTGGATCATGTTTCTTGCATTTCCCTTGGATTTTAAAGCGATAAATTTCTAGGAATAGATTGTGTCATCCTTTGGAAAGTCACTTTATTGGCACTCAGATGACTCTAGTCTCTCCAGAGTTCTTTTGAAGGTCCTCTTTGATAGCACCATTCATATACCTAGAAGTATTACTGTTAAGACTTGTCACTCCATGGATGGTGAGGGGTGCTCTTGGAACTTCCCAATTTTTATTCTCAACAATGAGATTGTGGACGCCTTTCCTGTTGATGAAGACAATCTCCCTCCGGATGGCGACAACCCTCATCCCTTCAACGGTCAGGTGTTTCTAGGTGAACTAGCTTGGGTGCAACAGTGGGTAGATGACCAAATACTAAATGGCATTTTTCATCACAACAACTTGGCAACTAACCCCCCGCATGATGATTTGGATGACGAGAACTTTAATGAAGAGGGGATACAATGGAAACACTAGCCTAAAGATCCTCCTCAGTCACCCCAGCATGTGTAGCTTGATCAGCCCCAGGAAGAAATTAGTATAGAGGTTTCATCTATCTCCAACCCTATCAACAATATCTCCACCGTTTTGTCTGACCCATCTATTGCTAAGCAGGTGTGGTCCTCACCAACTTTGGACGTCACATAGGGCTTGCAATCCTCAGATCCATCTTACTGCAACTCGGATGACCGTTCTGTTTCACTGGTTTCCGCTCCACCAAGGTTTCCTCCTCGACAGATCATGATTGTTTAAAGTGTCGTTGTTACAATGGTATTAATGCACCATCCTTGACCACCAGCCCAAGCCCAAACAATACTGAGACAACTATCTCTAAGGTTGGTTTGCGACACAGTGTCTACTTGTAAAACAGATTATAGGGTTTTCGACTACTGGACTTTTCCCACCAAAGCACTACCGACCCCATGCACAATGACCCAACACTAAATCTTAAAGGAAAATAAGTTTTGCTTTCACTCCAACCAACCATTCAGGACTTCATTAGATCCACCACTGTCGGTATGGCTCACGCTCCCATCTCCAATGGTCAAATCTAGCATTCTGTAGTCCACATTTGTGGTTTACTTGCAGCTCAAGTAATTGAGGACAAGCTAGCCGCCAAGCCTTCTTCGGACTCCCAGCTGGTTCCGGTTGTTGTTCATTCGACAGATGCTAAAGATGGTTGCTAATGATCAAGGAATCCTCTCAGATTATAACTTTCCTTCGATCTTTTGTTGGTCCTGTAATATCTATGTGGGCTACTTTCGCTACTCTAGATGGTCAAGTGCTTTTGTGAACAGATCTGGGATGTTTTTACTGACAGTTATTGCCTTGAGCCTCCTTATTATCACAGATTCACCTATTGTTATTACTTTAATTTACTCAGTCGGTATACCCTAATTTGGCACGTCCTATTGTTTTTACTACTTTCTATGGGTCATTACCGTGATTGGCAAATTCTGAATTGAAATATTCGTGGTCTCAATTCCTCAAGCAAACGCCTTGTAGTGAAGTCCATTCTACTTAACAAGGCCTACTCTTTCTACTGCTTACAAGAGACCAAGCTCCTTGATACTGACCATTCCACTATTTGAAGCATTGCTCTTAAGCGGTTTGACAAATTTGCTTACTCTCCTTCTAGAGGATCTTATGGTGGAATTTTGGTGGGATGGATTGGCTTTCACTTTACTGGCCACATTATCTCCAGGGACTCTTTTCAGCTCACCTTATGCTTCACTTCACTGCTCAATGGCCAATCCTAGAATCTCACTATTGTGTATGGCCCCTCTCGGGAACTAGACCGAAGTCACTTTATCAATTGGTTAGCCAGTGTGGATTTGAGTTAACAAATTAATTGGATGTTCTTAGGTGACTTCAATCTCTATCGTATTCCCTAGAACATAAGCAAGCCTATCTCTACTCACTCATTCCCATCTATTCAACAACTGCATTAGCAACCAAGGCCTTTCAGAAATCCCTCTCACGGGCCATCACTACACATGGAGTAACATGCAAGTTGACCCTCTACTTGTTCAATTAGACTAGTGTTTGAACTCAGCCAACTGGATTTCTCAATATCCAAACACTAGTTTCACTACCCTAGACAGATTTACATCGCATCATGCCCCTTGCATTATCAAAATTGGCACCAGCGTTCCATGACCGTATTTGTTTCGATTTGAAAATTTTTGGTCTACCCTAACTGGCTTCCATGAGACCATCTCTGCCTGTTGGACTAGGACTACCCCTTTGCCTAATCCTTCTAAAAGTATTGCTAATAAATTTACCAAACAACATCTTCGCACATGGAGCTACTGCATCGGGCCCCTTGACCAATTTTTAAAAGCCCGTCATATTATTCCCGCAGCTATAGACTCCTTTGAAGATTATAGACCCTTATGTTGAAGGAAGTATGCCCAAGAAAATTCCGGTTGGATCAAAAGTTCCGGTTTGGAATCGGAAGTTCCGATTATTTTCTGAATTGGAAACAGAGAGCTCAAATCGGAAGTTCCGATATGGTATCGGAAGTTTCGATAATTTATGGTTTGTGAAACCGAGAGCTCAAATCGGAATTTCCGATATGGTATTGGAAATTCTAATAATTTCTAATCAAAGACAGAGAATTGAAACCGGAAGTTCCGATTTGGAATCGGTAAAATTGTACTGATCATAAGTTCCATTATGTGTATCAGAAGTTCCGAAGTGGGTGAAAACAGTTTGGATCTATTACAGTAATGTGCTAGATTGAGAAACCGAAAATACCCGATCGGAAGTTCCGATCTAGGATTAGAAGTTCTAACGTGGGTAAATTAGATTGGATCTATTAGAGCACAAATCGGTTGTAACTCATTTGTTCGTTTTGAGATGCTGGCGATGAGGGGCTCTCATCCCTATATAAAGAGAGGAGGAGGTCTTGGATGACAAGTTTTTGATAGTTTAGACCTAGACACCAAGAACTCCTCTCCTTCCATTCTTGATCTCAAAAGTTGAGATTGAGGATCTCTCTTTTCTCATGAGCGGTGATAGCACGCCGACATGGGAAGGACTCCATCCCTGGATGTGTGGATACCGTGGTGACGTTGCTCCAATAGCGACGCTCGTGGACTTTATCACAAGAACAATTATGTCGTCTTCATTGATTGGATTTGCGAGGAACGGCTAGGACGAAGCGATGATAGGCAAGGACACACTTCCTCAACATCTTCTTCCACTGTACATAGCACATCTTGTTCTAGAAGGTACCAATCTATGATCTTGCACGTGCATGCTTCTTGGGCTTTGGGGCTAATTTTTGAAATTTTCGGCTAGCGTAGCTTCCCCTTTCCCCAACAGTGGTATCAGATCCTGCGTGCATAGTATTCGATCTAGATCCCTCATGTAAGGAGATACATGGTGGAAAAACATATTAGATTTGTTTCTGTCCGTGGCAAATCAGAAGTTCCGATACTGATCGGAAGTTCCGATGGTGGATTGGAACTTCCGATACTGATTGGACGTTCCAATATAGAATAATGATTTGATACAGAGGGCAATTGTTGCTACCAGGAATTCCGATACTGATCAGAAGTTTCGGCGGATCAGAAGTTCTGACCCACCCGAATTTAAAATTCCGAGCCTGTTGAGCTAGGTTTTTTAGATTCAGATTTCAGTCACTTGTAGATTCTTCACCTAACTTTGTTTTGCAGAGAATGTTGTGACTGACATGGACTTGGATAAATGTGATGTATGAGATGCATGCAAAGAATGTAAATTAAATATGTCCTACGTGTCATGGTTATTTATAGCCCAAGGCTGATGTAAATTAAATACGACTTGCATGTCGTTTCCACGGTGCTTCGGACCATGTAAATAGTATAGGCAATGCGAGATAGACTAGTACACTTAATGGAGGCCGGGAGCATGCACTCAATGACGGGATCCATGGAGATGGAGATCGCCATGTGAAGAGGGCCATGCTATGTCACATTTAATATGATTGTCTTAGATATTTTCTTATGTTCTTGTTATATTATTCTTACATATTTTGTGCGCGCTAGGGACGTTACCATGCTAGAATAGTTTTCCGTTTGAAAATTAAGTATTGATGCTATTTCCAATCACCCACCAAAGATCTCGATCATCAATAGTGGGTCTACCAAAGCAGAGTGCTATCTTTTATCTTGACCAGTTGGGGCGGAAGTCGGACTTTTGCACGCATAGTATTGGTTTGCTTAACGGGGCTACCAAACCGGTTTTGGGCCTTGGAGCATAGAGTTGGTGTAGAGCATTGGATGCTTCTCCAATGACAGGAGTCACATACGATGTGATTAGCAAAGTGTTGCTTACCTGTGTCACCTAGCTTCTAGTAGTGACGCCAAAGCTCACTAGGAGTTAAAATGAATATGGATCTTGCGCCACTATTAGTCATTAGAGGGGAAGTGACTGTTGTTGACACGAGAACGTGCCCCCGCACTTGGGTCAGTTCGACGATCCAAAAGTGTGCAGATACTTAGGGACAAGCCTAAGCGTGACGCAACACCGACGTCGCGTTCTAACTTACCTTAGTCGTGATAAGGGGGGTGGAGTCGCCAGGCAATCAGATCACACAAAATAACCCAATTAGCCAAAAGAAATAGATTAAATAGAATAAAATCAGCAAACCGGTCGGAGCCTGTCTGCTTCGAAGTCTGGTGCAAAGGGGTCACTGAAGTGAACCTTCGGCGTCTGGTGGGAAGTATCTCGCCGAAGGGTGCTTCGGCGTTCGGACTGATTCGGCCGAAGATGGACTCCGAACGGATCTGGACGCGACGATCACCTCCGAACAGCGGGGTTCGGCGTGAGGTTTCTGACACAGCAAATTACAGAATAGTGTCGCGAGGGCCACACGCGACAAAGTAGCGGAGTATGGTCGTGGCGAAGCCTATTGTGACGAAGTGTGCTGGCGAAGCCTGTTGCCGGAGCCTGCAGTCCCGCTGGAGGGTGTCTTGGTGACCTCCGAAACCGTTCTCTCAGCTCCGGACACCTCCGACAAAGTAGCTCCGAATGTGGGAACCTGCAACAAAGAGAGTTCGAAGTACCAATTCGGCATGAGGACCGAATTCTGCTAAGTGTTGCACTAGCAGCGAATGTAGCAATCTATTACGCAGATTAGCGGATACTTCACAAGCGAAGTAACAAGGTGATAGCAATCTATTACGTAGATTAACAGATACTTCACAAGTGAAGTAACAAGGGTTACCACTGTTCCGTAGTGGCCAGCGGAGGGCTTCTAGGAAAGCCCACGAAGAGGTACAGGAAAATAAAGGTAAAGTAATGTTGGGGGAATATATTTCCCCTGAACAGGGGCCAAATGACGTCAGCCTCCAACAGCCTTCGGCCCGGAGCCCAACACTGTCGAAGCCTGTATCCTCCCCAAGAACTATTCCCAAGTCTCAAGGTTCATCCCGGAGCTTGCAGGGTCGAGCCCCCGGGCCCCGTAGAAGCCCTCCGGAGTGAGGTCCTTCGGAGCCCTCCGGAGGAAAGCCCTCGGGATTCCCTGAAGGCCGCGAGAAGCTGTCTTGGGCTGGCCCCGAAGCCAGCCTCCGGCCCAGTTCGGAGCCCTGGTTTGGAGGCCCTAGTTCGGAGGCCCGGTTCGGAGGCTCGGTTCGGAGCCCCGGTTCGGAGGCCCCGGTTCGGAGGCCCCGGTTCGGAGCCCCGGTTCGGAGGCCCCGGTTCGAAGCCCCGGTTCGGAGGCCCCAGTTCGGAGGCCCCAGTTCGGAGCCCTGGTTCGGAGCCCTAGTTCGGCCCCGGTTCGGAGGCCCCAGCTCCGAACCCAGAAGATATTCACGCCATGCTGCAGTATAGAAGTCATACCAGGGGCCCCTCTGCCCATAGTTTGTCGTCTAGCTGGTCAAGATGTGACGTTGCCTGACACGTCTGTAAAATTGTAAAGCACTTTTGTACCATAGCTATCTCCTTTTCCCCTCTCTGCCCCTATGAGCCTAGGGCTCACAGGGGGCATCCTGGTCTTTTCCTTTGGCCTGCGTGCCTATAAAAGCAGGGCCAAGCCCTTGTAACAGGGACACACGCTCCAGGGGACCATGAGACCCTGGGGTTATTCTCTCCACACCAAGGCACACCATGCCAAATCCACCACAAACTGGATGTAGGGCTATTATCCCCTAGGGGAGGCCCGAACCAGTATAAACCCTTTCTCTCTCTGTGAGAACCCATCGAGGTTCATTCTACCTATCATATACACACATACAAAACATGTGTTGTAGCTAACACAATTGCTACAACAAGTAAAGATGATCAAAGCTAGGGCTTTGGTTTGGTTTGAGTTGGGGGGCCTCTACGCTGGCCTCACCTCTCTATTTATAGGGGCTTAATTTCCAATCTAATCTGCTATTAATCTGGCCGGATGGAGATAAAAACTGAGCTGGAATCGCATACAACTCCATCTCTGCCGAAGTGGGCTTCGGCCAGGCCCGTTGAGGCCTGCTCCTCGGGCCGAAGCTCCGGTGGAGTGGTCCTCTGAAGGCTTCCCGGCCGAAGCCCATGGGCTGGCTAGAGGCTTTTGGAGCCCATAGCTCAATGGACCTTCGGCCCTGTAGGGCTTCGGACGAACCCTGGACATGTGTATTTTTTGGCCCAAATCACCAAAATTGATATTTTGACAATCTAGCCATTAATGTCATTTTTTGCTATTAACACATGCCCCCCTGCCTTTTAGTGAACTAAAAGCACAACGAGCTGAAGACGATACCATCCATATCAGCTTTTCGACACTTTTTATGATGTTTGCCACACACTTGGGAAATACCTTTTCAAGTACCTACCATTCAAAGCTCTTCGAAACCGCTCTCCCTGCAGGGATTTCAACACGTATGCGTTGCCGGGAGCGATTTCGGCTATCTTAAAAGGACCTTCCCAACTAGGTGACCATTTACCAAACTTGGGACTCTTCGTGCCTAAGGGTAAAATCATTTTCCACACCAAGTCTCCTATTTGAAACTATTTTGGTTTAACCTTTTTATTGTAGGCTTTAGCTACTCTCTTCTTGTCTACTTCTATGGCTTCTAAAGCCCTTAGTCTATTATTGGTCACTTCCTCTAGATTATCCTTTAGAAGAGTTTCATACTCGTCGACCGATAAGCCATCTTGCTTTAACACTCTTAAGGAGCCAAGATCTACCTCTACGGGAAGAACGACTTCTTGTCCATATACCAATTCATATGGACTGACTTTGGTCGCACCGTGCTTTGCAATCCTACAAGCCCATAGCGCCTCGGAAAGCACTTCATGCCACCTTTTAGGAAACTCTTCAATTTTCTTCTTAATAAGCTTAATCATGGTTTTATTACTAGACTCGGCCTGACCATTGACCTGAGCATAGTAAGGTGAAGAGTTTATTAACTTAATACCATAGTATTCGGCAAAGTCCCTTACTTCTCTAGAGAGAAATGAACTACCTTGATCCGTAGTAAGAGTTTGAGGAATGTCGAATCTATGTATGATGTGCTTTAAAATAAAATCACGTACCTCATTGTGAGTCATGTTCTTGAGAGGTATGGCCTCAGTCCATTTAGTGAAGTAATCTGTCGCCATCAACACGAACTGATGCCCTTTTGAGGAATGAGGGTGAATCTGGCCGATGAAGTCTAAACCCCAACCTCAAAACGGCCATGGCTTGACAATAGGATTGAGCAATGAGGCAGGAGCTAACTGGATATTGCCAAACTTCTGATATGCTTCACACCCTCTATAGTACTTGAAACAATCTTCAATCATAGTCAGCCAATAAAAACCCGCTCTTTTGAGCATCCAACTCATTTTTTGGGCCGACTGATGAGTGCCGCAAAGCCCTTCATGGATTTCTCCTGTAGCCACCTGGGATTGCTCATGGTCTAAACACTTTAATAGTACTCCATCGATGGTTCGGCGATACAATGTGTCGTCTATCAACACGAATTTGAACGCTTGTCGCCGAACCTTCCGATCAACCCTTTGGCTAGGGTCTCTCAAATAGTGGATGATTGGGACTCTCCAATCGCCCTTATAGGTTTCAGAGGGTCTCGCTGGCCCGCCTTCTGAAAAAACTTCTAAATTACTAACTTCGGGGTGCCCCCCGAGCCATTCCAGCTCCTGCTGAAGCCTGGCCGGGGTGGGCGTTCGGAGTGTGCTGGGCCGAAGCCCTCTAGAGGGTTCGGACTCCGGGGAGCCTTCTCCGTGCAGAAGGCTTCGGCCTACAGACTTCGGCGTGCCAGCTCCTTCAGTCGGCAGGGTACTCCGGTCTAGGATCCCTGGCGCGCAGTGACCTTCGACTGCCAGAGGGGTTTGATCCGGAGGGTGTGCCTGCCCAACATTACTGGCTTCGGCAGTGAGACCAAACATTGGCTTCTCTAATACAGAAAATTTTCCTCTCCTGACTTGGTAGCCAGATGCTTGCTGAGCTAAACCATTGGCGACTAAAATTGCTTCTCTTGACACGTGAGAGATTTTGAAGTCATCAAAAGTATAACCTATGTCTAGACATCTATCCAAGTAACTATTCAGCAATCCGTTAAAACATTGAGCACTCTTAGCTAGTTGTTGCACTACCAACAGAGAATCACCGTATGCGTGGACATGCCTAGCACCTACAGACTCTAGTAATTCAAGACCTAGCAACAAAGCTTCATATTCGGCTTGGTTATTAGTGGAAGAAAATTCTAGACGGGCCAAAGTTTCAAAGTGCATTCCATTAGGTGATATGAGAACCACTCCAATGCCTTGGCCACTCTTGCAAGCCGAACCATCAAAATAAAGTTTCCACGGCACTACTTCAACTAGAGCAATAGTATCACTCCAGCTGACATCTACGTGGTGATAACTATAAAGTTGGCCACGATTTGGCCTTTCATTACTCTCAGGGGTTCGTAGGCCAAATCATACTCAATCAATGCGTAAGCCCATTTTCCGATTCTTCCATTTAGAATCGGCTTCTGTAACATGTGCTTTATAACATCGGTTTGGCCAATGACAACACATGTAGTGGGGAGAAGATAATGGCACAATTTGGTGCACGCGTAGTAAAGTGATAAACACAATCGTTCCACAAACGTGTACCTGGTTTCAGCGTCCAGCAGGCGGTGGCTCAAGAATGTGATGATGTACTCTTTCCCTTCTACCTCCTGGGTTAGCACGGCCCCAATCACGCTATCTTCAGCAACGACGTATAGCCGAAACGGAATCCCGGCTTTGGGTGGTCTCACCACAGGCGGTGATGACAAGCACTCCTTGATCTTCTCAAAAGCACTTTGTTGGCTTGCCCCCCAAGTGAACTCGACTTTGTTTTTTAGTCGGAGTATGGGGACAAAGGCATCAATCTTGCCGGACAAGTTGGATATGAAGCGACGCAAATAGTTCATCTTTCCTAGCAACTTCTGTACGTCCTTTTTGCACGTCGGCGCTGCAATGTTTCTAATCTTCTCAAGCCTCTTAGGATCAATTTCTATACCTCTCTCGTGAATCATGAAACCTAAGAACTTACCTGCCGACACGCCGAAAGCACACTTGAGTGGGTTTATTTTCAAACCGTATTGCCGCATCCTATCAAAAGCAACCTTCAAATCGGCTAAATGGTTTCCCATAGCATCCGATTTGACTACAATATCATCGATGTAAACTTCTAACATAACCCCTAGCAAGTCATGAAAGATTAAGTTCATAGCGCGCTGGTACGTGGTGCCAGTATTTTTCAAACCAAAAGTCATGATGACCCACTCGAACAAACCGACAAAACCAGGGCATCGAAAGGCAGTCTTGTAGACTTCCTCTTTAGACATAAAGATCTGATTATAACCAGCATTGCCATCAAGAAAACTTAGTACCTTGTGTCCTGAAGCATCGTTGATCAGCATGTCGTCTATCGGCATTGGATACTCGTCCTTTGGAGTGGCTCTGTTCAGATCCCTAAAATCAATACACACCCGTATCTTGCCGCTCCCTTTCTTCTCTACAGGCACAATGTTAGCAACCCATTCCGCGTACCTGCACGGCCTAATAAATTCAGCCTTGAGTAATCGCTCCACTTCTTATTTAACTCGGTCATAGATGGCCGAGTTAAAGCGGTGGGAGGCTGCTTATAAGGCCTAAACCCGGACTTGATAGGCAACCAATGCTCCACGAGATCACGGCTTAACCCTGGCATCTCGCTATACTCCCATGAGAAACAATCGACATACGACCGAAGTAACTTTATTACTTCAGCCTTTTCATCGGGCTATAAATGTTGGTTTACAAAAGTCGGCCTTGGGATGCTACCATTACCTATGTCAACTTCCTCCAAGGGGTCGGCCGACGCAAAACCTTGTCCTAATTTTTCTACTTCGCTAAAGTCCCGATGGCTTCGGCGATACCGTCTTTACTAGACCGATATTGCTCCACACGAGACTTTAGCCAATCTAGATTACTCTTGCTAGACATGACTATTAATACAAAAACAGCCATGCTACTCCAGTCGGCTTTATAGATACTGGTATAAACCGTCCTCTGGATACACTAACGAAATTGTAATCCGAAAGATCTCTACCTGACAGACACTCTACTTTGTTATGGACGGCGTCAACCGATACATCGGCCAATGCTACTTGGGCCAAAGTATCCGCGGGAATAAGCTCCACCTCATCGCCGTCCCACTGTATCAGGCACTGGTGTAGAGTAGAAGGAATGCAACAGTTTGTGTGAATCCAGTCGTGTCCGAGTATTACGCTATAATTACCTTGCACATCGACGATGAAAAATGCTATTGGCAACATCTTGTTGCCCACCATTAACTCCATAGAGAGTACGCCCTTGGCCTCGGAGCTCTCGCTGTTGAAGCCATTAAGCATCAAGTTGGTCTTCTTCAGGTCATCCTCATCCCTGCCAAGCTTCTTTAAAAAGAGTAAGGCATTAAGTTAACAGTGGCACCGCCATCGATGAGCATTCGGGAAATCGGCTTTCCATCGATGTGACCTCTGACGTAGAGAGGCTTTAGATGGCGAGCTGAGTCCTCGGGCTTCTTGAAGATGGCGTTGCGCGGACCGAGGTTTAATTGAGCGACCTTGGCCTCGTCCTGGGGTAGGGCAAACTCGGCGGGCAGCGTGACGATGTTGATGTCCATCACCTAGGGTGCAGGCCCTTCAGAGATGGGCGAGTAATCGTCATCGAGCATGTCGTCGTCGCTCGGACTAGGAGCCGGGTTGGTTATCTCAATCGGATTCTCCCTCCATACTTGTTTTGTAGCTGGTCGAGGGCGGATTTCTTCGAAGATAGCGTCGTGCTCGGTCTCAGCTTCCCTGTCACGCATCTCTTGTGCCCGCAGTCATTGTAGGCGTCTCTTCTGTGATTTGGACATGCCTGGAGGTGCCCAAGATGGTTGTGGCTTGGTGCCGGATGCCACTGTGCGGCTTCCATTAATTCTGGCCGAAGTGGTACTGTGCCCTTTGGCCTTGTGCACCCTGTGTTCGGAGGGGGGTTCGCTGCGAACCCCGACAGACAGACGGGACTCATTCGGCCGACCGAATCAGGCTTCGGCGCAAAGCTCGGCCGAAGCATGGGACTTACCTCGGTGACAAAGTCTTCGGGATTGGGACCTCCTGAGACCCAACTTTGATGGTGATGGCGTCAGACTCCCTGACCTCAGCCTCCACGTGCTCGCACACTTCGGCTTTGCTCTGCATGGTCCGATTCGGAGGCACCACGGACAGTCTGTGGACGATGCCCCCCTCCACTGCGTCTGTTCACCCCTACCATCCATAATACTCCGGAGGAAAACAAGGCATAGTGTTAGGTTAAGGAGGGTACCCTCACCCGGATACGTACGAAGCCCACGGGGTCCCCGCCTAGTCATACGGCGGAGGCATCGGCGGATCTAGTGGCCTCGCCTGCTGTGAGCCGAACCCATTACCCGGAGGGGGGTTCGGCAGAATTGATGGTATCTCGGACCACACTAGTGAAGGGTCCTGCCACGCCGGAGGTACGTTCGGCCAGTGCGGGCTGAAGCCTCCCATCGGAGAAGTCCAACACAGTGCGGGGTTTGGCCATTGGGGGCCGAAGTTACTGTATAGGGCCCCCGACCACTGGGGCTCAAAGCCGCTATACGGGGGATTCGACCATTATGGCTCGGAACCACCGTGCGGAGTATCAGGCCACCGTGGCCCAAAGCCTCCATGCGGAGGGTCCGCTTGCTTCGGTCTGAAGCTACCCTCCGAGAGCCCCGGACCCTTCGGCTACTTTAGCTTCTTAGTGTGTGGACCTGCTCCCTCGGCCCTTCTTTGATGCTTGTTCAACAACATGTTATACGTTACCTTCGGCCTCTTGTGAGTCTTAGCTGAAGGGGTATTAATGTTCTGTTTCCACACTCCTACCTCGGGGTTCTTCGGTATGAGCGTGCGAGTGCGTGGCTCTCCAACAATTACATCCTTTCCCTTAGCCGACTCTTCTGGCCGAATCAACACCTTTTTCTCACCGAGGTCGACGACGTTGACGGGAAAAGGATCTTTATCCACCTTCATCTTCGGATTATGGTCTATCTTCAATCGTCCTTCTTCTATGGCCGATTGTATCTATCGTCGAAAAACATTGCAGTCATTAGTATTATGTGAATGTGAATCATGCCACTTACAGTACGGATGCTTCTTTAACTCATCGGCAGGTGGAATGACTTGACCCTTAGGTAACCTGAGAAGCTGACTTTTTAAGAGAAAATCAAATATTTTATCACGAGTACCTGACCTCACTAGGTCGATTCTTTGTGGGGGATGGTCGTAACTCGGAGCAACTGACGGGTTTATTCTTAGCGTTCCACACCCATTCGGCTACGTACATATCAGTTGAATCCTCCTCTTCCGATTCTTCCTCATCAGAATGTTCCATGATGTGGATTTCAGCCCTAGGCTTGCTAAATGTTTTAATAAACTTTTTATCTTTGGTTCGGCCTTCCTAGACCAGAGCCTGCTGTAAAACTTGGCTAACTTCTAAAAAGTTTTGGTTATCTAACCTCTCATTAATTTTGGAACACAACCTGTTAAAAGCTAGTTCCACCAAGTCCCATTCCGAAATATTAAGGCTAAAACATCAGTTTCTAGTATCCCTAAAACACTTGATGTACTCAGAGGCGCTCTCGCTAGATTTCTGCTTAACCGATGTCAAATGTGAAAGCCTAAGTTCTGTCTCACCGGTGTAGAAATAATCGTGGAATTTCCTCTCTAAATCATCCCACGTTTGGATGGAGTTCCGCTGGAGTGCCAAAAACCAAGTGAAAGCGGTGCCGGACAGCGAAAGAGAAAATAGTCTAACTTTTAGAGCATCTATCCTGCTAACTTCTCCACACTGTGCCAAAAATTGACTAACATGCTCTAGTGTAGTTTTTCTACCCTCGCCATCGAACTTAGTGAATTCAGGGATTCTATAGCCGTGGGGGTAGGGTACTGTGTCAAGATGGTTGGGGTATGGCTTATGGTAGACCCTAACCCGTCCCTTGGGCACGAAGCCGGCACACTCTCTAAATAGTGCGCGGACCCGCTCCTCTATGTCATCTTGGCATGTTGCTTGTGTGCGCCTCTCGTGCGGGGGCGCGACACGTGGTGGGATATCAACGTGTCGGCCATGGGCCTCTTCCCTACGCGCTATCTGTATGACGTGCTCATGTACGGGTGCCTGCGCATGTGGTGCGGGCAGTGCGGTACCGACGCAAGTGGGGGTGCATGGTATGCAGTGTTGTTTTGACCGTAGGTGTAGTTATTAGTCTCGGCCATAAGTGATGAGGCCGGAGACATGATTGTGCCAGTGCTGTCGTTATTTCTGCCATACACATGGTTTGCCAGAGGTACACTAGTAATAGGAACTGGGGGCGCGGCTTCAATAAAGCCGAACCTCCTAAGAGTCGCCTCCACTTGGGAGCTGACTGCGGAATCTAAACGGTTGGCTAGCGAAGTGCTAATGGCTTGATCTACTGATGCGGCTATTTTTTTCTCAATCTCTAAGGAAGATAAACGAGGCGATACAGGTGTTACCTGGACCTGAGCGAGGTCGGGGGTGATGATGTCGTGCTTGATGAAGCCCGCGCGTGTCTTGACGTATCCCCCAAGCATCATGTCTTGGAGTGCCTTTAACTTTGCCTCGATTTCTGCTCGGTCTTCTGCGGGGATATCTTCAAGTGTGGGTGTCAAGATGTTGCGGTTGTCGATAGCCGCGCCTCCTATTGTGTCCATCGGCGGTGTAGACGTAGTAGTCGACGTAGATGTACCGGTGGCCGATGTAGATGTACTTGTCATGTTGGCGTAGCCTTCCCCAGTGGAGTCACTAAAAAGTGTGTTGACACGAGAACGTGCCCCCGCACTTGGGTCAGTTCGACGATCCAAAAGTGTGCGGATACTTAGGGACAAACCTAAGCATGACATAGAACCGACGTCGCGTTCTGACTTCCCTTAGTCGTGATAAGGGGGTGGAGTCACCAGGCAATCAGATCACACAAAATAACCCAATTAGCCGAAAGAAATAGATTAAATAGAATAAAATCAGCAAACCGGTCGGAGCCTGTCTACTTCGAAGTCTGGTGCGAACTGGTCACCGAAGTGTACCTTCGGCGTCTGGTGCGAAGTGTACCAGAGGGTGTCTTGGTGACCTCCGAAACCAATCTCTTAGCTCCAGACACCTCCGATGAAGTAGCTCCGAACGTGGGAACCTGCAACAAAGAGAGTTCGAAGTACCAATTCGGCCTGAGGACCAAATTCTGCTAAGTGTTGCACTAGTAGCGAAGGTAGCAATCTATTACGCAGATTAGCGGATACTTCACAGGCAAAGTAACAAGGCGATAGCAATCTATTACGTAGATTAATGGATACTTCACAAGCGAAGTAACAAGGGTTACCACTGTTCCGTAGTGGCCGGCGGAGGGCTTCCAGGCAAGCCCACGAAGAGGTACAGGAAAATAAAGGTAAAGTAAAGACGATCAAAGCTAGGGCTTTGGTTTGGTTTGAGTTGGGGGGTGGCCTCTATGCTGGCCTCACCTCTCTATTTATAGGGGCTTAATTTCCGATCTAATCTGCTATTAACCCGGCCGGATGGAGATAAAAACTGAGCTAGAATCACATACAACTCCATCTCTGCCGAAGTGTGCTTCGGACAGGCCTGTCGAGGCCTGCTCCTCAGGCCAAAGCTCCGGTGGCGTGGGCCTCCGAAGGCTTCCCGGCCGAAGCCCATAGCTCAATGGACATTCGGCCCTGTAGGGCTTCGGACGCATCCTGGACATGTGTATTTTTGGCCCAAATAACTAAAATTGATATTTTGACAATCTAGCCATTAATGCCATTTTTTGCTATTAACAGTTGTTTTAAAATAGTGGAACATCTTTTATTGCATAAAAGATAAACATTGCATAGTGCTAAACCTTGTATTTAATCTTTTATAGATCATGGCACCTACTACTCCTTCTGTTAAAAGCACTCTAGTTTTTAATTTGTGATCTATTCTTGAACGTGAGAAATTATCTAGAACAAACTTTATGGATTGGTATCAAAATTTTAGAATCGTTCTTAAACAAGAGAAAAAGGATTATGTTATAGAGAAACCCCACCCCGATGAGCCAGGAGAGCATGCTAGTGATTCCGTGGATGATAGCTATATGATGCTTGCATGCATGTCCTCTGAGTTTCAGAAACAATGTGAGGAACGTGATGCTTACGATATGATTGTAGGTCTTAAGGGCATGTTTTAGAAACAGGCAAGGGCTAAGAGATACAATGTGTCTAAAGCCGTGTTTGGGAGTAGGCTGGCTGAAGGGAGCCCAGTGAGTCTTCATGTGATCAGGATGATTGGTTACATTGAGACTCTAGGGAGACTAGGTTCTCCACTGGATCTATACTTAGCTATTGATGTCATTCTCTAGTCACTCCCACTAAGCTTTGAGTTGTTCGTCATGAATTATAACATGTTGGACTAGAGAAGATACTAGCTGAGTTGCATGGGATCCTTAAGATTGCTAAGGATAGCATCAGGAAATCTCCAAATCATGTGATGATAGTGTTGATAGCAAAAAGTGGCATTAATGGTCAAAATGTCAAAATTTGTACTTTTGGCCGAAAATATGCAATTTCCTGGCACAGGCCAGTCTGACCGGACTGGCCATACAGGCCCGATCAGACCGGCCCAATCTAAATCCAGTTCAAATTATTTGTTTTTGGGTAAATTTTATCTCTAATCAATGTCTAATGACTTGGACTCGTACCTAAGTCAAATTATAACCCATGCACGTCATGTCCAACCCCTATAAATATAGGGGCAAGACTGATTCAAGGGACCCTCGTCCAAAACCCTAATAGATCCAATCTATTATTACCTTGAATCATACTTTTACTTTTTAATCTACTTTGTTGCCCTAGGATTAGTTTAGCACGTCCATCTTTGTTGGTTTGTGTTGTAAAGCATCCGTCCACCACGTCGTAATCACGATAAGCCTTGTTGATTCACTTGTGAACCACCCGTTTAATCCACGTAACAGATTTTTATCGGTTTTATCGATTTTTATCGGTGATTTGGTCTCTTAGCCGAATTGCCTCTCATCTTTTGGAGTTTTTGCAGTGTGTTCATCCTATCTTCCTCGCCAAGAACTCCTATTGCAAGATGTCAACGGAAAGATGGTCGTCAGAGACCTAGGCAATCAGATCATTCGCTATCGGTCTGACCGACGGGAGGCGGACGGTCTAACCGAGGCATGTCAGGCCATCATCCCATTGTCGGCACGAGTCGGTCTGACTGATGGTGCACGGCTGTAGGGTCAACCCCGATCTGACCGGCCCCTCTAGGCCGGTTTGACGATCCTTTATACTTCGGTTGAACCTATTGGGAATAGGGGAGCTACGCTAGCCGGTGAATTCAAAATTTTCGCCCTATGGCCTTAGGCTCATGCGCGTGTGAGATCATAGATCGGTACCTTCTAGCACAAGACGCGATAGGTGCAGCGGAAGAAGATGTTGGAGCAGTGTGTCAAGCTTCTCCTCGCTTCGTCCTTGCCATCCTTCGCCGATTCGATCGATGAAGACGATGTAGTCGTTCGCATGTAGATGTCCACGAGCGTCGCTATTGTAGCAATGCCTCCATGGAGTCCACACGTACAGGGATGTAATACCTCCCACGGCAGTGTGCTAGCACCACACATGAGAGACGGGGATCCTTGACCTCAACATTTGAGATCAAGAAAGGAGGGAGAGAACTCTTGGGTGGCTAGGTCTAATCTAGGCTTATTGCTTGCCCTAAGACGCCCTCCTCCTCTCCTTATATAGGGCTGAGAGCCCCTAGGTTGTGTGCATCCCGAAACCTTAAAAACCGTAATAGATCTAATCTGTTTGCCCACGTCGGAACTTCTGACAGGGTATTTTAGGTCTCCTGATACAGTACGATATGCAACAGATCCAATCTGTTATCGCCCACCTCAGAACTTCCGATCAATACAAAATTCCCTAATTCCGAATCGGAACTTATAGCTCATCAAAACTTCTGATACCATATCGGAACTTCCGAAGCAACAATTGCTCTCAGTATAGAGACTAGAAATTAACCGGAATTTCCGATACTTCCTATCGGAACTTCCGATCCATTGAACTTTCTTGGGCATAACCTTCAATCTCCCACTTGCACAAGAACCAATTCTTTGCATTATTTAATCCATCCCCTTAAGTGTGTGATCCGATAGGTTCCATCCTCTTAATCCATCCCCATTTCCGACTCACTAATCAATAGCGGTACCTAGCAGCACATATTGACCCCCGAAAGCATACAAAATCAAATTTTCATGAACCTTGACCATTCACATCCCAAGACATGTTTCACAACATACCTGAAAAACTTATTACTACCCTGTTATGGAATAGTGTTAGGAAGCATCTAAGTGTGTCACTACGCATTCTGGAATCAAATGACGATCTTAGGTCCAAGGACTCTGCAGGTACACCATTTGAGATGACAATTGTTGGCACATAACAATCTCAGCATTATCTCAAGTGGGTATATCCAACAACATGTTCACCAACATGTGTCTACATCACTGATTTGATATCTCTATGTCTATGATCTGTGAAACACAATCATCAATCAGTCAGATGTACGAATCCATGTATCATCATTGTCCCACATAAAGACAAGATTAGGGACCCTTTTGAACAACATCATCATAAAGCAAAAAGTTTCACATAACAAGTCGTACTCATTAATTAAATGCAAACAATATTTATTCAAGGAACAAGATAACAATTATCCTTATACATTTGCATAGACTCTACTAGCATCTTCCACAAACACATGACTCACTCACACAAGTATCTAATACCCATGGAGCTCAAATGCGCCTCATGCTTGGGCTGTGGAAGAGGCTTCATCAACGGATTCGTCATGTTCAAATCCGTGTGCACCTTGCAAATCTTCACATCACCTCTCTCAATGATCTCGCGGATCAGGTGATATCGCCGAAGTATATGTTTGGATTTCTGGTGCGATCTAGGATCCTTGGCTTGCGCAATGGCACCACTATTATCACAATAGAGGTCCACTAGACTGGACACACTCGGAACAACACCTAGCTCAGAAACAAACTTCTTGATCCAAATGGCCTCCTTTGCCGCTTCTAAAGCAGTGATATACTCAGCTTATGTTGTAGAATCGACCACCGTCTCTTGCTTGGAACTCTTCCAACTCACTACGTCTCCATTGACACAGAACACAAAACTAGATTGCGAACGAGAATCATCTTTACCGGTCTAAAAGCTAGCATCCGTGTAACTACTTACAACGAGCTCCTCTTCACCACCATATACCAGAAACATTTCATCAGTCCTTCTCAAGTACTTGAGGATACTCTTAACTACAGTCCAGTGACTTTAACCCATGTTTGATTAGTACCTGCTCGTAACTCTTAGAGCATATGACACATCTGGGCGTGTACATAGCATGACATACATGATGGATCCTATTTCGGAGGCATACAGGATCGCACTCATCTTCTCTAGCTCATCAGGTGTCATAGCACACTGAGTCTTACTAAGAGAAATACCATGTGATATCAGCAGAAAACCCTCCTTAGAATTATGCATTTTTAACCATTTCAAAACCTTGTCAATGTACATACTTTGGCTTAATCCAATTAACTGTTTTGATCTATCTCTATAGATCTTTATGCCCAAAATGTATGCTGCCTCTCCAAGATCTTTCATCGAAAAACTATTTTTCAGTGAAGTCTTGACAGCATTCAACAAAGGAATGTCATTTCCGATCAATAATATGTCATTTACATATAGTACCAAAAACACAAGTGAGCTCCTACTAGCCTTCTTGTAAACACAAGGTTCTTCTTCGTTCTTGATGAAGCCAAACCCTTTGACTACCTCGTCAAAATGAAGATTCCAACTCTGAGAAGCTTGCTTCAATCCATAAATGGACTTTAGCAACTTACAAACTTTTCCAGCATTCCCCAGATTGTCAAGACCTTCAGGCTTTTTCATGTACACATCTTCACTTAGGTTTCCATTTAGGAAAGTCGTCTTGACATCCATTTTCCATATCTCATAATCATAAAATGCGGCAATAGCTAGGATGATCCGAATAGACTTAAGCATAGCGACGGGCAAAAATGTTTCATCATAATCAACACTTTGAATTTGTCTAAAACCTTTCGCCACCAATCATGCCTTAAATATGTGAACATTTCCATCGACGTCTATCTTTTTCTTGATGATCCATTTACACTCTATAGTGTTTACACCATCGGGTGGATCAAATGGCTCCAAGCCATTTCTCAGAGTCTGGTCCCATCACTGCTTCCGCATAGGTCTTGGGCTCATCGTTGTCCAACAACAACACATCACGATGCCTAGTGGTCAAGAACATGTACCTCTCTAGCGCATGGACTACTCTCCTAGACCTCCGTGGGGCTGGCGCATCCAGAACAGGGTCTACAACATCTTGCGCCTCCTGCTCTAGTTCAGTGGGATGTATAAAACTTTCCAGTGGCTCTTGCACGTCTTCGAGATGCATAGTCCTCCCACTGACTCCTTTTGAGAGAAACTCTTTCTCAAGGAACACACTATTTCGAGCGACAAACACTTTGCCCTCCTCTCTATTATAGAAATAGTATCCTTTGGTTTCCTTAGGATACCGCACAAAGAAGAATTTGTCAGACTTATGACTGAGCTTGTCAGGCATCATATGTTTGACATACAACTTGAATGCCCAAATCTTTAGAAAAGACAAACTGAGACGCCTCCTAGACCACATCTCATATGGCGTCTTCTCTACTGACTTAGATGGAACTCTATTAATCGTGAAAGCTGCGGTTTGTAGAGCGTGACCCCAAAATGATAATGGAAGATTAGAGTGACTCATCATGGACCACACCATGTCCAACAAAGTGTTGATAGCAAAAATGGCATCAATGGCTAAGATTGTCAAAATATCAATTTTGGTAATTTGGGTCGAAAATACGCATGTCCCGGGTCAGGCCGAAGCCCTATAGGGCCGAAGGTCCATCAGGCTATGGGATCCGAAAGGTTCTAGCCAGCCCACGATTTTCGGCCAGGAAGCCTTCGGAGGCCCACGCCACCGAAGCTTCGGTCCGAGGAGCAGGCTTCGACGGGCCTAGCCGAAGCCCACTTCGGCAGAGATAGAGTTGGATACAATTTCGGTTAATTCTTTATCCCTATCCAGCCGAATTATAGCAGATTAGATCATAGTCTTAGCCCCTATAAATAGAGAGGTGAAGCCAGTTCAGAGCCCCCCACACAAATCAAACACAAAGCCCTAGCTTTGATCGCATTTATTTACCTTTACTTTTATGTACCTCTTCGTGGGTTTGTCTGGAAGCCCTCCAACGGCCACTTCGGAATAGTGATAATCCTTGTTACTTCACTTGTGAAGTATCCGTTAATCTACGTAATAGATTGCTATCGCCATGTTACTTCGCCTGTGAAGTATCCGCTAATCTGCGTAATAGATTGCTACCTTTACTACCAGTGCAACACTTAGCAGAATTCGGTCCTCAGGCCAAGTTAGTACTTCGAATCTTATCTGTTGCTGGTCACCTACATTCGGAGCTACTTTGTCGGAGGTGTCCAGAGCTGAGAGATCAGTTTCGAAGGTTGCCAGAACACCCTTCGGCGAGACAGCTGCTTCGACTGCACACTTCGCCAGCACACTTTGCCACGCTCATACTCTGCTCTGAACGAAGTCACGCTCACGCATTGCGCTTGAGTTTTTACTCTGCGTCTTACTATACCGGAGACTTCATGTCAAACCCCACTGTTCGGAGGTGATTGTCGCGTCTAGGTCCGTTCGAAGTTCATCTTCGACCAAATCAGTCCGAACGCCGAAGGTACCCTTCGGCGGGACATTTCGCACTAGACGCCAAAGGTATACTTCGGCGACCCCTTCGTGCCATACTTTGAAGCAGACAGGCTCCGACCGGTTTGCTGATTTATTCTGTTTAATATATTTCTTTCGGCTAATTGGATTATTTTGTGTGATCTGATTGCCTGGCGACTCCACCCCCCTTACCACGGCTAAGGGTAGTCGGAACGCGACGTCGGTGCTGTGTTACACTTAGGCTTGTCCCTAAGTATCCGCACACTTTTGGATCGTCTAACTAACCCAAGTGCGGGGGCACATTTTCGTGTCAACACACTTTTTGGTGACTCCGCTGGGGAAAAGCTACGCCAACATGACGGGTACGTCTACATCGGCCACTAGTACACCTATATCGACTACTACGTCTGCACCACCGATGGACGCCATAGGAGGCACGGATATCGACAACTGCAACATCTTAACACCTACTCTTGAAGATATTCCCGCAGAAGACCGAGCAGAGATCGAGGCAAAGTTGAAAGCGCTCCAAGACATGATGCTTGGGGGCTACGTCAAAACACGCGCAGGCTTCATCAAACACGACATCATCGCCCCGACCTTTCTTGGGTCCAGGTAACACCCGTATCGCCTCGTTTATCTTCTCTAGAAATTGAGCAGAAAATAGCCACATCAGTAGATCAGGTCGTCAGTGCTTCGCT
Source organism: Zizania palustris (assembly GCA_019279435.1). NCBI lineage: Eukaryota > Viridiplantae > Streptophyta > Magnoliopsida > Poales > Poaceae > Zizania > Zizania palustris. The sequence goes on from JAAALK010000081.1 coordinate 14,359,670, forward strand.
AGCCAACTGTTTAGATTCGGCAGTTTGCTCCCAAGTAGAGGCAACTCTTAGAAGGTTCGGCTTTACTGAGGTCGTACCCCCAGTCCCTATTGCTAGTGCACCACTAGTAAATCATGTATATAGAAGAACTGACGGTAACACTGGCACGACCATTACATCTCCGGCCTCAACACTTATGGCCGAGACTAATCATTATGCTTACGGCCAAACTAGCACTGCATACCATGCATCACCACCTACGCTGGTACCCGCACTGCCCGCGCCATATGCGCAGGCACCCGGACACGAGCACGTGATACAGTTAGCGCGTAGGGAAGAGGCCCATGGCCGACACGCTGATATCCCATCACTTGTCGCGCCCCCGCATGAGAGACGTGCGCAGGCAGCATGCCAAGATGACCTAGAGGAGCGGATCCGCGCACTATTTAGGGAGTGTGCCAGCTTTGTGCCTAATGGTCGGGTTAGGGTTTACCGTAAACCATATCCCGACCATCTCGATACAATAACATACCCCCGTGGCTATAGAATCCCTGAATTCACTAAATTCGACGACGAGGGTAGCAAAACCACACTAGACCACGTTAGTCAATTTTTAGCACAGTGTGGAGAAGCTAGCGGGATAGACGCTCTAAAATTTAGACTATTTTATCTCTCGCTATCCGGCACCACCTTCACTTGGTTTTCGTCGCTCCCGCCGAACTCCGTTCAGACGTGGGACTATTAAGAATGGAAATTCCATGATTACTTTTACACAGGTGAAACGGAACTTAGGCTTTCACACTTGACATCGGTTAGACAGAAATCTAACAAGAACACCTTTGAGTACATCAAGCATTTTAGGGATACTAGAAACCGATGTTTCAGTCTTAACATTTTAGAAAGAGACTTGGCGGAACTAGCGTTTAATGGGTTGCATTCTGAGATTAAAGAAAGATTAGACAACCAGAACTTTTTAGAGGTTAGCCAAGTTTTATAGCAGGCTCTGGTCCAAGAAGGTCGAACCAAAGATAAAAAGTTCATTAAGACGTTTAACAAGCCAAGGGCTGAAATCCACATCATGGAACGCTCCGACGAGGAGGAATCAGAAGAGGAGGATTCAGCCGACATGTACGTAGACGAATGGGTTTGGAACGCTAAGAGTAAACCTATCACTTGCTCCGAATTACGGCTGTCTCCCACAAAGAATCGGCCTAGTGAGGTCAAGTACTCATTCGATATAACTAAGTGTGATAAAATATTTGATTTTCTCTTAAAAAACCAGCTTCTCAGGTTGCCTAAAGGTTAAGTCATTCCATCTGCCGATGAATTGAAGAAGCATCCGTACTGTAAGTGGCATGATTTGCATTCACATAATACTAACGACTACAATGTTTTTCGACGGTGGGTCCAATCGGCCATAGAAGAAGGACGATTGAAGATAGACCATAATCCAAAGATGAAACCGGACAAAGATCCTTTTTCCCGTCAACGCCGTCGACCTCGGCGATAAGAAGGTACTGATTCGGCCAGAACAGGCCGAGTCGGCTAAGGGGAAGGATGTAATTGTTGGAGAGCCACGCACTTGCACGCTCATACCAAAGAACCCCGAGGTAGGAGTGTGGAAATAGAACATTAACACCCCTTCGGCTAAAGCTCACAAGAGGCCGAAGGTAACGTACAACATGCTGTTGAACAAGCATCAAAAAAAGCCAAGGAAGCAGGTCCTCGCGCTAAAAAACTAGGACAGCCGAAGGGCCCAAGACTTTTGGAGGGTGGCTTCGGACCGAAGCGTCCGAACCCTACGCACAGCGGCTTTGGGCCACAGTGGCCTGACACTCCGCACGGTGGCTTCGAGCCTCAATGGCTGAACCCCCCGTACAGTAACTTTGGCCCCCAATAACCCAACCCCGCACCGCTTTGGACGAGCTCTCCGATAGGAGGCTTCGGCCCGCACTGACCAAACATGCCTTCGACCTGGTAGGACCCCTCACTGATATGGTCTGAGACACCGTCGACTCTACCGAACCCCCCTCCGGGTAACGGGTTCGACTTATAGTGGGCTAGGCCACTAGAGCCGCCGATGCCTCCACCGTACAACTAGACAGGAACTCTGTGGGCTCCGTACATATCACAACTGGAGTACCCTCCAAAACTTAACGCTATGCCTCATTTTCCTTTGGAGTATTATGAGTGGCAGGCACAAGCAGACGCAGCGGAGGGTGGCATTGTCTGCAGGCTGTCCGTGGTACCTCTGAATCGGACTATGCAGGGCGAAGGTGAGGTGTATAGGCGCGTGGGGGCCAAAGACAAGGAGTACGAAGCTATCACAATCATAATAGGGTCTCAGAAAGTCCCAATCCCGAAGGCTTTATCGCCGAAGTCTGACGGAGGTGAGTACCATGCTTCGGCCGGAGCCCACACTGAAGCCTGGTTCGATCGGCTGGGCAAGGCCGATCTTACTGTTGGGGTATGCAGCGAAGGCCCCTCCGAATATAGAGTGCGCAAGACCGAAGGAGGCAGTACCACTTCGGCCACAGTTGACAAGAACCAGGCAGTAGCACCTGGCACCAAGTCGTGACCATCTTGGGCACCTCCATGCATGTCCAAATCACAGAAGAGACGTCTACAATGACTACGGGCACAAGAGATGCGCGAGGAGGCCGAGGACGAGCGCGACGCTATCTTTGAAGAAATCCACCCTCGACCGACCACAAAACAGGTGTGGAGGATGAAGCCAATTGAGATGACCAACCTGGCTCCTTGTCCGAGTAACGATGATGACGACATGCTCGACGACGACTACTCGCCCGTCTCTAAGGGGCCCGCGCCCCAGGTGATGGACATCAACGTCGTCACGTTGCCCGTCGAGTTCGCCCTGCCGCAGGACAAGGCTGAGGTCGCTCAATTGAACCTCGGCCCGCGCAATGCTATTTTTGAGAAGCCCGAGGACTCGGCTCACCATCTGAAGCCCCTCTACATCAGAGGTCACATTGATGGAAAGCCAATTTCCTGGATGCTCATCGACGGTGGTGCCACTGTTAACTTAATGCCTTACTCATTATTGAAGAAACTTGGCAGGGACGAGGATGATCTGAAGAAGACTAACTTGATGCTCAACAGCTTCAACGACGAGAGTTCCGAGGCCAAGGGCGTGCTCTCCATGGAGTTGACAGTGGGCAACTGTAGCGCCCCGATTTAACAAATCGAGACATTATTGAATTTCCATAGAAAAACAATAATACAAGAGGTTCATCATGCGACAACGTACATACGGCAATATCCATGGTACGCATACCATATTTATTACATCGAATTTTTGGTAAAAACAGTAATAAAGATAATTAAAATTCTGCATGACGAACATCTCCTTCAGGATCTTTCTTCTCGACTGGGTTGCTACTCCAAACCGTCTTCATAGTAAGCATCCTCTGTGGGGTCCAACGGGTATGAGTACAAAAAGTACTCAACAAGCCACCGCAAATGCAAGTAATAATGCAGGATAATAAACAAAGAAGGGTAATGGCTAACATTACGGAAAAGTACAGTTTCAATTGTTGCATTTAGTGTGGTCACATTTTAATCATGCGGAAAAGTAAACATGAACATCAACAACATCATCTAACTCGAGGAGTACGTTTTACCTCCTCGCACAACAGTCCTTACATGTCAAACCATCATGCACATACATATCCAAAATAATCTAATTGTGGGATGTCACGCAACCCGCCCTTGACCGTGGGCTCGGCTTTTCGAAAAGATTTAAGACTCTGATCAGAGATGTACTACTGTACCCACAAGGCACGCACTCATCCCAAACGAGATGACCCATACCACGGGAACTCGTGCCAAAACCTCGGCATGAAATGTTCCAAGCGATAACCACCCGCTCTAGGTTTCGCCGGCGCGCCGGGCCGCATCCCGGCTAACGTTGCACCCCCTTTTGTGCCACATTGGTACAAGTCACCCGCAGGTGCTATTTGACCCATCTCCAAATGGTGGCCTCGGTTTGGAACAATCCATACCTTAGTTAGGACTTACCCACTAGACTTGTGGTTAGTACGGAAGTGTATTGCAACGGATCCCTCAGACCGGTCCTTATAGTGCCCCGGGTGCTACTGACCAATGCCCTAGCTTGCACCCGGAACGCACCATGCATTCACTCACAACCACAACTCCAACACCGACAGAATTCCATAGATAAGAAACAATGGGGATCATATAATAGAACCATGTACTACGACTCATTTTTACCCTATAGCGATCGTGTCGATACATTGGACACTAGCTAATAACATTTATCATATGGTGACAAGGAGTTTAGGCTAGAGAGCATGGCTTGGGTTGCACATCAAGGTAGGGGGATCCTAAATAAATATTTTGTAAGGGTTCATTTGACTAATGCATATATAACCTATGTGTTTTAGCGATAGTTTAATCAAACATGGGTTCAATATGCTCAAAAGATTGGTTTGGTGACTTGCCTTGTTCAGCGAAAGGCGAGGGAGGGACTTCCGGGAAGTATTCCGGCTCCTCGGTGGCGTCGTAGTCTTTTCAATATAATAAAGTAAAATAAAATGAACACAACATTCAATCAAGCAATAATATTACATGATAAACACCTAGGTTAAAGTTGGTTTGATTAAAAATAAAATAAATTTAATTGTTAAGGCTCTGAGATTTATTTCATAATTAAATTTAAAGGATTTAAAATGAAAAGTTGTCCTTTTTAGAAAGGGGTGTTTAAATGTGAATAGTGTCATGTTAAGCTTCCTAATAAATTTTTAAGTGGAAAGTTCATGTTAATTTAATGGTTTTCAGTACATGAACAGAAAGGAATAAATATAATTTTTTCTGAAATTTAAATATTTGAATTTGTACTTTAACCCTAAAGGCATTTGAATATCCATTTGAATAAACATGAAATGTCCAAAGTAAACCTACTATTTTTATTGCATAAACATGTAGGGAATAATATTATGAATTTTCTGAAATTGGAATGGCAATTTTTAGAGTTCAAATGCGCCAGATATGAATTTTACAAGTTTTAAACCTTTTCTGGAATTTATTTCCAAATTTAAATCCTCTCGGGTCCACGGTGCGCCAGGCTCACGGTGAACCCGCGCACTGTGCGCGTGCGCCGGATCAAGATCCACCGTTGGATCGCGATCGGGCGGTCACGGGCGAGGCGGGGGAATTAAAATGACGTGGACGGCTGAGACTAAAACGTTCGAACCGGTACGCGATGGACGCTCCAGATTAAACGTGGGTTTTAAATACCAACGAACGCACGAGATCGCACCGTACCGCTTCACTCAGATCCGACGGCCCGGATTAAACCGAACAGATGATTTAATCTCTGGCATTGGATCTGGATCGCACGGCCGGGATTGAATCCGGCACGGTGCGTGTCGGGGGGGCAAAGTACCCCTTCTTCCCCGACTCCAGCGATGCGACGGTGAGCTATTCTGGTGACGGCGAGGGTTATCTAGTCTAGCTAGGACTAAAAATGGAAAGAGGGTACCGAGGGGAACAAGAGGGTACCCTTGCGGTGGTCTGGGGTCGACGGGGTGAGGCCGGCGACGAGCGGAGGCGGCGAAGGATTTCGGTTCCTTGGCGGCGACGGCGATCCGGCGGGGTCCGGCGTCGATGGAGGGGTGGCTGAGGTCGGGGACGTCCTTGCGGTCACGTTGGTGGTGGAGGCGCGGACAGAGGCGGTCCGAGGTGACGGCGAGTGGTGGCCGGAGGCGAAACAGGAGGAATGCGCTAAAAGGCGAAGTGCGGGCGCTCTGCTTGGTCTGAGTGCAATTGGACGCGTGAACCGAATGCGGTGGAGGGCAGTGGTTTAAATAGGGGTACCGGCGGGGGCAGGGAGGGCGCAATTGACGGTGGCCGGGGATAAATGCGTTTTGACGTCGGCGAGCTCGGGTTGAACGCGGTTCATCGAACCTGGACGCAAATCGGCCGAGTTTAATAGGGGGAAATGGTCGGCGCGTTGAGGGGAATTCATTGTCGGCGATGGATTAAACGGAGGGGGTCGGCGGGGGCGGATCCGAGGCGAGATTAGGGCTTCGGCCGGTGAGGGGGGGATTTGGGGGCGGATCTCGCGGGGACGACGAATACGACAGGGAGGGGCCACCTGCCAGTGAGCGCGAACGAGCGAGGGAGGCGGCTGACGGGTGGGGCCGTGGCGTTGGGCGCGCGCGCGAGGGGAGGCATTCGGCGCCGACAGGTGGGACCAGGCTGTCAGCCTAAGGCGAGCGGGGTAACAGGCTGGGCCGGCCGGGAGAGGGAGAAAGGGAGGGGAGAAGCCCATTACTGTTCCTAAGGTTTTCAGATTTAAAATAATTGCAGAAAATGGATTAAATATTTTGGGGAATTTCCAGAGTGGGTAAAAATTTGTGAAAATTCTCAAAAATGTATTTTGGCCTTGGGAGTTTATACAAAAATTTTCAGCTCCTGGTTTGGTCATTAACTCTATGATGTAGTTCAAAAGGGTATAAAAGGGTATTAAAGGTATTTTTAGAAATATAAAATCCAGGAAATTGAATTAAATAATACTTTTATTGTTTGAAAAAATTTTTGGGGTGTTACATCAACAAGACATTGCCAACAACATTTTTCATCGTCGATGTACAAGGTAACTAAAGCGTGTTGCTTGGGCGCAACTGGATTCACATAAATTGCTGCATTCCTTCTACTCTGCACTAGTGCCTGATGCAGTGGGACGACGATAAGGTAGAGGTCATTCCCGCAGATACTTCGGCCCAAGTAGCATTGGCCGATGTATCAGTTGACGCCGTTCATAACAAAGTAGAGTGTCTATCAGGTAGAGATCTTTTGGATTACGATTTTGTTAGCGTATCCGAAGGGCGTTTTGTACCAGTGTCTGTAAAGCCGGCTGGTGTAGCACAGCTGTTTTTGTATTAGTAGTCATGTCTAGCAAGAGTAATCTGGATTGGTTAAAGTCTCGGGTAGAGCAGTATTGGTTAAAGGCTGGTGTAGCACGACTGTTTTTGTATTAGTAGAGGCCATCGAAGACTTTAGCGAAGTAGAGAAATTAGGACAAGGTTTTGCATCGACCGATCCCTTGGAAGAAGTTGACATAGCTGATGGTAGCTTCCCAAGGCCGAATTTTGTAAACCAACATTTATAGCTTGATGAGAAGGCCGAAGTAATAAAGTTACTTCGGTCGTATGTTGATTGTTTCGCATGGGAGTATAGCGAGATGCCAGGACTAAGCCGCGAACTCGTAGAGCATCGGCTACCTGTCAAGTCCGGATTTAGGCCTTATAAGCAGCCTCCTCGTCACTTTAACTCGGTCGTCTATGACCGAGTTAAAGAAGAAGTAGAGCGATTGCTCAAAGCTGAGTTTATTAGGGGAGCAGCAAGATACGGGTGTGTATTGATTTCAGAGATCTGAACAGAGTCACTCCGAAAGACGAGTATCCAATGCCAATAGCCGACATGCTAATCAGCGGTGCTTCAGGACACAAGGTACTGAGTTTTCTTGCTGGGAATGCTGGTTATAATCAAATCATTATGGCCAAAGAGGACGTCTACAAGACTGCCTTTCGATGCCCTAGTTTTGTCGATTTGTTCGAGTGGGTCGTTATGACTTTTGGTTTTAAGAATGCTGACGCCACGTATCAGCGTGCTATGAACTTAATCTTTCATGACTTGCTAGGAGTTATGTTATAAGTTTACATTGATGATGTTGTAGTCAAATAGGGCGCTATGGGAAACCATTTAGCTGATTTGAAAGTTGCTTTTGATAGGATGCGACAATATAGTTTGAAGATGAACCCACTCAAGTGTGCTTTTGGCATGTCGGTGGGTAAGTTCTTAGGTTTCATGATTCACGAAAGAGGCATAGAGATTGATCCTAAGAGGCTGGAGAAGATTAGAAACATTACAACGCCGACATGTAAAAAAGATGTGCAGAAATTGCTAGGCAAGATGAATTATTTGTGTCGCTTTATATCCAACTTGTCCGGAAAAATTGATGCATTTGTCCCCATACTTCGGCTAAAGAATGAGGCCGAGTTCGCTTGGGGGGCAAGCCAGCAAAGTGCCTTTGAGAAGATCAAGGAGTGCTTATCATCACCACCTGTGGTGAGAGCACCCAAAGCCAGGATTTCGTTTCAGTTGTATATCACTGCTGAAGATAGCATGATCGGAGCCGTGCTAACCCAGGAGATAGAAGGAAAGGAGTACATCATCACGTTCTTGATCTGCCGCTTGCTAGACGCTGAAACTAGGTATGCGTTTGTGGAACGTTTGTGTTTATCACTTTACTACGCGTGCACTAAATTGCGCCATTACCTTCTCCCTACTACATGTGTTGTCGTTTGCCAAACTAAGGTTATAAAAGACATGTTGCAAAAGCCGATTCTAAGTGGGAGAATCGGAAAGTTGGCTTACGCTTTGATCGAGTATGATTTGGCCTATGAACCCTTAAGAGCTATGAAAGGCCAGATCGTAGCCAACTTTATAGTTGATCACCACATAGACATCAGTTGGAGTGACGATGTTGCTTTGGTTGAGGTAATACCATGGAAACTTTACTTTGATGGTTCAACTTGCAAAAATGGCCAAGGTATTGGAGTGGTTCTCGTATCGCCTAGCGGAATGCACTTTGAGACCTCGGCTCATTTAGAGTTCCCTTCTACTAATAACCAAGCTAAATACAAGGTTTTACTGCTAGGGCTTGAATTTTACTGTCAACACACTTTTTGGTGACTCCGTTGGGGACAACATGCCAAGTATTACTACATTAGCGACGGGTACATCTACCACGTCTACATTAACGGGACCCTCGACGCCAATGGATCCGGTGGGCAGCACGGAGATTGACGATGGCAACATCATCCTCCCCACCCTCGATGACATATCCAAGGAGGACAATGCAGAGATCGAGGCCAAGACAAAGGAGCTACATGCTCTCATGCTTAGGCTCTTCACCAAAACCCGCGGGGGTTTCATCAAGCACGAAATCGACATCTTCGACCTGTCCGGAAGAAAGGTAACACTATCATCCCCTCCACTATCCTCCCTAGATATCGAGCAAAAGATAGTCACCATAGTAGACCAAGTGGTTAGCGCCACTTTTGCAAATCGTCTAGGGGTCGTGGTCGACTCTAAAATAGAGGTGATGTTTAGGAGAATTAGCTTTTTCGAGGCCGCTTCTCCAACCCTGATTGCTAGTGTACCCCCTGTTCATCACATACACAGTAGAACCGAAGGGAGTACCAGGAAAACCATCGTGTCTCCGGCCTCGCCATCTATGGCCGAGATCGCATACGGTCCTGTCGGTTAGACCAGCCCTTGGGCCGGTCAGGCCGGCATGTGCCAGCCCCAGCAGCCGACAACGGCCGGTAAAAACGGACATCAAGCCTGTCTGATCGGCTATTGCACCTTCGGTCAAACTGGCCCTAAGGATGGTCAGACCACCCCTGCCACCTATTACACACTGCCTCCGCTCGCACCTACGCTGCCCTTTCTCGCACTGCCCGCACCTCCTGCTCCCACGCACCTGTATAGGCCCGAGCACATCCCTCATCACGATCCAGCACGAAAGGAGGAGCCGCATGGTGGACACGCTGAGATACCACCATGTGTCGTGCCCCGCATGAAATACGCGGGGAGGCAAGAGGCATAGATGACATCGAAGAGCGAATTCGCGTGCTATTTAGAGAGTGTACGAGTTTCTCACCTAGGGATCAGGCTAGCGTTTACCATAATCCGCACCCCGACCACTTCGACACTATCCCATACCCGCGCGGCTTTAGGGTTCCAGACTTCACTAAATTTGATGATGAAGGTAGTAAAAACCACCCTAGAGAACATATGTCAGTTCCTAGCATAGTGTGGTGAAGCTAGTGGGTTGGATGCGCTGAAGCTTAGATTATTTTCCCCTATCGCTTTCCGACACCGCTTTCACTTGGTTTAAGGTGTTACTACCGAACTCCGTACAGACTTGGGCCAAGCTAGAAAAAAAGTTCCACGCCTAATTTTATATTGGGGAAACCGAACTTAGGCTCTCACACTTGACATCGGTTAGGAAAAGGCTAGCGAGAGTGTCTCTGAGTACATTAGGTGCTTTAGGGACACTAGAAATCGATGTTTTACCCTAAACATTTTTGAGAGGGACTTGACTGACCTAGATTTTAATGTCTTACACTCTGAACTTAAGAAGAAGCTAGATGGCCAAGATTTCCCCGAGGTTAGTCAAGTCCTACAAAAGGCTCTAGTTTAGGAAAGCCGAGCCAAAATTAAGAAGTTCACCAAGACATTTAACAAACCTAAGGCTGAGGTGCACGTCATGGAGCACTCCAATGAGGAATCGTTAGAGGGCGAGGATGACTCGGCCGACTTGTACACTACATAGTGGAATTGGTCTAGTAAGTCCAAGCTCGTCACCTGCTCTAAGATACCATGGAGGCGTTTCTCTAATAGCGACGCTCGTGGACTTCATCACGTGAACAACTACGTCATCTTCATTGATTGGATTGGTGAGGAACGGACGGGACAAAGCGGGGATAGGCAAGGACGCGCTTCCTCAACATCTTCTTCTACTGCACCTAGCGTGTCTTGTGCTAGAAGGTATCTGTTGGGGGAAATTACTTCATTTCCAAGACTTAAAGGCTAACCCTCCGTGGGCTCCAGGAAGATCCCGAAGATGGCGGACTAATGTTCGAAGCATACGTCAGCACGGTCGGAGGGTGTCACGATGCGAAGTCACAGAGGAACCTCCGAAGGGAAGAAGGAGGCTTCGAAGCAGGAAGACGTGACTGATTGGATGTCCTGCTTATCCATCTACCCTACGGTACTTTACCGTGTATAACCTTGTTTATAATATTGGAGGTCAGCTGTAATATAGGGGTAAATAGGTCTATTCCTTAAGCCTTTTTCCCTATAAATACCCCCCTTTGTACCTTGTAAGAAGGATCCAGAACCAGTGGTTCAAACACATACATTCGGACCTCTTGAGTTGTTATCCTTTACGGAGGCTCAAGTTTGTCCTAAAACACAAACCTCTTGTTTGTTTGTTCTTGATTACTGAGAACCTGTTGGTGTAACTTTTACGCCAACAGTTGGCGCCGTCCGTGGGGATCCAAGTTCTAAAAGCTTGTTCTCTACCGCTAACTGCACTCTGAAGAAAACTTACGGGGGGAGCCTCGGAATCCTGAGATTCCGCGCACCCTTCAGTTAAGGGCTTCTTAGTGCAGCCCGAAGGCCTTCTCTCGACCCCCTCGAGTCATCCGAAGCCTTCCATTTCCAAGACACCTCATCGACTAACCATGCCTCTGAAGCGTGGTCAAGCTTCAGGTCCCCTTCGAAGGTCCCCTCGGACCAACGGAGCCGGACCCTCAGCTAATCCGACGGTTCCTGCCGGAACCGATGGGCGTCGAGCGCCCCGGGGCCCTCTACCCCCTCCTACAATGCTTCAGACCGACTACGCAGCAAGCCAAGACCCTGAAGTTCCCTCCGACGAAGACGAAGGCCCTCCCGAAACCGAGGCTACGCAGCTAGCCAGGCTTCAGGAGGAGGTATCCAGATGGAGGCAGGAGGCCGCCGACCGACTCCGCACTCAAGCTTCCACCGAAACTCCAAGGGGGCCTCAAGACGATGGAGCCCGCAATCCCCCAGAAGTTATACAAGTCCAGGAGGAGGCCGAGAATGCCTCCTTCGACAATGAGTCTCCGTTACACCCTGATCTACAGAGAGTGCCTTTCGACCCCAAGTTCAAGGCCTCGAAGCTGCACAAATACTCCGGGGGGTCGGACCCCGGAGAGTTCGCCCGCTCTTACGCCCTGGCTATAGAAGCAAGCGGAGGGGTGCGAAGCACCATGGCAAAATGCTTCCCACTCGCTCTCGAAGGCGTGGCGCTCCGGTGGTTCTGGTCCCTAAAACCAGGATCGATCAAGTCATGGGAGCTACTCAAAAAGAAGTTCGTGAGCAACTTCCAAGGCACTTTCGTGGCCCCAATGCCACAGGAAGTTTGTTCCAGGTAAAGCAGCGGGAGGGGGAAACCCTCCGAGAGTACTTCACACGCTTCGCCCACACCAAGTCACAGATCAAGGGCCTTACTACCTCTTCGGTAGTTGATGCTGCCCGCGAAGGGGTGCTGAACCCCGACCTCCTCAGCAAACTCCATCGGAAGCCGGTAACATCCGTAGCGCAGCTCATGGCATACTTCGAGCAATATGCCAAGGCAGAGGAAGGATGTCTTCGGCGAGCTGAGGCAGCACTACCCACCCTCCGGGAAGTCAAAAGGGAGCCAGAAGCCACCGCTCCACCGCAACCTCCACAAGACAGCCGCCCTAGCGAGTACAGGCGAGGGAAGAAGCATTTCCGTTCGGAAGTGCTAAACATTACACCTTTAGCTTCGAAGACACCTGCCAATCTCCCGCAGGGAAAAAGTTTCAAGGCTGGGCCTCCAGGACCTCAAGAAAGGGTGCCTGGAAGGCGCCAGAGTCATTTCTGCTGCGTGCATGGCGATAATAGAAGCCATGACACGAGGGACTGCAAGACGATATTAACCCTTCGGGGTGAATACATTGACCGAAATACCAGGAGGGGTACTTCGGACCGAGCTCCACCTACGACACGATCGGAGCCTGTTCAAGCTGTGGCCCGAGCTGGTGCCCTCGAAGCCCCCATACGGCTACCGGTGGCCAGTATTATGCCACCGCCAAGGCACGAAGATCCATAAGACCGCGGCAAGAGAGTGGTCCTGCCCATCTCCGGAGGGGGGACCCTCGGCAGCATGTCCAAGAGACAGCGCCGCGAGTACGTCCGCGAGGTTGGGCACATTGGGACTTCAAGTTCCGCTGAGGGGATGCCAGAATGGTCCCGTGTGCCCATCTCATTCACAGCCAGCGATGCAGTAGGGGTGAAGTTTCCCCATGCTGACCCATTAGTCATCTCTGCCGATATAGCAGGGGCTGATGTTCGGAGGATCCTGGTGGACGGTGGAAGCTCCGCAGACATACTCTTCGTCCAAGCCTTCGACCAGATGTGTATACCCCGGAAGCATCTACTCCCAGCAGCCCGGCCACTTCAAGGGTTCTCAGGACCGCCTCTCGATGCCCTCGGCCAAATAGGCCTCGAGGTTGCCTTCGGAGAGGGGCCGCTGGCCCGAGTAGAAGAGGTGATTTTCGACGTGGTGGATGCCCCTTACGCTTACAATGCTATTTTCGGTCGAGGGATGTTAAACCAATTCGTGGCTATAGCGCATCACAACTACCTTTGTCTCAAAATGCCCACACAAGGTGGAGTGCTCACTATTTCAGGAGACCAGGCTGTAGCCAGAAGGACGGAATATGGCCACGGGCAGCCATTGGACCCTCGACAAGTGCATAATGTGGCGGAGAGCACCAAAGAAGTACCGGAGGCCTTGAGCCCCCCGAAGGGATCCTCGCTCAAACCAAGCCCGGAGGGTGATGTCGAGACAAGAATAATCTCAGAAGACGGCAAAGAATACCCAATAAAATTTGGCAAGGGGCTATCTCCGGAGATAACCGCCTCATTAGAAGAAGTCGTCAAGAAGAATCTAGACATGTTTGCTTGGACTGACGAAGATATCACGGGGGTCAACCGAAGCATCATCGAGCACAGTCTGCTCGTCAACCCGAAGGCCAAGCCGGTGCGCCAGGGGCTCCGAAAGCTATCAACAGAAAGAGCAAATTTAGCCAAGGCCGAAGTGGAAAAGTTGTTAAAAGCTGGCATTATCAGGGAGGTGGCCCATACTGAGTGGTTGGCCAACCCTGTTTTTGTAAGAAAGAAGGATTCCAGCAAATGGCGCATGTGTATTGACTTCACATCATTAAATAAAGCATGCCCGCGAGACCCCTACCCAATGCCCCGAATAGATCAATTAATAGATTCCACAGCCGGCTCCGAATTATTAAGCTTCCTCGACGCCTACTCCGGGTACCATCAAGTATGGCTGAAACGCGAAGACGAGGCCAAGACAAGTTTCATAACTCCTTCGGGAGTATTCTGCTATGTAAGAATGCCTTTTGGTTTGCGGAATGCCGAAGCCACATTTTCTCGCTTAATAGCTAAGGCTTTAGGTCATCAGATAGGCCGCAATGTCGAGGCCTACATGGACGATATTGTAATAAAAAGTGCTCAAAAGCACCAGCATAGCATAGATTTAGATGAAACTTTCGAGAGCCTCCGAGCATGTGGAGTACGCCTCAATCCCAAAAAATGTATATTCGGAGCACAAGCAGGGAAGCTGCTAGGGTACTTAGTTTCGAGCAGGGGGATCGAAGCCAGCCCAACGCAAATAAGTGCACTGCAAAGAATGGCTCCACCCGAGAATTTGAAGCAAGTACAGAAACTAGCAGGAAGGCTAGCAGCACTCAGCAGGTTCCTGTCCAGATCGGCAGAGCGAAGCCTCTCAATTTTCAAGGCGCTCAAAGGCTCCGAAAGCTTCAGCTGGACGCTGGAGTGCCAAAAGAGCTTCGAAGAAATAAAAGCATACCTCGGAACATTATCAACCTTAACCGTTCCTCTTCCAGGGGAAACATTGCTTTTATACCTTGCAGCAACAGGATCAGCAGTAAGCGCAGTACTGGTCCGAGAAGTCGAGCTTAAAGAGAAGCTGGTGCAAAACCCAGTTTATTTTGTCTTGGAGGCGTTATCAGGAGCCAAGATCAGATACTCCGAGCTCGAAAAGTTTGCTTATGCTTTAGTGATGGCCTCGCGAAAGCTAAGGCATTATTTCTTGGCGCATAACCTCATTGTCCCTACATCGTATCCTCTTGGAGATATGCTCCGAAATAAAGATTCCACAGGCAGGGTTGGAAAATGGGCAGTCGAGCTGGCACCCTTCGAAATCTCCTTCACAGCAAGGACGGCCGTTAAATCTCAAATTATAGCAGATTTCGTAGCAGAGTGGACTCCATCTGCAGTATGGACTCCGGAAGAACCCTCCGACGGTTTCTGGACAATATTCTCAGACGGAGCCTATCAAGCATCAGGTGCCGGAGCAGGGGCAGTAATCTTGTCACCATCAGGGCAAAAGGCAATGTATTCAGCAAGGCTTAACTTTCGAACCACTAATAACGTCGCCGAGTATGAAGGAATCTTGCTAGGCCTCCGAAAGGCTAAAGCACTCGGAGCTACAAGGATAGTGATCAAGACAGATTCCCAAGTCGTCACGGGGCATATTGACAAAAGCTTCCAAGCAAAAAACCCACATCTCGCGCAATACCTTCAAGAAATCCGCAAGGCAGAAGCAGCATTCAAAGGGTTTACAGTTCGAAGCATACCACGAGCAGAAAATCAACTTGCAGATATCCTTGCAAAGGCTGCAGCAGGAGCAGTGGACCTCCCAGAGGGCGCTTTCTACGAAGAGTTAGAGCAGCCAGCAGCTGACCAAATACCCTCGTCAGAAGTAATGTGTATTCAAGCTACGGATTGGCGAACTCCGATAATAACTATGTTGCAAGGTAGCAATGACCCTTCGGAAGGCCCAGAAGCTCGAAGATTGCAATCAAGAGCTCGAAATTACAAACTTATTGGGGAAATACTATATAAGGCCGGAGTATGCTCACCACTGCTTCGATGCATCTCTCAACCTGAAGGATAAGACATACTTCGAGGCATCCACGAAGGGTTGTGCGGAGGTCATCTAGCTCCTAGAGCGCTAGCAGGCAAGACGCTCCGGCAAGGTTTTTATTGGCCGACAATCGTCAGAGACGCCGAAGACCTAGTTCGAACATGCCAAGGCTGCCAATGGATGGGCAGAAGGAGCCTTCGCCCACCAACTCAACTTCAAGTTATTGCCCCGGTATGGCCGATGGCTAGATGGGGCATGGACCTCATAGGCCCTTTCCCACCAGCAAAGGGCGGTTTGAAATTTGCGGTCGTAGCAATAGAATACTTCTCAAAATGGGTGGAAGCAGAGCCGCTAACAGCCATCACATCGAAGAACGTACAAAGGTTCTTCTGGCAGAATATTATATGCAGGTTCGGAGTCCCTAGAGAATTAACGGTGGATAACGGAACCCAGTTCGAAGCTGATACCTTTCAAACATTCTGTGAAGAACTGGGCATTAAGCTATGCTTCGCAGCAGTGCGACATCCGCAATCCAACGGAGCCGTCGAACGAGCCAACGGGAATATCCTCTCCGGGTTAAATCGCCGAATTGTGGGATTGGCCAAGGGCCTATGGGTTGAAGAGCTACCTAAAATTTTATGGTCTATCCGAACCACGCAAACTAGATCAACCGGCTTCACGCCATTCAGACTGTTCTTCGGAGACGAAGCCATGACCCCTACGGAGCTCAAAGGGGAGTCACTTCGCGTAATTCAACACGAAGACGAAGATGATCGGAGTGCTTCAATAGACTTGTCAGAAGAAACAAGGCTTCGAGCTGTCGCCAACCTGACGAAGTACCAAGAGCACACAAAAACGTGGTATGACCCGAAGGTCAAGTTAACTGAGTTAAAACCAGGTCATCTAGTATTGCGAAATGTAATAGCTCCGGGGAAGCTAGGAAACAAATGGGAAGGACCATATGTTATCTTACGCTCAGGACGCCCCGGATCGTTTAAATTAGCTAATTTAGAAGGAGAAGAGTTGAAACATGCGTGGCATGCGGAGCACCTTAAGAGATATTACGCTTAAGGCTTCCTTGTAATCACTTGTAACACTCCTTTTATAAATAAAGATAAGGGGGGAAATTTGTTTCGCCCTTCGAACATCCCATCCTCCTGATGGACGCATTCGGAGGTCGGTGATGCTAGTAGAGCCAAGCATTTTTCGAAAAAACCCAAGGGGCTGACTGCGAACCATTGGTTCAGTGGCTCCGCCAACCTACGGATTCCAGGCTCCGGCTTGTTAGGATCCGTAGAAGAGTCTAAGGACTTTAAACAAGATAGAATTTCAAACCTCCGGGTGCGAAGTATCTGTAAAAGAGCCGTAGGTGGCCAACCTACGGATTCCAGGCTCCGGCTTGTTAGGATCCGTAGAAGAGTCTAAGGACTTTAAACAAGACAGAATTTCAAACCTCCGGGTGCGAAGTATCTGTAAAAGAGCCGTAGGTGGCCAACCTACGGATTCCAGGCTCCGGCTTGTTAGGATCCGTAGAAGAGTCTAAGGACTTTAAACAAGACAGGATTTCAAACCTCCGGGTGCGAAGTATCTGTAAAAGAGCCGTAGGTGGCCAACCTACGGATTCCAGGCTCCGGCTTGTTAGGATCCGTAGAAGAGTCTAAGGACTTTAAACAAGACAGAATTTCAAACCTCCGGGTGCGAAGTATCTGTAAAAGAGCCGTAGGTGGCCAACCTACGGATTCCAGGCTCCGGCTTGTTAGGATCCGTAGAAGAGTCTAAGGACTTTAAACAAGACAGAATTTCAAACCTCCGGGTGCGAAGTATCTGTAAAAGAGCCGTAGGTGGCCAACCTACGGATTCCAGGCTCCGGCTTGTTAGGATCCGTAGAAGAGTCTAAGGACTTTAAACAAGACAGAATTTCAAGCCTCCGGGTGCGAAGTATCTGTAAAAGAGTCGTAGGTGGCCAACCTACGGATTCCAGGCTCCGGCTTGTTAGGATCCGTAGAAGAGTCTAAGGACTTTAAATTTTTTATTTATTATCTACTTATCGATGGTGACATGTGCAAAATTCGAAGCATACAGGTGTTCGGACAATCATTGTGCCTAGCGAACCCTTATATATGATAAAAGCTCCGCCACCCACAAGGGGGGTAGGAGGATAGGAGTCACACAGCATACTGTCGAAGCATTCCACATTAAAATATTATACTCATACATCAAGAAAAATTGTTATCTAAACCCAAATAAAAACGGAGACCCTTTCGACCCCTAGAGTTACCCCTGCGACTACTTTGCCCTTCGGAGCTCGAAGTCATCTTTTTAGGCCGGGAACTTCTCTTTTTTCTCGAGGCTCGCAGTTTCTTCTGCTCCTCCTGAAGTTCGGCCCATGTCAAGAGCCTTTCGGAGCCAGCCTCGGCAAGGTTTTCGGCTTGATACTCCGAGTCAGACCAGTCGACAGGTTCGGAAGACGAAGACCCCTCCTCCTTTTCTTCCTCTTTAATATAAGACAAAACGTCCCTTCGTACTTCAAGGGTAACCCCCCCGTCTCCGCGAGGAACAGAAAAACGGGAGCGGCGGTAAGGTCTCAAACTCTCAAGAACTGCCCACTCCTTTCGAAGCTCGGCGGTACTTTCCAAAAGTTCGAAGTCAGGGCTCGAAGGGCACGACAGAACCTAAAAAAGAGCAGAGCACCCAAGACAAGTACTGTTTATAACTTTCTCATTAATTAAACAAAGTTTACAAGACCACAGGTACACAACAACCCTAAGCGGCTAGACCTGCGGGTCGGTTGGCGGAGCTGGGACCGAAGGCGCTGGCGAAGTTGGGAGTGGTGGCTTCGCTTGAGCTTGCTTTTGCCGGCGGGCCTCGTCGATCCAAGCCTTAGCAGCGACCTTATGGTCCGCCTTCCATACTGATCGGAAAGCTTCCCAAGCCGAAGCCACCTCCGAAGACAGCCGCAGCAGGTCATTATCCGCGAAGCCTCCAGGAGACGAACCACTAACCGAATCGAAGGGAATCCGAAGAGATTCGAGGTGGCGAAGAACCCCGATGCCGGCGCACTGTCCGGAGATCTCTCCGTACCGGACTCCAGAGTTCTTCATCAGCGACGAAGCTACCTAGATCCTCGTCAGCTTCCGGTCGAGCGGCTCGTAGGCTGCAGCAGAGGTCGAAGGACACATGGTGCCAAAGTACTCTAACGTACCCTGAAGAGCTTCCAAGGTACAGTCAGCAGTACTGGAATTCTTTCTCTCTGCTACTTCCAGGCTTGCAACAGTTGCGTCCAACGCGGCCACCCGAAGCATCAAGGAACTCTTCTGAGCCATTGCCTGGCTAAGAGCCCCTTGAAGTTCCACCAGATGTCCGTTCGAAGCAGCCGCATCCTGGCGAAGCTTTTCGACCTCCGCACGGAGGACCACTTGTTCAGCCTCGGCTTCTTGGGCATGAGAGCGGAGGGCTTCAAGGGCTTCTTCAGACACTGCCTTAGCCTTCCGTTCTTCCAAAATTTCTTCATTCAGCCTGAGGGACCTCCCGGTGGAGTCATCAAGAGTTGTTTGAAGGGCGGTAACCTTCCGGTTAAGTCGATTAATTTCGACCTCGCTGGAAGTCGCTGCCGCTCTAGCAAGGGCGAATTGCTGCAAGGAAAACAAGGTAAGTGCTAAAGAAGTTTTGACCACTAAAATACAGCAACTGTGGTGTCTTTTTCATACCTGAAGGGCAGCCCTTTCGAGGGCCGTGTTGAGGCTCGAAGCCCTAACTTCGCTCAAAGCGGAGATCAACTCCGAATTGGCAATATCCTAGCTTTTCTTAGCTAGGGGCTCCAGGAGCCTTCGAAGGCCGCTCCGATGTTCCAAGAAAGGAGCCAGAAGAGGGAGCCAAGACAAGGCTCGGGCGTCGTCCTCTGCAGCCTCGTCCTCTGAGTTGCCAACGGAGGGCGCAGCTTGGTCAACCCGAAGGCCCAGGCTGGAAATACTCTTACACCTCCCCGGCACGAAAGGGGGAGAAGCAAGAACATTTCGACCCTCAGCCGCCACATCTCCGGCCGAAACCACATTGTCGGAGGCGCCTTCAGTGGTCGAGGTCGCCACGGCCGGAGCCAACTCCGTCCCGGGGAGCACATCGTCCGCCCCGAAGGATACGTTCTCCACCACCGGGCTCGGAGCCCCCAGGGGAGCCGGAGGGTCCGCTCGGGTAACCGTCTCCGAAGAAGCGGCGACGTCGGGCGCCACCAAGGCTTCGGTACCCGAAGAGGTACCTATTTCAAATATCAAGATTAATTAACATATTCTACAGATAGCAAGCGAATGTCGACGAAAAAAGAAAGAACTCCGGGAAAATACCTCTAAGAGCCTCTTGAGGAAGGATCGCCGGGTCCTCCAGGACTTCGTACATCTGGAGGATGTTGTCGAAGTCATCCCCCGAGGTCCTACCCTCAGTTTCGTCCGTCGGGACCACGACCTCCGCGGGAACCCCTTCGGGTGCAGGCAAGTCGGAGGTAGAGTATGACTCCACTTGCACGTTGACGGGTGCAGGAGGAGTCAATGGAGTTACACTAACACCCTCCCTGTCGGAGAGGTTTGGGGGGACCTCCCCCATATCTTCGTCAATCAAAAGGTAGGCTTCGAAGGCCTTCGCTGTAGCACCTTCGGAGTCTTCTGCCTCTTCGGGAGTCGGGCTCCGCTCATCCGGCGACGAGGAAGATGAAGCGGGCGTCAAGTGGGGAGGCTGCTTCGCCGCCTTCTTCTGAAGCGGTTGCTTGCCAGCTTTTTTAGAGGGCTCGGCCGCTGCTTTCCTCTTGCGAGCCGCCGCTCCAGCTGGGGCGAAGTCGGGAAGCTGCGGGGGCTCCATGCCGAGGGCTCTCCACACCCTATTCGAGCGCTCCCAACTCCCCACCAACTCCAGCCTTCTCTGCCTCTCGGCCACCGAAGGGGCTCCGAGAATTCGTTCGGTAGCCCGGACTATGTCGTCCGGAGCTAAGGCTAGAGGCGCCGCTGAAAAGAAAAAGGTATAAGAAGCATAAGTATAATTAATGTGTTCATATAAAATGATGCCGCAGGAGAAAGATGTACCTATGTTTCGGAGGTCCCCCTCCGAGGCTTGCGGGATGGAGATTGGCCAACTGGCTCCGAGGGGTGAGATCCGAAGGCCGACGAACTCCTCGGCCAGGTCGCGCATGCTCATGCGACGAGCCACTGAAGCAAGCAACCCTAGCCTCGTCGTGAGCAAACTAGGGTTCGGAGAGATGTCCGCCTCCTTCCGGAACCAGATTTCTTGAAGAGGGCCCGAAAGGGGGGAGTCTTCTCCTACTTCGGCGTAAAACCACCGAAGTATCCAATTTGTATACCATCGGTCGTTTATGGCCTTCGCAGGGAAATGGAGAGCGTGCTCCCGCCGTAGCTGGAAGTTAACGCTACCGAAGGCCACCGTCACCTTCGAGTCCCCAGGCCCATCTTGAGGCTTCGGCTGGCAGATGGCTTCATGGGTCGCTGCGAAGATCTCGGAGCGCCCTTCGCACCCCTCCGCCCGAAGAGCCCACTCGAAGACGGCCAGGCGGACGATTGCGTTGGGGGACAATTGAGGCAGGGTTATGTGGAACAAGTCTAGTACCTCTGCCAGAAAATCCACGGCTGGTAGCCCCAGACCCGCTTCGAAGAACGCCTCGAAGACCACCACTTCTCCGCTCCGAGGCCGTGGAGTCGACTCTGTCCCGGGAACTCGAGTCCTCATTCCGGCTCCCAGCTTCCCGTCTACTGCCTCCTCAATGGACTCCGCGGTGCTCATAGACTGGCCGATGACAAAGCTCTGGGCCATCTTCTTCTTGGAGGGCGGGCGGAGCGCTCGAGGATTCTTGGGCCAAGCACCGCCCGGACCCCCCGCCATTGCCGTGGCTGCCGATGCGGCCCACGCCTGCCGCTGCGCCAGAGTGTTGGCCGCCAATGGAGTCGTGTGGCTGGTTCTCGCCATTGCGCTCAAATGCTCGAGGGTGCAGAAGATTGAAGGAAAAGGTGAATTGCAGGAGCAGTGAATGCGGTAAAAAACTTCTAGTAATCCCTATTTCCCCCTTTTATAACCGCACGACCTATACTGCTCTTCGAGAAGTTTCACATTGCAGGTTCGGCTTCCGTCACCGACATGTGGGGCTGGTAATTGGAACGGCGTGTAACCGCTGAAGAAATCGACCGTTACCTTTTTTACAGAGGGTAATGGCTATCTACACCGTAACGGTCATATTGACGGTACCCCACGGCGTTCACACTCCGTAACCGCTTTCGTAACACTCATGCTCCGAAACCATTCTATTCCCAGGGAGTTTTCCCACTATGCCAAAACTCGGAGACGAATGTTTTAAAATATTGGGCCCAATATTCTGGGCTAAATCATAACATCTTCGCATTCCCTTTAAGCCTCAGAAACTAAAAATGTTCCTTTCGTATACTGCCTTCTTTCTAAAAATAGGTTATCTACAGAAAGGCGTATTCGAGGGGCTACTGTTGGGGGAAATTACTTCATTTCCAAGACTTAAAGGCTAACCCTCCGTGGGCTCCAGGAAGATCCCGAAGATGGCGGACTAATGTTCGAAGCATACGTCAGCACGGTCGGAGGGTGTCACGATGCGAAGTCACAGAGGACCCTCCGAAGGGAAGAAGGAGGCTTCGAAGCAGGAAGACGTGACTGATTGGATGTCCTGCTTATCCATCTACCCTACGGCACTTTACCGTGTATAACCTTGTTTATAATATTGGAGGTCAGCTGTAATATAGGGGTAAATAGGTCTATTCCTTAAGCCTTTTTCCCTATAAATACCCCCCTTTGTACCTTGTAAGAAGGATCCAGAACCAGTGGTTCAAACACATACATTCGGACCTCTTGAGTTGTTATCCTTTACGGAGGCTCAAGTTTGTCCTAAAACACAAACCTCTTGTTTGTTTGTTCTTGATTACTGAGAACCTGTTGGTGTAACTTTTACGCCAACAGTATCGATCTATGATCTCACACGCACATGCTTCTTGGGCTTTGGGGCGATTTTTGAAATTTCTGGCTAGCGTAGCTTCCTCTTTCCCCGACAAAGATGCCATATGAGATGTGGACTGGGAGGTGTCCCAGTTTGTCTTTTCTAAAGATTTGGGAATGTGAGGCGTATGTTAAATGTTTGATATCTCACAAGCTCACTCCTAAGTCTGACAAATGCTTATTTGTGGGGTATCCTAGGGAAACCAAAGGATACTATTTCTATAATAAAGAAGAGGGCAAAATGTTTGTCGCTCGGAATGATGTATTCCTTGATAAAGAGTTTCTCTCAAAAGGAGTTAGTGGGAGGATGATGCATCTTGAATAGGTTCGAGAGCCCCTAGAAGGTGTTCTAGATCCCACTAAACAACAACGGGATGCACAAGGTGTTGCATAGCCTGTTGTAGAGACACCAGCCCCATGAAGGTTCGGGACGATAAGTCACACGCCATAGCGGTACATGTTTTTGATCACTAGGAAGCGCAACGTATTGTTGTTGGACAACAACGAGCTCAACACCTATGCGGAAGTAGTGATGGGACTAGACTCTGAGAAATGACTTGGAGCCATTGGATCCGAGTTGGAGTCCAT
This sequence comes from Zizania palustris, assembly GCA_019279435.1. Lineage (NCBI taxonomy): Eukaryota > Viridiplantae > Streptophyta > Magnoliopsida > Poales > Poaceae > Zizania > Zizania palustris. The sequence continues at coordinate 14,382,819 of JAAALK010000081.1, forward strand.
GCGAGAAAACCATGTTTGGAACTTGGTTTATCCACCCGATGGTGTAAAAACTATTGAGTGTAAATGGATCTTCACGAAAAAGATAGATGTTGATGGAAATGTTCACATCTATAAGGCATGATTGGTGGCGAAAGGTTTTAGATAGATTCAAGGTGTTGATTTTGATGAAACGTTTTTGCCCGTCGCTATGCTTAAGTCTATTCGGATCATCCTAGCAATTGTCGCATTTTATGATTATGAGATATGGCACATGGATGTCAAGACGGCCTTCGTGAATGGAAACCGAAGTGAGGATGTGTACATGACACAGCCTGAAGGTTTTGATGATCTGGGAAATGCTAGGAAAGTTTATAAGTTGCAGAAGTCTATTTATGGAATGAAGCAAGCTTCTTAGAGTTGGAATCTTCGATTTGATGAGGTAGTCAAAGGGTTTGGCTTCATCAAGAATGAATAAGAGCCTTGTGTTTACAAGAAGGCTAGTGGGTGCTCACTTGTATTTGTGGTCTTGTATGTGGATGACATATTATTGATCGGAACTGACATTCCTTTATTGAATGTTGTTAAGACTTCACTAAAAATAGTTTTTCAATGAAAGATCTTGGAGAGGCAGCATACATTTTAGGCATAAAGATCTGTAGATATAGATCAAAGCGGCTAATTGGATTAAGCCAGAACATGTACATTGACAAGGTTTTGAAACAGTTTAAAATACAAAATTCCAAGAAGGGTTTTCTACCAATGTCACATGGTATTTCTCTTAGTAAGACTCGGTGTGCTACGACACCTAATGAGCTAGAGAAGATGAGTGCAATCTCATATGCCTCCGCAATTAGATCCATCATGTATGCCATGTTGTGTACACACCCAGATATGTTATATGCTCTAAGTGTTACGAGCAGGTACCAATCGAACCTGAGTGAACGTCACTTGGCTGTAGTAAAGAGTATCCTCAAGTACATGAGAAGGACTGAGGAAATTTTCCTAGGGTATGGTGGTGAAGAGGAGCTCGTTTCAAGTGGTTACACCGATGCTACCTTTCAGACCGATAAAGATGATTCTCGATCGCAATATGGTTTTGTGTTCTGCCTCAATGGAGGCGCAATGAGTTGGGAGAGTTCCAAGCAAGAGACGGTGGCCGATTCTACAACAGAAGCTGAGTATATTATCGCTTCAGAAGCTACAAAGGAGGTCATTTGGATCAGAAAGTTTGTTTCTGAGCTAGGTGTTGTTCCTAGTGCGTTCAATCCAGTGGACCTTTATTGTGATAATAGTGGTGCCATTGTGCTAGCCAAGGAGCCTAGATCACACTAGAAATCCAAACACATACTTCGGCAATATCACCTGATCCGCGAGATCATTGAGATAGGTAATGCGAATATTTGCAAGGTGCACACCTATTTAAACATGGTAGATCCGTTGACAAAGCCTCTTCTACAAACCAAGCATGAGGTGCACCTGAGCTCCATGAGTATTAGATACTTGCGTAAGTGAGTCATGTGTATGTGGAATATGCTAGTAGTGTCTATGCTAATGTGTGAGGATAATTGTTATCTTGTTACTTGAATAAATGTTGTTTACATTTGATTAATGAGTTGATGACTTTTTATGTGAAACTATGTGTGTTATAACGATATTGTTATAAAGGATCCCTGATCTTGTCATCATGTGGGATAGTAATGACACATAGATTAGCACATCTGACTGATTGATTATCACGTTTCATAGATCATAGACATAGATATGTCAAATCAGTGATGTGGACACATGTTGGTGAAAATGGTGTTGGATAAACCCACTTGAGATACTATTGGGATTGTTATTGTAATGTGCCATAAGTTGTTATCTCAAATGGTGTACCTATAGATTCCTCATACCTGGTATCACCATTTGATTCTAGAATGCGTAGTAACACACTTAGATGCTTCCTAACGCTATTCCGTAACAGGGTAGTAATAAGGGATGTTTTCAGGTGTGTTGTGAAACATGTCTTGGCTTGTGAGTGGTAAATATGGAATTTACCCCTCCTAATAAGGAGATTGACATCTTTGGGCCCCTCAAGGTATTGGATTGGAAAAGTGCATGGCCATGCCACTATGACTAAAGAGTTAGTCATGATTTGAATCTGATACTTGTTCGAGTGAAAATGTTGAGCTATCCAACAAGGGTTGCACGAATCTTGCCTTGAGCTTGACAGATGTCGTGTGGTAAAGGGACGGGTGCTGGTGTATATGAAAGGTTCAGTGAAAATTGATTTTGTACGCTTTCAGGTGTCAATATGTGCTGCTAGGTACCGCTATTGATCAGTGAGTTGGAAAAAGTTTTCAGCGAATAGCCGTTGGTGTATGAACCTATCGGGTCACACACTTAAGGGGATGGATTGAGAAACATGCAAAGAATTTGTTCTTGTGCTAGTAGGATATTCAAGGAAGTATGCCCAAGAAAATTCCAGTTGGATCGGAAGTTCCAATTTGGAATTGGAAGTTCCGATTATTTTCTGAATTGGAAACAGAGAACTCAAATCGAAAATTTCGATATGGTATTGGAAATTCCTATAATTTATGGTTTGCGAAACCGAGAGCTCCAATCGGAAGTTTTGATATGGTATCGGAAGTTTCGATAATTTCTAATTAGAGAAAGAGAATAGAAACCAGAAGTTCCGATTTGGAATCGGAAAAATTGTACTGATCGGAAGTTCCGATATGTGTATCGAAAGTTTCAAAGTGGGCGAAAATAGATTGGATCTGTTACAATAACGTGCTGGATTGAGAGACCAAAAATACCCAATCAAAAGTTCCGATCTTGGATCAGAAGTTACAACATCAGTAAAATAGATTGGATCTGTTAGAGCACAAATCGGTTGTAACCGATTTGTTGGTTTTGAGATGCTGATGACCAGATGCTCTCATTCCTAAATAAAGAGAGGAGGAGGAGGTCTTGGATGACAAGCTTTTGATAGTTTAAACCTAGCCACCAAGAACTCCTCTCCGCCCTTTCTTGATCTCAAAAGTTGAGATTGAGGATCTCCCTTTTCTTACGAGCGGTGCTAGCATGTCGACGTGGGAAGGACTCCATCCCTGGACGTGTGAATACCGTGGAGGCGTTGCTCCAATAGCGACTCTTGTGGACTTCATCACGTGAACAAATACGTCATCTTCACCGATTGGATTGGTGAGGAATGGCCGAGATGAAGCGAGGATAGGCAAGGATGTGCTTCCTCAACATCTTCTTCCACTGTACCTTACGCGTCTTGTGCTAGAAGGTACCGATCTATGATCTTGCACGTGCATGTTTCTTGGGCTTTGGGGCCAATTTTTAAAAAATTTAGCTAGCGTAGCTTCCCCTTTCCCCAACATAAGTATCCCGATGGTAAACTTGAGATTGATCCTCAAAGGCCAGATAGAACACATCATCAAAATCACACAAATTTACTAGAAGCAAAGATACATCATTCGCTGGATATGTATGGGCGATAAAAGCACAAAATTTTTTCATGCGGCGACAACTGATCGACTCCAACACAACATTATCTCATCAATGACCCTACCAAATTGTGACACTATATTTTCACAGGAAAAGAAGACTTCAGCTCTCTTAGATGCCTTCCTAGACAAATTAGTCTTTTCATCGACCCCCATGATTTTTCACCTATTGTTGGAACGACGGATCGATCCAGCAGGTTTCTGTGGTGGATGGTGATAATGAATGTTGTGTGCTCTGTATTCTCGGATCGTGTGTCCATTACAACTGTAGTTGGGGGGTATTTATAGGGACCCCACGTCCTGAGGACCAAGCGCTCCTGGACCGCTAACCGCTACCGGGCCTAGCACATGCCAATAGTACAAACAAAGCGAGCTGCGCGCAGTACAGACAAGAAGATTCAACTCTGACAGCGTATCAGCCGTGTCGGGCGCTGCCCGCGCCGCCCGACACGGCGCAGAGGATTGCGATCCTGTCCCCCTGTAGGCTTGACTGGTTTTCTTTCTGCCTAAGCTCCCTCCGGGACTGCAGCTTGCTCCGAGGGACGGCCTCCGGCAGTCCTCCTCGGAGGGTGGCCTCCGGCATCTTCGGTCCGGAGAGTGGTCTCCGGCCTCCGGCCAGCGACCTCTTGCCCGGTAACCTCCTCAGGAGCGGTCCGAAGCCTCCGGAAGCCTCCAGCTCCATCGCCTGGAGGTTCTGGCCCTCCGGCGCTAGGCTTCGGACCCTCTGGTGGTGGCCCCCTCTTCAGCCATCGGGATTATCTCCCCCAACAGTAGCCCCTCGCTTCTTTCCTCTCGAGAGCCCTACATTAAGAGAGGGTGGAAGCGCACACGATAATTCCGATAGCTTTCATAAGGGAAATCACTTACGCAGAGATATCGTATCCGGCTGCGATGCGGTCCTCCCCGGCTGGTGTAGAGATGCTTCGAGACCGCCGGGCGCCTGAGGATTCGGTGGCCAGGAGCCACTTTGAGGCGCCCTCCGGCAAGTTGATAGTTCCCTCCCCCCCTGTCTCGGAGGTGGGAGTTTGACCGGGCCCGCTAGCCGCCCCACGCGCCTTTGACTGCCTGGCTCTGAGCCCGAGGAGGCGGCCAAGCGCCACCTGGGGCAGTTAATGCCACGTGCGTGCGAGCGGCGTCGGGGAGGTGAACCGTCAGGAACTGGCGCGCCCGAGGCGCCGGTTGAATCTTAAATGCGGGCGTTGCACGACCATTGCGCGCACGCGCTGAGCGAGCGGAAGATTGACCGGCGGCGGTCTTGTGCTTAAATATACCCCGCCGCACGGCGCATGGCCTATACTCCCCCCACCCACCTGTCGCACTCTTTCTCCCCACTCTCGGCAGCAACCGCCAGCTCTCTGAGCGCTTGCTCCTTGCTTCTTCCTCGCCTCCTTTCGCCATTGTGGAGAATGCAGCCCCAGCTGTGGCGATGGACCCCCGCTTCCTGCAATGCCAGATGGCGGCGGCGGCTGCAGTGGCTGCGACGGCGCCTGGTGCAGGAGAGGTGTGTGACTCACGAGAGCTCCGTCCCTCTTTGGAGCGGTTTCGGGAGCAGACGCTGGAGCTTGGCCCGTCGGCGTGCACCGACGCGTCGATCGAGCAAGTGACTAGGGCCCACCTCGGCCCTGAAACACTAGCGAGGAAGCCGGGCCGGGAAGCGGTCCCACAGCCGCGAGAGGGCAAAGTCGTCGTCTTCGAGGCTTTCTTCGATGCGGGACTGGGGTTCCCCGCTTCGGAGCTCCTCGCCGGGGTGCTGGACGCCTTCCACCTGGAGCTCCCGCAGCTATCCCCGAACGCCGTGGCCCGCCTCACCATCTTCGAGTGGGCCATGCGTGCCGAAGGCTGCGAGGGGAGAGCGGAGGTCTTCGCGCAGATGCACGAAGCTCTCTACCAACCGAAGAAGAAGGGGGGCGAATTCTGGCCTTCGGGAGCATCAACTTCCAGCTCCGGAGGAGGTATGCGGACTCCTTCCCGGCAAAGGCCATCAACGAAAGATGGTACTCCAAGTGGGTGAACCGCTGGTTCTACGTCCACATGGGGCTCAGCTCCGGTCTCGCCGGGCCTCCGCGCCACATCTGGTTTCGGAGGGAGGTGCGCGTCGGGGCCAACGCCGGCTCGATCTCCGCAAGGATCCAACTCCTCTAGATCGTTACCCACCAGATGAGCATGCGGGACCTGGCAGAGGAGTTCGTGGCCCTCGAAATTCCCCCGCTGAAGGAAGAGTGGCCAGCGTCGCTGCGGAGCAGCTAGGATGAATCGACACCGACAGAGCTCTCCCGCCAGCTCGGTAAGCTTCTGTACTCCTTAGTCTTGTTTCCTTCTTCCGTGCTTCGAAAAGTACTCCGGCCCTGATCCCCGAATACAGGGTCGCTTGTCGCCTGGACTCCCGAGAAGGTGGCCAGCACAACTGAGCGGATCCTTGGAGCCCCTACCTTGGCCGAATGCACCCGGCGGCTGGAGCTGGTGGGCTCCTAGGAGCGCTTTAACAGAGTGTGGGGGGCACTTGAGCTCTCGCCTCCGCCTCTCCCAAAGGGGGAGGTCCTCCGGGCCATCTCGAAAAGGAAGGTGGCTGATCCCGATGGTGGCCTCTCCCCCCGGTGCCCCTCCAAGAAGAAAAAGGTGGTGAAGGGCCCGAAGTGTCTTTCCCCAAGCCACTCCTCCGCCTCCCACTCCGAGTGGGGGTGCTCCAGCGATGGGGCCCGATCGGAGTCTGAGGATCCCCCGATAGCTCCGAACCCAAGTCAATCGGTCCGGTTGGGCGCCGGAAGGGCTGGAGATGCTCTCCCTCGTCCGGACCCTACGACGTCCGTGCCGAGGACCGAGCAGGAGGTGCCAGCCACCGAAGCTACTCCGCCTCCCGAGACTGCTCCCCCGCGCAAGCCGGCTTTGGAGGGGGTCTCCGCCAGCTCCCGGGGGAGCAGGGAGACAGACAGCCTGGACAGAGGAGGGCTGGCCGACCCGCTCGGCGCCATCGAGGGGAGCGCCGACGTGGAGGATGAGCTCGCTGCGGCGGCGGCGGGCTCCCCGGTGAATTCAATAGACAACTTGTTCTATTGCCCGAGCCCTTCGGGGCACGCCCAGCTTTTGGGGGACCTTGCCGAGGTCGCGAACGAAGGTACGCTAACTTGCCGAACCCTTTTCCCGAAATGCTGGGCCTTCTCGTCCTCAGCCCTTGTTCGCTTCGCCCAGGCACGTCCGTCCAGGACGTCAATCCAACTGTTCCACCCCCCGAGGACGCTGCGGATGCGAGGTCCGGATCCCCTGCTAACACGACGAGGGCCGCGGGGCCGCGGGGCGGGACGGAGTCCGGAGCCTCCGAAGGGGCCTCTCCGGAGGCCGTCGAAGACGAAGGGGTTCGACCCCGGCCCCCCTCCAGCCCTCGGGGCGCGCGCTCCAGCGTGCCCTCTTGCGCCCTTACTTGTCGGTCGGCGAGGACTTCGCGTCCAAGGTGGCTCCAGTCCACGACTATTACCTGCACCTGCGTGAGGCTCCGGTGATAGACGAGCTAGGGCTGACGGACGGACTGGAGCTCGTTAGGGCCATCGAGACTGCTGCGGGCCAGGTATTTTCTTGGAGCGCCCTTCAACAAGCCCCTAGCCCTTCTTCTTTCTGATCCTCTTCTTCGTGTGCAGTTAGTCGCGCTGGCGCAGGGATCGCTGCTTTCCCTGCTCTCCGAACACCATCGCCGCGAAGCAGATTCCTCGGGGCTTGCTGCCCGAGCGGACGCCGCCGAGAGGCTGGCCCGTGAGCAAGTGGCGGAGATCGAAAGCCTTCGGCTCCGGGTTGCCAGGGTCGAAGCACTCGAGGCCTAGGTGGCGGAGATGGACTCCCTCAAAGCCTGCGTTGCGGAGCTGGAAGGGCTCCGGGCTCGGGCCAGTCGAGCGGACGAGCTGGAGGCGGAAGTTGACGCCCTACGGGTCCGAGCCGCCAAGGTGGAAAGGCTTCGGGCTCGGGCCGCAGAAGCGGAGCGACTCGAAGGAGAAGTTTCTGCACTCCGGGCTCAAGTCTCGGAGATAGACAATCTTCGAGAAGCGGCAGCTAACGCCGAGGCCCTCGGGGCCCGAGTGCTTCATCTGGAGTGGGCTGAGGTGGACCTCGTTGCCCGGAACGGGGATATAACTGAGGCGCTCGCGGAGGCGGAGAAGACGGCGGCTGACATAGCAGTGTCCCTCAGGAGGGTGCTAGCGCACTATGGCACCGGGTGTGGCGCGTTCGACATCACCCGGGAGCCCCTGGTCCGCCGGGTAAAGTTTATCCAAGCCACCGTTCGGCAAATACACCTCACCGTGTCGAAGTACGGTGAGGTGTCTGCTCGGGTGGCCGCCTTCGGACTTCTTCAACACCTCGAGGCTTCTGGGCTCCCTCTTCCTTCACCTTCGAGTCCACATCCAATCACCTTCGTAGGGGACCACCTCTGATCACTGAGCCCGACGGTGACCCAATCTTGGAGGGCGCTTAAGGCGATCTGGCAGACCGAGGGCCCCGAAGCGATCAAGACCTGGCTGGAGGAGGCGCTTCGCTCCGGCGGTCCTCCGGCTCTTTCGAAGCCTTCGGCCTCGGCCCGCCAGCCAGACCCGAAGGTGTAGCTTCCTCAGGACCCTCATGCTATATACCTTGTAACAGTTCCAGAAACTTGGTTATATATCAATAAAGAGTACCTTTTTGGGGGTCATTCAGGGTGTCCATGCTTGCGATTGCGATGTCGAAGTACTCGAACTAGACGATGCTCTTTGACACCGATGTGCTATCCTGAGAGCGAACCGGCCTGCACGCTTCGCCCTTCCTCGCGGTAGCGACGGGCGCGAGGACCCTGACTCCTTCAAGGGGTTCTGAGCCTTGTCAAGGAAGAAGAGGAAGGGCTCCGTGCTCCATCTTCGTCTCCCGAACCGGTGGACTGGTCTGACACAGAAGCTGGTCCAGACAGCGCGCCCTCCGAGGGAGGCAATCTGCGCAGCTGGGCTCAACTTCAAGAAGACCAAAAGACCTTTCGCGCCTAGAAGAAAGAGGAGGAATGGCAGAAGAGGAAGGAGAGGTCCACGCGAACCGTGCCAGGGCCTCAGGACGGAGCGCACTCTGGCCTTGGCGATTCGTCCGACCGAAGGGGCCTCCGGTTCCTGCTCGGCTTAGATGAAAGCTTCTCTTAATCCTTCTTCCTCATTCTTGACTCGTGACAAACGGTGTACGGTGTATGCCACCTTTTTTGCTTTTTCCAATATACACGGTCGAGGCCTTTCTCCTTGCTCCTTTCCCCCTCCCCTCCTTAGCGAGTAGGCGGCTTGCCGGTTGGTCGCTAATTGGCTAGGAGGAAAGGCTCGATGGGTATACTACACCAACGAGGGTAAGGTACCTTGGAGCTCGGAACCCGAGTGAGGGCGCGTCGAGCCGGGGCTCGGAAGCCAATTCGGGGGTGCTTCGAGCCGGAGCTCGGAACCCGAGTGAGGGCGCGTCGAGCCGGGGCTCGGAAGCCAATTTGGGGGTGTGTCAAGCCGGAGCTCGGAACCCGATTGAGGGCGCGTCGAGCCGGGGCTCGGAAGCCAATTCGGGGGTGCGCCGAGCCGGAGCTCGGAACCCGATTGAGGGCGCGTCGAGCTGGGGCTCGGAAGCCAATTCGGGGGTGCGTCGAGTCGGAGCTCGGAACCCGAGTGAGGGCGCGTCGAGCCGGGGCTCGGAAGCCAATTCGAGGGTGCGTCGAGCCGGAGCTCGGAACCTGATTGAGGGCGCGTCGAGCCGGGGCTCGGAAGCCAAATGGGGGGTGCGTCGAGCCGGAGCTCGGAACCCGATTGAGGGCGCGTCGAGCCGGGGCTCGGAAGCCAATTCGGGGGTGCGTCGAGCCGGAGCTCGGAACCCGATTGAGGGCGCGTCGAGCCGGGGCTCGGAAGCCAATTCGGGGGTGCGTCGAGCCGGAGCTCGGAACTCTAGTGAGGGCATGTCGAGCCTAGGCTCGGAAGCCAATGCGCTTGGCGAATCGAAACTCTTAGTGTCGTTGCGCGATCATCGCGGGCGAAAACGTTTGCCGACGATTTTATTACTTAATTTGGAAACAAGAGCAGGCGTTATCTGCCGCTGGTGGAATACACTTATGCAATTACAGAAAGTGTCGCTTCAGGTGCTCTGCATGCCAAGCATGCTTCAGTTCCTCGCCTTCCAAGGTAGCGAGTCGGTAGGAGCCCGGGCGGCCGAAACTGGTTACGATGTATGGTCCTTCCCACTTGTTGCCCAGTTTTGTCGGAGCGGCCACCGCGCGAAGGACGAGGTGCCCTGGCTGGAACTCATTGTGCTTGACTTTGGTATCGTACCAAGCACTCGTCTCCTTCTGATACTGGGAGAGATTGGCCATGGCTCGGAGCCACGTTTCTTCCGCCAGGTCGAGGGAGACGGCGCGCTCCTGATCAGCTTCGGGTGCTATGGCGCGTAGCGAACAGGCTCGAAGCTCCGTTGGGGTCATCGCTTCGTCGCCAAAGAGGAGGTGGAACGGGGTGAACCCGGTAGCTCGGGAAGGGGTGGTCCGGATGGACCACAAGATCTTCGGTAGTTCTTCAGGCCACAAGCCTTTGGCTAGTCCCACGATGCGCTTGTTGAGGCCCGAGAGTATGTGCCCATTAGCTCGCTCCACAGCCCCATTAGACTGAGGATGCCGTACTGCTACGAAACAGAGCTAGACTCCCAATCCGTCGCAGAATGTCCGGAAGTCCCCAGCGTCGAATTGCGTTCCGTTGTCATGTGAGCTGTCTGGGTACTCCGAAACGGCACACGATATTCTGCCAGAAGAATTTCTGGACGCTCGGGATGTGATGGAAGTCAGTGGCTCGTCTTCGACCCATTTAGAGAAGTACTCGACGGCGACGACAGCAAAGCGCAAATTGCCTTTCGCTCTAGGAAATGGCCCAATGAGGTCCATTCCCCATCGAGCCAACGGCCATACTGGGGGGATGGGCCGTAGGCTGACCGGGGGGTGGTGGCTCCGCCGCCCCATCCACTGGCACCCTTGGCAAGTGCGGACGAGGCCTTCGGCGTCGGCAACAATCATGGGCCAGTACACGCCCTGTCGGAGGGCCTTGCCGGCGAGGGCCCGCGGTGCCAGATGGCTCCCGCACAACCCCTCATGGATGTCTTAGAGCATGGCCACTCCGTCCGAGTGAGAGATGCAACAGAGCAGCGGGGAACATACTCCCGACTTGTAGAGAATGCCATCGATGACTTGGAAGGACCTGGCGTGGATCCGGAGGCGTACTTGGTCCGGACTAGGATGGTCGTCTTCGCTGCCCATGAGTGTGCGCAAGATGGGCTCCCGCCAATCGTCGCCGACCGTGCATAAGACTGGGACTGGCTGAGGCGGCGGCGGGAGCTTGGCTGACGCGGAGGTTGAGGCCTCGTCGCGAGGAGGCGCCGAAGGTTGGATAACCTCTTCGAAGAAGGCGCCTGGTGGCAAAGCTTGGCCTCCTGCTCCGGCCTTGGCGAGGGCATCGGCTTGTCCATTTTCGCCTCTTGGGATGCTTTGAACAGATATGCCTTTGAAGGATGCTTCGAACCTTCGGATGGCCTCAAGGTAGGAGACGAGGTCCGGGTGTCGAGCCTGAAAACTCTTGTCGACATTCCAGGCGACGACCTAGGAATCGGTCTTGATTATAACGCGGGCGGCTCCGAGCGCGCGCGCCTTGCGGAGGCCCAAAAGGACTCCCTCGTACTCGGCGATATTGTATGTAGCTTTGAATTTCAGCCGAGCAGAATACAAGGCCTGTTGGCCGGAGGGGGAGACAATGATTGCTCCGGCCCCGGCCCCCGAAGCCTGGTAAGCACCGTCCGAATAGACGGTCCAAATCCCTTCGCTTGCTTCGGCGCTGGCGCGATCAGATGCCAGCATCCATTCAACGACGAAGTCGGCGAGGATTTGAGACTTGATTGCAGTTCGGGCGACGAAGGAGATTCCAAATGGGGCCAACTCCACCGCCCACTTCCCGATGCGGCCGGTGGCATCCTTGTTTCGGAACATGTCGCTTAATGGGTAGGTCGTCGGGATGATGACATCGTGAGCCAGGAAGTAGTGCCGAAGCTTTCGGGATGCCATGACGAGGGCGTAGGCCACCTTCTCGAGCTCGAAGTACCAAACCTTAGCTCCAGAGAGGGCTTCGGAAACGAAGTAGACGGGGCGTTGTATCAACTTCCCGTCTAGTTCCTCTTCTTTGACCAAAGCTGCACTCGCCGCACTACCGGAGGCGGTGAGATAGACCAATATGGGACTGTCAGCCCGGGGCGTGGCGAGGGCCACGAGACCGGAGAGATACTCCTTGATTTGCTCGAAGCAGTCCTGACATTCGGAGGTCCACTCGAAATGCCTAGAACCCCGAAGCGCCTTGAAGATAGGCAAGCTTCGTTCAGCTGATCTTGCTAAAAAGTGGCTGAGGGCCGCTAACCGCCCAGCTAGCTTTTGTGCTTGCTTCAAGTTCTGAGGTGGGGACATGTTTTGCAGGGCACTGACTTGTGTTGGGCTGGCTTCAATGCCTCGGCTGGAAACCAGGTAGCCGAGCAGCTTCCCAGCGCGTGCTCCGGAGACACATTTCTCTGGGTTGAGGCGGATTCCACACCGCCAAAGGCTATCGAAAGTCTCAGCTATGTCCGCGCCATGACGACTCTTGGTGGGACTTTTGATGACGATATCGTCCATGTATGCTTCAATATTACGCCCCATCTGGTGGCCCAAAGCCTTGGAAATCAGCCTTGAAAAAGTTGCCCCGGCATTGCGGACGCCGAAGGGCATCCGGACATAACAGAAACACTCCCGCTGGGGTGACAAAGCTTGTTTTGACTTGGTCTTCAGGTTTTAACCAGATCTGGTGATAGCCAGAATAAGCATCAAGGAAACTGAGGAGCTCCGCTCTGGCTGTGGAATCGACCAGTTGATCGATGCGGGGCATGGGGTAGGGGTCACGGGGGCAAGCTTTATTCAGGGAAGTAAAGTCGATACACATGCGCCACTTTCCAGATGTTTTCTTCTGGACAAACACTGGGTTAGACAACCACTCAGTATGACTCACTTCCCAGATGACCCCCGCTCGAAGAAGCTTCTCCGTCTCGGCCTTGGCGAGCTCGACACGCTCGATGGAAAGCTTCCAGAGCCCCTGGCGGACCGGTCGAGCCTTCGGGTCGACGGCCAGTGAGTGCTCAATGATCGAGCGGTCGACACCGATGATGTCCCCGTGGGACCATGTGAAGACGTCGAGGTTGTCGCGGATGATTCCGTCGAGCTACGCCGACAGCTTCGGCTCCAGGCCCCCTCCGAACTTGATCGGGTACTCCTTCCCGTCTTGGACCAGGATCTTCGTAATGACCTCCCCCTCCAGGAGAGGTTTTGCTGGGCGGCCCTTCTGCCCGGAGTTTCCACCCTCAGGGAGGCTGGCTCCCTCGGCACCTTCACGGACACTGTCAATCTGTCGTGGCTCTAGCGGCGCCGAGTGGTCGTACTCAACTCGACGAGCCGCGGCCTGGTCACCTAGGACCGACAACACCCCGCCTGGAGTTGGCATCTTGAGGCATAGGTAGTTGTGGTGGGTGACAGCTCCGAAGCGGTTGAGCATTCCTCTCCCGAAGATGGCGTTGTAGGCGTACGGAGCGTCGACCACGTCGAACAGGATCTCCTCGCAGCGCCGGAGGGGGGAGATGTCGAAAGTCACTTCTAGCATGACCTGGCCCAAGGCATCGAGCGGAGGGCCCGCGAAGCCCTGGAGTGGGCGGGAAGCCGGCAGCAGATGCTTGCGAGACAGGCACAATTGATCGAAGGCCTGCACAAAGATAATGTCAGCGGGACTTCCTCCGTCAACCAGGATGCGACGCACCTCGACTCCAGCGACATCGACCGAAATGACGAGGGGGTCAACGTGCGGGAACTTGACTCCAGCGGCGTCCTCAGCGGTGAAGGAGATGGGAACATGGGACCATTCGGGGAGGACGGGGGAGACGGACGTGCCGATATGCCCGACTTCCCGAACATAATCCCGCCGCTGGCGCTTGGACAGAGCTCCCAGGGCTCCACCTCCGGAAATGGGGAGGACTACCCTTTTCCCCCGATCCGGCGTGTCTTCGAGTTTGGGGGCCTGGGCCCTGCCGAACTCCGGGGTCAGGCCCAGGGCTTCCTGCTCATCGCGGCGCCTGACCACTTGGACTGCTTCAGGGCGAGGGGCGGGGTTCCCTTGGTCGGTGTAGCCACGGCCAGCACCACGTTCGAGGTACTCGCTTCGAAGGGCGAGAATGGTCCGGCAGGAGTCGGTATCGTGGCTCCGGTTCATGTCGTGGACGCTGCAGTAGAGACTGGATCCTCCGAGGAGTGCCCAAGGCGGGGCCTTGGCTCCGGAGAAGCGCCCTCCCCCGGGAGTGTGCTGGTGCTTGGCGGGGGCTCGCGGGGTGATGCTAAGGACTTCCCCTCGAAGATGCTTTCGGCCCCACCGGGAGTCTCGGTGGGCGTAGTCCTGCCGGCCGAGATCTTGGTGGCGGAAACCAGGAGCTGTGTTGATTCCCCGGTCAGGGCCTGGAGGGGCTTCGTATGCCCTGGTGCCCGTGGCCCGGACAGGGGCTATCATCGCCTGCCGGCGCACCTGACCCTCTTCAGACCGAGCGTACTCTTCGAAGTACGTCATGAGCTGAGCCACTGAAGAGATGGGTTTCCGGTGGAGCTTGTCGAGGAGGCTTGGGTGGGTGACACCCTCCCGAGCAGCGTCGATGACCGAAGAGGCTGAGAGCCCCTTGATCTGGGCCTTGGTGTGCGCGAAACGCTGGGAATATTGTCGCAAGGTTTCCCCAGGCTGCTGCTTTACTTGGAAAAGGCTCCCGGTGGACATTGGGGCCATGAAGGTCCCCTGGAAGTTGTTGACGAACTTCTTCCGCAGCTGGTCCCATGAACGGATGGTTCCGAGCCGGAGCAACTAGAACCACCGGAGAGCGATTCCCTCGAGCGCTAGAGGGAAGCACTTCGCCATGGTGTCTCGGCTCCCTCCGGATGCTTCTATTGCCAGGGCGTACGAGCGGGAGAACTCTCCGGGATCAGAATCCCCGGAGTACTTGGGAAGCTTGGCGGCCCGAAACCCCGAACCGAAGCGCACCTTCTGAAGGTCTGGGTGCAGGGGGGACTCCTCGTCGTACGACGCGTTTTCCTCCTCCGCCTGATCTTCGTCGTCGCTCAAGGCCACGGCGGCGACCTTCGTAGCACGGGAGGGCTCGGGAGGGCGGAGCGACGCCTCTTGACTCCACTGGGCCAGCTCCGCCTTCAGCCGAGCATTCTCAGCGGCCAAGGCATCGGCCTGGCTTCCGCTTCCTCCTGAAGCGGTTTCAGGGTCCCGCGAACGGATGTAGTCGGTTCGGAGGGACACCACCGGGGGTCCGCTCGGGGGATGCCCCTCCGGCAGCCCCTCTGGGAACCCGGCCAGGTTGGCAGAAACTGGCTCTGGCATGCCAACGGGGCCCCGGGTGTCGGGTGTCCCTTCCGGGGCTTGGGTCGGCTCCAAAGAGGGTGCCCCGGTGGGCGGGACAACGGGTTGATTGGGGTCGGGGATCGGAGTGGGCTCGATCCCAGCGGTGCGGGCCGACCGACAGAGAGGAGTCGTGCTCACGCCCTTCCGACCCGACATGCTTTGGTGAGTGGATGTAGAGGACGCTAGCTTCTCGAACTAGGATCCCCACGGACGGCGCCAACTGTTGGAACGACGGATCGATCCAGCAGGTTTCTGTGGTGGATGGGGATAATGAATGTTGTGTGCTCTGTATTCTCGGATCGTGTGTCCATTACAACTATAGTTGGGGGGTATTTATAGGGCCCCCACGTCCTGAGGACCAAGCGCCCCTGTACCGCTAACTGCTACCGGGCCTGGCACAGGCCAATAGTACAGACAAAGCGAGCTGCGCGTAGTACAGACAAGAAGATTCGACTCTGACAGCGTATCAGCCGTGTCGGGCGCTGCCCGCGCCGCCCGACACGGCGCAGAGGATTGCGATCCTGTCCCCCTATAGGCTTGACTGGTTTTCTTTCTTCCTAAGCTCCCTCCGGGACCGCAGCTTGCTCTGAGGGACGGCCTCCGGCAGTCCTCCTCGGAGGGTGGCCTCCGGCATCTTCGGTCTGGAGAGTGGTCTCCGGCCTCCGGCCAGCGACCTCTTGCCCGGGAACCTCCTCAGGAGCGGTCCGAAGCCTCCGGAAGCCTCCGGCTCTATCGCCCGGAGGTTCTGGCCCTCCGGCGTTGGGCTTCGGACTCTCTGGTGGTGGCCCCCTCTTCAGCCATCGGGATTATCTCCCCCAACACCTATCGAGCTTCATTACTCCGACCTCGGGCTTGGATCTATTAGTTGCTCGTTCTCCTTGTCAGAAATTGATGAAGTCGTTCACACATTGCCCTCCAACAAAGCCCCTGGTCCAGATGGTTTCAACGCTCATTTTTTTAAATCATGCTGGCACATCATGAAATGGGACTTCTATAGGCTCTGTCATTCTTTCCACAAAGGTGACATTGATCTCAGACCAGTCAACAATTCTTACATCACACTTCTCCCAAAGTCAGACTGCCCATCCCTAGTGAACAACTACAGATTGATATCCCTTGTCAATTCTGCCATTAAGATTATCGCCAAACTGCTCGCAAACCGCTTGCATCCAGTTATGCTACACATCATCCACAGAAACCAATATGGATTCATCAAAGGTCGCTCTATACAGGATTTCCTGGTTTGGGAATTTGACTTCACTCATCAATGTCATCACTCAAAGTTGTCGGTTTCCCTCTTTAAACTAGATTTTGAGAAGGCCTTCGACAAGATCAAGCACTTGGCCATCATTTTAATGCTTGATCAATTTGGCTTTCCACCCCTCTAGATCAAGTGGATCACTTCAATTCTACAATCTATACACTCCTTCATCATTCTCAATGGATCAACTGGCAAATTCTTTGATTGCAAACGTGGTGTTTGACAAGGAGACCCCCTTTCACCTCTCCTCTTTGTCATTGTGGGGGAACTGCTGCAATATATTCTCAATATAGTGACTTCCTTTGGGATGGTCAAGGCCCCCTCCTATCATCATCAAGCCAATTTCCCAGTTATTCAGTACGTGGATGATACGATCATATATGTGGAGGCTTCCCAAAAAAGCATTTTTAATCTTAAAGTCATTCTCAATTCCTTCTCTGACTCCACGGGCCTGAAAGTCAACCTGGCCAAATCATGCCTTATTCCAATCAACATGGACGTTCATCAGGCAGATATTCTAGCGCACACCTTTGGATGCCCCTTAGGGAATCTCCCAATTCCATATCTTGGCCTCCCCCTTGGGATTAAAGCTCCAAGATTTCAGGACTTTAACTCCCTACTATCCAGGGTGGAACACAGACTTACAGCAACCTCATTTTGGCTCTCATATGTTGGGAAACTCCAAATAGTTAACTCAGTGCTTTTAGCTCTTCTCACATACATGATGAGTATGTCCTGTCTCCCCTCTAAAGTGATCAACTATCTTGATAGAGCTCACCGTCACTGCCTGTGGAGAGGCCCCAACGCGCATGCTTCTCAAAAGCCTCTAATAGCCTGAGCGAAGATTTGTAAGCCAAAACGGAAGGGTGGATTAGGTGTCATCAACCTCCGAGGACATAACACTACACTTCTCATGAAACACTTGGATAAATTTTACAACAAAAGAGATACCCCTTGGGTGGATCTGGTCTAGTCCTCATATTACAGGTTTGGCTCGCTTCTGCATTTGTCACGGAGGTGTGGCTCCCCTGGTGGTCTGGTATTCTTAAACTATGGCCACTCTTCCTTGCTATTGCCAAACCTTTGGTTCAGACTGGTTCATCGATATCATTATTGTATGATATTGGGTTAATTTTTTCTGTGCCATTACGATTTTTACGGTTTGCCAAAATGCCATCGTTGTGTCACTGCCAGATGGGGGCCGCCACAGTCACTGACAGTGGCATGTAGGAAATTTATAAAAATTATAATGGCATGTGAGTAATTTTCCCTATGATATTTGGTCAAGTCAGTCGTTAGAACTCTACCTGCCCAGACTGTTCTCCTTTGCAAAGCACAAAAAGATTACACTTGCCAATTATATTCAATGGTCTGACATCTCCAGAAACTTTTATCTACCACTATCCTCGGAAGCCCTTTTGGAGTTTTAACAACTCAGTTCTCTCATCAATCAGTTAGACCTGGATCCAAGCTCTCAGGATTCATGGACCTACATCTGGGCTCTGGCTCTTTCCAACCTAAGAAGCTATATATTAGTTCCTTTGCAGCTATTGATACACATCCGGTCTTCACATGGATCTGGAAATGTCGATGTTCCAACAAGATAAAGGTTTTCTTCTGGCTTCTCCTCCATGATCGGCTCAACACGAGTGATATCCTTTGGAGAAAACACTTTATCCAACCTGGCAGCGGTTGCTTCTGCACACTCTGTAACGATAATATGGTTGAAAACATGTTGCATCTTTTCTCCGGCTGTAATTTTAGTTCCTCCTGCTGGGCTCGAATTGGTATAGCTTGGGCCTCCCATCCATCATTGGAAGACCTGGTTGCAGTTTGTCGGGCCAGCTCCAGATGGCCTTTTATTATGGAGGTCATCCTGGTTGGCGCTTAGACTCTCTGGATTCATCGCAACAATTGCATTTTTCGTTGACATAACACTTCAATCAACATTTGGTTCTCTTCATTTAAATCCATTCTTGCCCTCTAAACTCACAGATGTAACCCTATTCTCAGAGGATTGATCTCTGCTTGGCTATATAGCATGTAACATCTATTAACCCTATCTCCCCTTCCCTCCTCTTCTTCTACACACTTATATTCTTGTCAAACATATATTTGTTTCCGCAATATATGACCTTAGTAGGAGCTTTTCCCGCTGGTTATGATCAAAAAAATAAATGCACGACCTGTTCAAGATTTGCACATTTATGCAAATCCTTCAGAAATTCCTCTTGTTCATATAGAACAACATGTCATGGTTGTTCAACATGGTTCTAGCAAGATTTTGTGAGAAGGGCTTCAGAGACAAACAATGCTTCACTATTACCTAAGCTACTTGGAAATTCTATAGCGTGGAGACTTAATGGTGGTGAAAAGTGAAAATAGTGGGAAGATATTATGAGCAGTCATTTTTGTGCATGGATTTCAGGCAAGTTTATTTGGACTTTCACCTTTGGCTATCATATCATATAAACTTCTACTTACTCAAATAAATCAAGGGAATCATCTGGATTTATGTATTATTAGAAATCAATGACTTCTGCGGGATTAAGGGGCAATATTAATCTTGACATTTTTGTGCATGCAAGTTCATATGAAGAACTGGTTTCTGAACTAGAGAGAGCATAGTTAGAATGGGGTCTTCTTACTTGGTTGTCACAGGGCAAGGGGGAGGCAGTTGCAGCTATAGATGACATCACGGCGGCGGTGACCGCCGTAAAAGGAGATGGTGCAACAGAGTGGTGGCCTTCTCCCTCCAGTGGCATTGAGTACGCGCACCGCGAACACTATTGGCATGGCGTGGCCACGCCGGGGCAGGTCGATTTATGTGGCCGGCTGCACTAGGTAACTTAACTATTTTCCACTCAAAGAATGTCACATATTCAAATGTTACTGTCTTCATTGCAATTAACTATTTGCCACTCTTAATACGAGGAAGTTGTTTTTCTATTTTGTAGCCTAAACATGTCAAATCATGTGCTAGGTTAACGTCTAACATGACTGAATGACATCATTTTACTATTATTCTCATACATCATATATGCAAATCCATTGCCATTAGTTGTTTAGCCCTCATCCCATTGTTCTCATCACCTCCCCCTTTCTCACGTGCCACCGCTCTAGGTGCTCTAGGTGTCCTACTCCCAAACGTTGTCGCCATGCATCCTAGGCACATCTCCACCACCTTCTTGTACTTGTTTCACTCGCTCGCTTGACTCTAGGCGTCAGCCGCTCTAGGCACACCACCCCACTAGGAATGCTGCCTCTCTAGGCACCACTAACCCCTTCCTAAGTGCCGCACCATGCTAGGCCCCTCTTAGGCGCCACACCCTGTCAGCCCCCTCTAGGTGCCGACTGCTATGTCCTTGATGATTAAAATGATGTTTGGAATTGCATCGTTGCCTAGTGATAATCCATCATATGTCGAGCTATTTAGTACTCTTGGTACTCCAATGGATACAATTATA
Organism: Zizania palustris; assembly: GCA_019279435.1. NCBI lineage: Eukaryota > Viridiplantae > Streptophyta > Magnoliopsida > Poales > Poaceae > Zizania > Zizania palustris. Next base: position 14,402,482 of record JAAALK010000081.1, read on the forward strand.
TACTCTTGAACTCATGCACCTTTCATGCCATTATTGTTTCATGTCATTTGTTAATGTTTATAGCAAAAAATGGCAGTAGTGGTCAAGATTGTCAAAATATCAATTTTGGTAATTTGGACCGAAAATACACAAGTTCTAGATCAGGCCGAAGCCCTACAGGGCTTAAGGCCCATCGAATATTGGGCTTCAAAAGCCTTCTAGCGGCCTGGTACCTTTGGCCCGAAGGCCTTCGGAGGCCTGCCTCGCCGAAGCTTCGGCCCGAGGAACAGGCTTCGGCAGGCCTTACCAAAGGCCCACTTCGGGTTGTTTTTCAGATATAGAGTTTGAGTCTGATTCTGGATATTTTTATCCCTAAAACATGATTAGGCCGAATCCTACCAGATTAGCCTTATAGATAAGAAGACTAACCCTATAAATATAGGGGTGAGGCCGGTTCATTAGACCCCCCAACACAATTCAACCACAAAGCCCTAGCTTTGAACCGTACCTTACTTTTATTTACCTTTCTGTACCACCTTCATGGGTTTGCCTGGAAGCCCTTTGCCAGCCACATCGAAACCATGGTAAGCCTTGCTACTTCGCTCATGAAGTATCCGTTAATCTACGTAACAGATTGCTATCGCCTTGTTACTTCACCTGTAAAGTACCCGTTAATCTATGTAACAGATTGCTACCTTCATTTCTCTACTGCAACACTTAGTAGATTCGGTCTCCAGGCCGAATTGGCACTTGATCTCTGTTCTGTTGCAGGTTTTCACGCTCGGAGCCCCTTCGCCGGAGGTGTCCAGAGCCAGGAAACTGGTATCGGAGGGTGCCAGAACACCCTTCGGCGGAACTCTTGCTTCGACTATCCGTGTTGGACCCGTCATGCTGTTGTCGGTCTGACCAAGTCCCACATGCCAAAGCACTCCGCGGCAGGCTTCATCGTGTCAGGCTTCGTCCCGCCTACACTTCGTGCCAGATGAAGTCATGCCAGCACGTTGCGTTGGAGTATTTTTGTCATGTCAGAGACTTCTCATTGAACCCCGTTGTTCGGAGGTGACTTCACATCGAGATCTGTTCGGAGCCTGCCTTCGGCCAGATCGATCCGAACGCTAAAGGCTACCTTCGGCGAGACCCTTCGCACAAGACGCCGAAGGCCCCCTTCGGTGACCCCTTTGCACAATACACTTCGAATCAGTTAGGCTCTGTTCAGCTGGCTGGTTTATTTTATTTAATATATTTCTTTTTGGATAATTGGATTATTTGCTTGTGATCTGATTACCTAGTGACTCCACCCCCCATGCCACTGTTAAGGATAGTTGGAACGTGACATTAGTGTCGTGTTACTCTTAGGCTTGTTCCTAAGTATCCGCACACTTTTGGATCGTCGAACTGACCCAAGTGCGGGGCCACATTTTCGTGTCAACAGTTAACATTTTGTATTTTTTGTGCAATGTGTGAAGAACTGAATTATAAAAGATTGAATTAATGATGAATTTAAGATTGAATTCTAATTCCAAGCTTTTTCATGTTGATCATTATGTCAGGTGGTCTGATCCTAGCTCTAACTTGTATTTGTTAAGAAATAGTTCAAATGATAGTAATGTCATAGCCTTAAGAGAACAACCTGGTGCACATAATAGGTCAAATGAAGAGATATGTGATAGTAGACAAGAAGAGAATATTAAAATTAATGTGGATTATAGCTTGTTGAATATTGAAAATAAGGATGGTCATGGAGTTTCTTTGTTGGATAAGGATATGGTTTTTGTGGCAACGAGACTTGATGTAGACGATGACACAATATAATATGTAGCTAAAGATGCACCAAAGGTTCAAGTTATTCTTGCTGATATCGAAGAGGATATTGCTAAAGCTTGTATGTATGTAGATGATGATGGTCCATGTGATTTAATTAGGATGTGAGATTTTGATAATCCCACATGACATGAATGTTAGAGCAAAATTTCCTAGTATGAATGATTTTAGAATGATAGTGAAACAACATTCTATTGTTCATGAGTTTGAACTTGGGATAGAGAAGTTTGATAATCTAGATTTAAAGGATATTGTTCTGTAGATTGGTGTTCATGGAAAATTTGTCCTAGGACACTGACTAATAAGAGTGTCAGTTTACTAACATCGTTCTTTTTTTACATTACGTGCAAAAAATATTCACCATATTCTTATCAGCCTATGTTCTAGCACAAATTTTCCATGGACACTCATATACAAAACAATACCCTCTAAATCTAGATCCGTCGGACTTCTCTGTTCTAACCTTGAACTCATTGACAATAGCATGTTATTTCACTATCATTCTAAAGTCATCTATGATAGGAAATATGACTCTAACAACCATGTCAGGATCATTAAAATCTCATGTCATGGTCAATTCACATGGACCATCGTCATTTATAGCCATATAAGCTTCAGCGATATCTTCTTCAACATCAGCAGGAATAATTGAAACCTCTAGTGGATCTTCACCTACATGTTCTACTATATCATTGTCTGTACCAAGTCCCATTGTCACCAAAATCATATCCTCGTCCAAAAAAGAAGATCTATGACCATCCTCACTTTCAATATTCAGCAAGTTGTTGACGCCAAGGTTTAGTGGATCCCAGGCCCACTAAAAATGTCGCATGGTCAACAGAAGTCAAAGGAGTCCGGTCAAAGGTGGTCAAAGAAGCCTGTTCGGATTGTTACAATATGAATGGATATGAAGGAGTCAATGAAGGTGAGAGAAGATAAAGATGATCTAGAATCAGTTACAATGTAGATTACTTGGACAACAAGTCTCCAAACTATAAATATATATCTAATTAGCTAGGTTTAGAGGACACACACAATCAACCACAACAAACTACTACTTTTGGCGCATCGCCACCCTTGGATTCCCAAGGTTAATCACAGCGGGACTTTGGCACTTGGAATCGGGTTGCATCGTCTCGATCTCCGCCGAAGAGGTGAGTCCCGCCACCCCGACGGTCACATCGACTAGGTTTGTGTTCTTCGAGGCTGCATCGTATTGATCTCTTGATGTATCAGCCTGATCGGTGTGATTGTCGGGTTTATCTTGGTATAATTTGCTAAGTCTAAGGCTGCATCATTTTGATCTCTTAGATTGATGTGAATTAGGTATCATAGCTTGAGGCTTCATCAGTTAAGTCCATCTTGATATATTGTATTTGGTTCATGTTGTGTACCATTCATCTAAATAAAGTATGCCCGATGCGTTGAAGTGTTATTGATTTATCATGATTAGCGACTGTCTTGGTTAGGTATGATCTTGCAGTTTCGATAATTTAATGGTATGGATATGTTGTTTGGTATGCTGAGTTTAGTTTCTATCGGAGTACAAGCCGATAGGTTATCTTTGTTTCTATGCTATATTCCATCTGCATTTGAGAGATACTCATCGGCCTTGGCACACAAGGACACCACCCTATCGATCGATAGTGTGTTCAGCCCGATAGCGTGGGCGTGGTCATCGGCCCTATGGCCGATAGGCGCGTTTATTCCTATTTATTTTATTCTTACCACAGTCATTGGTTCGATAGACGATTGGCGTTGCTACTAACATTATTTTTTATGATTCCTTATCAGTTGTAGGGTCAAACTGATTGGCACACTCAGAACCTTCTTTTTCTTCTAAGATTATAGGAGATCCACTAGAGTTAAGCAGATCTTCCAGGCCACGCGTGTGACCAAAAAATACACCAACATGCTTTTTGGCATGCCTAGTGGGACCTTTTTTAGATAACTCATCCATGGCGGGTGAATTTGATGGCAATAACATCATCCCGATCACCATGGATGCATTGACCGATGAATAGAGAGCGGAGGTACAAGATCACATGGATAACTACATGAGATTGTGCCTCAACACTTTTGGCATGACTCAATCTGGCCATGTCTAGAGAAGTTAGTTTCCAAAACCTGCCGCGGCTGGTGAGATCCCTCAGAAGACCGAGAGTCCGTGGGTTACTTTTCAAGAAGCCATCGACAACGCTCTACATCACGCTCTCATCAACCAGTCCAAGGTATTGGTTAATACCTTGCACGGGTTGATCAAGAAGACTATTGATGGGACAATTACTCAAGAGATGACACAAGGTCTGGTGTACTTCTCGACCAATCCTCCTCGCCTACTGCAAAACCCTCAACACACTTAGCTGGTGGAACCACTGAAAGGGTCGATAAGGAAGGGTCCACCGAACACTTCATTCAGACGGGAGGCTGATGTGACGGCCCAGTTACCTACACTTACGCTCCAAGGGCTAGGTAGACATGACCCGTCCCAGAACATGTATCCCTTTGGTAGGGGTACGCCACCATCCTAGCCTTCGGCCATGCCGCAAGGGCTAATCAGGCAAGAGGTACCCTAGCCCACGTATGTAATTGCTAGGAACGTATTGCCAGATCTTGTGCCGCCAAGGGGGGCACCCGATGGCATCCCTCAGGGGTACCACCAGACCACATACTACGGAGTACCGCCCAACTCCAATGAAGAAAAAAGATACAATGCTTTTCAGCTAGATAAGTATCAGCGGCCTCCAAAGACTGATCGATACCTCGCGCCGAACCAGTAGGAAGATGATTGGGGTAACCGAATTATTGAGGTGAACCGTACCTAGAGTGGTTCAATCAGGTGCCGCTGCCGAACTGATACAAGGTCCTCGACTTCACCATGTTCTCGGGACAGGACTCAGTCTCCACGATCGAGCACATTAGCCATATTCTCACCCAGTGTGGCGAGGCATCGGTTGAGGAAGCACTCAAAGTTAGGTTCTTCCCACTGTCACTATCAGGATCAGCCTTCACCTAGTTCTCGTCACTATCGGTGAACTCTATAAGAGGATGGATAGACTTGGATAAGTTTCATAAATATTTCTTCGTCGGCATACACAAGATGAAGTTTACTGACTTGACAGTAGTAAAGCAGAAGATGGACGCTTTGGTCCAAGATTATGCGCAAAGATTCCATGATGTGAGAAGTATGTGCTATAGCCTAAACCTCAGCGACGTGCAACTAACCGAGTTAGCATTCTAGGGGCTCTTGAATCCAATAAAGGAGAGGTTTTCATCGCAAGAATTTGAGAGCCTCTCACACCTAGTACAGTGGGTATCGGCCCATGAGAGTCGATTTTAGGAAGCAAAAAGGGATAGGTATCAGAAGAAGGTGGCGTACGCTCATGCGCCCCATTCGTACTCCGATGAAGACAGCGGGTCCGATGCAGAGGTAGGCTTGGCCGAGTGGACCCGAATCAAGAAATAGATCGTGTGTCCGTGGATAAAAACAACTGATAAAGAAGAGAAGTTTGATTTCAACATTAGCAAGGCCAATAGGATATTCGATTTGTTGCTCAAAGAAAAGCAAATCCAGCTGCCACCTAACCACGTGATACCACCCGTCGATGAATTGAAGAGAAACAAATACTGTAAGTGGCACAACTCCCCATCTCACAACACTAATGAATGCAAAGTGTTTAAACAGCAGATCCAATCGGTCGTGAAGTAAGGCCGAATCAAGTTTGATGATAGGAAGAAGCCAATGAACATCGACGGCCACCCTTTCTCATTCAACATGGTGCATGTGCACCACGCTGATGATCGACACTCGAAGAAGAGCAGGCGAACCAGTAGTAGCGTCACCTCCTCAGGTCTGATCGGAAAATATGAGAGGAAGTCAAGAGAAAGGATGGACGGTGAGGATGATCATGATTACTCACGATTCAACCCCCATTAGAATTGTGAGTTCTTTAGATTCTGCTAGAATGAAGGGATCCGTCTGCCATCAATAGACGATTGCCCTGACTGTGGCAACAAAGATAGGTGGCAGGGCAGTCATGATCCAAGCACTGACAGTACAAGGCCACATAGTCAGGAAAGGTTGACCATCCAACGAAGGTTATTGCTGCCAAGGGCGTCAATACTTGAAAGGCTTGGAACCGTTAATGCCAAGGAAAACGGTCAATTGACCGATGGCGGCGTTACCGTAGGAAACCCACAATGGTGTCCCAATGGGATATTCATAAAGAATCAGAAGAGGAGAGTACAATGGCTGCGACAAATAGAACTGAAGGTGAAAAGCCATAAGAATGAGACTGATCAGCCCCGAAGGATTCAGAGTAAATGGCGAGTGAAAGACAAGGTCGATCACAATGACAAGACAGATGCAGAGGTAAAGATGGTTTTCTTCCTCCCTATAGAGTATTGGGCCACCCCTAAGGCCAACGCCAGGTAAGCCGATACAATGGCACAACTGGTACTGACCCCCTAGCTGGTAGTATTTGACAAGCTAGAAGATCATGACCATCGGCACCTGATACCTCTTTACATCAAAGGCCTAGTCAACGAAAAGATGATGTCCAAGATGATGATAGACGGAGGTGCATCCAACAACTTGAATCAGCAATGAACAACCCAAGCTTCCCCTTTGAAGGCGACACGGATGAAGCAGAAGGTAAACTCGGTCAAGGCTTCACTGCAACCGATGAGCTACAAGAAGTAGACATCGGACCAGGTGGTAGACCAAGGCCAACCTTCATAAGTTCTCAACTTCTCGATGAAATAAAGAATGAATTGATTGCATTATTATGAAAATATCGAGATTGCTTCACATGGGAATATCATGAAATGCCAGGACTAAGTCGATCGATCATAGAACATTTGCTCCCAATAAGGCAAGGGTATCAGCCATTCAAGTAGTCACCTCGGCGGTTAAAGGAAAAAATATATCAAGATATCAAGGTTGAGGTAACAAGGTTATATGATGCAGGATTAATAAGACTATACTGATACACAGAATGGGTATCGAATATTGTGCTAGTATGGAAGAAAAGCGGGAAGCTTAGAATATGTGTTGACTTCAGAGATCTAAATAAAGCAACCCCGAAAGACGAATACCCAATGCCGATTGTGGATTTGCTACTGGATGTCGCATTAGTTTATAAGATTATCAGCTTCATGGACGGGAATGCAGGTTATAATCAGATTTTCATGGCTAACGAAGACAACCACTAGATGGCCTTCCAGTGCCCTGGTGCTATTGGACTTTATGAATGGGTGGTAATGACCTTTGGCTTGAAAAATACCGGAGCAACCTACCATAGGGCCATGAACTACATTTTCCATGACTTGATCGACCTATTAGTGGAAATATATATAAATGATGGGTTGTGGTAAAATCAAGCAGCACTCAAGACCACGTGGCTGATCTACATCAAGTCATGGAGAGAGCCAGGAAATATGGATTAAAAATGAATCCCAAGAAGTGCGCTTTTGGTGTATCAACGGGGAAGTTTCTAGGCTTTATTGTGCATGAAAGACAGATTGAGACAAGCTAGTGCAATATTGAAGCAATTAAGAACACCCAATCCCCTACCGATAAAACCAAGTTGCAGTCACTGATTGGGAAGATAAATTTTCTTAGAAGATTCATAGCTAATCTCTCAAGAAAAATAGAGTCGTTCACTCCACTATTGAAGTTGAAACCTGACCAGGAATTCATATGGGGAGAAAAGCGGCAAAAGGCATTTGACGAGATTAAAGAATACTTAGCCTCACCGCTAGTGTTGATGTCGCCACAGAAGGGGATTCCATTCAGGTTATATTTATCAACCGATGTTCAAGCCATCAGGTCAATCCTGGTGCAGGAGATTTGTAAAAAAAGAGTAATTTTCTATCTCGGTATGCAAGGCCGACATTACTGGATGCCAAGACCTGATACCCCGTAGTGGAAAAGCTCTGCCTATGCCTCTACTTCTCATGCACCAAATTGAGGCATTACCTGCTGTCATCAGAATGCACTGTGATATGCAAGGTCAATGTCATTAAGTACATGTTATCGGCCCTAGTGTTGAAATGGCATATCGGAAAGTGGGTCCTCGCTTTCACTGAATTTGACCTTAGGTATGAATCAACTAAGGCAGTAAAAGGGAAAGCGATAGTCGATTTCATAGTCCAGCACAGAGATGAGGCAATGACTCATGTTGAGCCGACACCATAGACCTTATTCTTTGATGGACCGGTGTGTCGGTATGGATGTGGTATAAGCCTGGTAATTGTCTCCCCTCAGGGGGCATCATTTGAATTTGCATACACCATCAAACCTTTCTCCACCAATAACCAGGCCGAATACGAAGCAGTATTGAAAGGGTTACAATTATTAGAAGAAGTGGGCGCCAATACAATAGAAATCTTGGGGGACTCTCTGATAATAATGAGGCAAGTGTCAGACGAGCACGAGTGCAAAGATGGCATGCTAAAAGAATATCATGATTGGTGTCAAGCCATAATGTCAAGCTTCTAAAGCGTAACTCTCACCCATATCCTGAGGGAGCAAAACTCAGAAGCAAATGACTTGGCCCAAACGGCGTCAGGATACAAGTTGATGGCTAGGTCGATCGAGGTAGAGATCGCGGAAATAGAGGCCGATGATTGGAGGTACGATATTATTCATTATTTCAAAAAAAATCCTTCGACATCGACACCAAGAAAACTCAAATATCAAGCAACAATATATGTTCTGCTCGGAGAAGACTTGTACCATCGGACAACCGATGGGGTTCTCCTTAAATGCATAAACATCGAAGAAGCCATGGTGGTGATGTGTTAGGTACATGATGGCATATTTGGGACACACTAGTCGGCCTAGAAAATGAAATGGTTGCTTCGGAGAGTATGTTACTTTTGGACGACTATGGTGGAGGACTGCATAAAATATTATAAAGGGTGCCGGGATGGAAATTTGGAGCTATTCAGAGGACACCGGCAACAGCAATGAACCTGATAATTAAACCCTAGCCCTTCAGAGGATGGGGCATTGATACGATCGGTGAAATCTACCCAGCGTCAAGTAAAGGACATAAGTTCATATTGGCAGCCACTGTCTACTTCACAAAATGGGTAGAGGTCGTTCCACTCAAAAGGGTTACTTCTGTTGATGCCATTGATTTCATCATAGAACATATAATATGTTGGTTCGGAATCCCACAGACCATCACCACAGATCAAGGGACAATCTTCGTATCAGAGGAGTTCTAGCAATTCACAACCGGTATGGGAATCAAGCTCTTAAATTCATTGCCATATTATGCACAAGCTAATGGTCAGGCCAAATCATCCAACAAGAGTTTGATCAAGTTAATAAAGCGCAAGATGAACGAGCAATCAAAGTATTCGCATCGGTCTCTGTTAGAAGCACTCTAGGATTATTGGATGGCATGACACAGATCCACTCAAGTACCACCATATCAGTTAGTCTATGGCCATGAAGCAGTGAGAATAACATTGGCTCAAGAAGGATTACATTACAGGACCAACTCACAGCCGATGATTATTATAATTTAATGACGAATGGCCTAGATGATCTGGCGCAGGTCCGATTAAGAGCCCTCGAGAAGATTGAAAAAACAAAGCAAGGGTTGCCAGATTTTATAACAAGAAAGTGGTGCCCAAGTCATTCGAACAAGGATAACTTGTGTGAAAACTTATCCTACCAATTGGGTCTAGGGACAATCGGTTCGGTAAGTGGTTGCCTAATTGGGAAAGGCCATTTTGAATACATTGAGTGGTTCCTAGCAACGCCTATCTGCTCGAAGGATTGGATGGATAAGTGTTCGGGAAGGCTTTGAATGGAAATTACTTGAAGAAATATTTTCTAAGTGTTTGGATAAATGCCTAAAGATCTACATGCAAGACAGTCGGTACTGATGGTATCGCCTTTAGATGGCTGATGTTGAAGCATTGCCCTTAGATACAAAAAATCTCAAGACCAATTCAAGGGATCAATGACAAATGTATTAAGAAGGCATAATGTTTTAGGTTACAAGTCAAAGATCCTACATGAAGTTAAACAAGAGCCTGACGAATGGCCTCGATCGCCCGCAGCCTAATTGTGTCGACGCTCCAAAGGATGGCCCGGTCCTTGGAGTCTGAGCTAGGAATATCTTGAAGGGAGTGGTATCGACACTGCGGATGGCAGATGGCACCGGCAAGCCGATGTTTTTGGGCCTCGATCTGAGCCGGGAAGGAGGCTAGAGCACTTTCCTTCTCGACAATCTTCATCCAGATCACGTCTAGCCTCGAGGCCAATTTGGCCTCCTTCGCCTGTAGCTAGCCAAGTTCCAGCAACATGGCTGTCGACTTGTCCCGGATACGATCCAGAAGGGTGCCCTCGGTGAGCACTGCCTTGTCGTGGATTTTAATCGCTTCCCACTATGACACATAGCTGGCGCGATTGGACATCTACTTCATCGCTCGCTGCACGTCTGGCCGATGGAACTCTAAATACGTGGCTAATGTAAGGGCGTCGAGTAGCAACGGGGAGAGGTGGTCTAGGACGTTGTTGAAGTGCCCTCGTATTGGCTTCGATTCGTTGAATAGGACCTCCACCGGGTGTTCTAGGTGATGCAGCAGGTTCGACAGCGCATCCTTCACCTCCAGGGACAATTGAGTCACAGCCGACGTAGGGGCACCAGTGACTTATTCATCCTCTATATATGGCCCGATATCAAAGGGCAATTGTCGGGTGAACGACTGAAAGGAGAAAGAAAGTTAAACAGAAGCCAATCACATTGCGGCAATAAGTATAAAGTACTTACGTCAATAGGCCTGGCAGGGGTGGCCGATCGTGGAACACTATCGGTGGAAGAAGCAGCAGTATCGTCTTCAGCCACCGGAAGGGTGTGTGATCCCTCCTCTCCAAGACTACCTTGGGGGTAGACGATCCCGTGGCATCCGACATCGGCTACATTTGGAGTTGATGTTAGCTATACAGAAGGCAACAAGAAGATAAAGCAAGTAAAGTACCTGACGAGAGCCTAAAGCAGGAGAGACCCCAACATCAGTCGCCATACCAGCGAAAACTGATGAACCTTCTGTAACATCGGCTTCGACTGATGAGGCCATATCGACAACATTGGCTGATGCACCAGAGTCAACAGTTGTGACCCTCGGCGTGTCGGCCCCTACGGTGGTTTCCGCAGCGGCGCCTCTAGTGGGCGGGGTCAATTGGGCGCCAGCCGAGTCATTGATCGCCTGTTCAGATGCCGCATGAAGAGACGTGATGACAGAGAAAGAGGGAAGCTGAAAAATAAAAAGCGTTAGACATCGGAGATTACAAAGGCAAGTATACATAGTGCAAAGATGCATGCATACCTGAGCCGATGAAGGTGCATCGGCCACAGCAGTGGCTTGTGTAGTCGTAGAAGTAGGTGGCATCGACTAAATAAAAAAGGAGGCATTTTACAAAGGGAGGATAAAAAGTCCACCAAGCATAGCAAAAAGACAAAGGTCAGAAAGATTACCAGATTGGAGCGGGCCTTGGTGGATTGACATACCGCTATGTCTGGTGCTTTACGCTTGTGTGTCGGGGCCTTGAATCTCTTCTTGGAGAGCAATTCCATCGGGGTAGGGGCCCCGCTACCCAAGACGCTGGCGACCGATGTCGGCATGTACTCAATTGGCCTGCCGCTCCGACTCACCGTTGGAGCATCCACGTCTTCTTGCTGCACAATACGAGGATGAGTATGGAACAAGGGAGCAAGTAAAACAAAGAAGAAATCAAGTTGAATGTATTCACCTGAGAAGACTCATTAGTGTAGCCAGGATACATACGCTCGTAGTACGTCTTCGAGCACCGATTAATTGGAGTCAGCCGATTGATAGGTGGTCCGAGGCTAAGGGTCGATGGGTAGTCGATGGTTGAAGTTGGGAGAGCAGTGGTTGGACCGCAGAGTGGTGGAGACGATCGGCCGATTGTCAGTCGGCTGGAAAGTACCGAAGTGGCCGATTGGGGTTCAGTGGCCAATGACCAGTGGTTGAATCGGCCGACTGGTGGAGTTGATCGGCTGACTGTTCCCGAAGCGTTGCTCCCATATTCCTAAGGATCAAAGTATTTCCCATGAGTAGCATCCCATCCTTGAGCATATTAGTATCGGTAGTAAGGAATGAATGCACCTCATAATGTAATTTCCGAGCACGTGAATGAGTAATCGGTCTTGGAATGATATAGTGAGGTGTGTCTTCAGCATTGTGGGAGATGTTCTCATCACTTGCAGTTACGATAATTTAATGGTATGGATATGTTGTTTGGTATGTTGAGTTTAGTTTTTATCGGAGTAGAAGCCGATAGATTATCTTTGTTTCCACGCTATATTCCATCTGTGTCTGGGAGACACTCATTGGCCTTGGCGCACAAGGACACCACCCTATCTGTCGATAGTGTGTTCAGTCCGATAACGTGGGCGTTCTCATCGGCCCTATGGCCGATAGGCATGTTTATTCCCGTTTATTTTATTCTCACCATAGTCATCGGCTCGATAGCCGATCGGCGTTGCTACTAACATTATTTTTTATGATTCCTTATCAATTGCAGGGTCAAACTGATTAGTATGCTCAGAACCTTTTTTTTCTTCTAAGATTATAGGACCTGCACCGGAGTTAAGCAAATATCTCAGGCCACGTGTGTGACTAAAAAATACACCAACACAAGCTTTAATACATATTAATTTTAATATTATCTTATCATCTACTATCACATATATCTTCATTTTAGTCGTCATGTGTGTTAGATTACCCTCTTAAGATTGTAGTATTACTTTTATTTGAACTATTTCTCAACACATATAAGTTAGAGTCACAATCAGACCACTTGGCATAATGTTCAATATAAAAATTCTTGGAGTTATTGGAGTTAGAATTCAATCTAACTCAAAAAAACAATGGTCAAAACTTACCAAGAACGACAATCATTCAAATCCATCGTTAGTTCAATCTTAGAATTCAGTTCTTCACACACTTCATAAAAACACAAAATGTTGCAAATGGCATGAAAGGTGGATGAATTCAATGGTATATAATTGTATCCACTAGAGTACCAAGAGTACTAAATAGCCTGACATGTGTTGAATTACCACAAGGTGGCGTCAGGGAGTGTCACGGTGACTAGGAGGGAGTGAGCGGCGGCGTCTGAGAAAGGGGCAGCGACGGATGCAATGCGATGAGGGCTAAATAGCTAGGGCAATGAATTTGTATATACGATGTATGCACATAATGGTAAAATGATGCCAATCAGCCACGTGTGACGTTGATTTGGCATGTTTGGACTACAAAATGGCAAAAAATTAGCTTCTTCATGTTAAGAGTGGCAAATAATTAATTGCAACGAAGACAGTAACATTTAAACGGGTGTCATTCTTTATAGTGTAAATAGTTAATTTTTCCGGTGCACCCTCAATAATGTCAAAATGTTGTTTTGGAAGAATTGCTAGTTTGTCATCAAGTTTAGAAATGTATCTCTAAATACGCTTACCACATAGTTCACAGATTTCTTGCTGCTTTGCTATTTCCCTCATTTGTTAGTTATTGAAATGGCAAAGCAGAAAAAAAATATATGAATTATGTGGCAGACATGTTAAACTTCATAGCAAAGGAGCAGTTTTCGATTTCATTATTGTGGGTGCGCATTTGGCAACAATTGGGGCTTCTTTATAATGAAGTAATTATAATGAAGTTTTAGAGAATTTAAAAATCTTGCAAAATCCATGTGCTATTCTTTAATAGCCACGGTGAAGCTGGTACAAATGAAGAAAAAACAGATTACGGAAGTCACAAATCCCAACAGATTAAACTCGAGGTGTAACCACTGTTAACCTCACTACAAATCCCGCTGTTTATAAACACATTCCAGATATATCTTTCCTCTCTGAAGTTTGAGCACAAACTATACTTTACTGCTACTACTTGGTTCAAGGTGCTTGCCTTTGGAAGCAATAGGTTGTCAAGGGAGCATCCATAGCTAACATCTATGGGCATGGAGCTAGCCACTTAGATGAATGGATCATTTCTCAGATCAATTATCTGGGCTGACCAGACAACTAGTTACAATGGTAACCATCTTAGTTACAGCTGTTATCGATCCGATTTTACGGTTATCGGACCAAACATAGGCGGACCTGTAATGGAGCAAGGGGTACAGTTGTACCTCAAATTTTTTTGAAAAAATGAGTACATATATATATATGTATGTGTATGTAGTTATATATATACACACATTTGGGTTTTTAATTGGGTAAAAATCTAGCCCAATAATTTAATAGTTAGTCAAATAACCTATTTTTATAACCAACTAATTCTATTTATCTTCTCATATTTGTATAATAGTCAACAAATTTTTAGTATATTATATGTGTGGTTTATAGTTTGTTTAGTTTCGTACACCTATTGTATAAATCCTAGATCCACCACTGGGACCAAATTTCACATAGCCAAAAATTGTGGTAAGCGGTAATCTGATTGCCACTGCTTTGTGAACCCTATTCTTGGTGCAAATATACGATTTTTTTTTGAAATAATACAATTTTAAAATAAATTTCAAATCTGATACACGCTTTTGAAAAATTGCAAATTTAGTCTTTTGTTGGCATTTCAAGTATCGATCTAAGCCGATTTTCCCTAGATCGATACTTCATCAGTCGATCTAAGCCAATCGATTTAGATCGAGCGACTCTAAGACTATCTTCATATGCCAATCTAGGACCGTAGAGCCGCTCGATCAATAGGCTTTGTAGGCAGATGAAATGCCGATCTAGGATCACTGGCCTAGATCGACACTTGAATTGTCGACAAAAGATTAGTTTAGCAATTTTTCAAAAGCGTATACCAGATTTGAAATTTATTTTAAAAACTGTATTATTTCAAAAAAAATCTGAATATACTGTATGAACAGTGAACTGTTTATATTAGGAGCTAAACCATAACACTGAGGTTTCTCACTTCAGTGTACACCCTGAAGATCTGGAAAGAAATTCCCCTATTGGGTTCAACAATGTGGCTGACAAGTGAGCCCATTTCACAGAGATGCTGACGCCAGCATGTCGTCAAGGTGACGCCAAACAATGTGGGAATGGGAGCAGTGGACGGCAGGAACAGGTGACAGCCGACATGCATGCGCTGCATGCACAGGGCCGGTTCACTTCTCCCTCCCTTCTGCAGCAGCAACAGCTGGAAGAAAAAAGAGAAACAAACAAACGCCAAGAACAACCTCATCAGGCCAACGCAATGCAGCATTGCAACCCCACAAAAAGGGCTCCCAATGATGCAGCTCACAATCACAGCATCCACACACTGACAGACTCCTCTGATCATCACAGCTTCTGTACAACAAGGTCTGTACTACCAGTCTACCACTACTGATGATTCATGATCTGCAGGAAGAACAGAAACAGAAGCTGTCAACAAAGCTCATGGAAAGGAGGACACCTCACTAGCACATGTGGCAGGTGAACCACCAAGGCCCAAGGGAATCAATCATCCATTGTAATGTTGTCACTTGGAGAAAAGGCTTTACAGTGGAGTAGAGGACACATGACAGTGCAGATGATGGTGACTACACTGCATTTTCAGAGGAGATAACAGAGAAGACCAACATAATTGGGGATCATCAGATCTTCCCTTCCAACTCTGTGCTTCTGCTGCAAATTATAATTGTCTTTTCTGCTACAGATGTGAGGAATGCTTCTTGAACTAGTGGGGTTCTGTAGGTTGAACTGAAGCAAGATTTTCTTTCCATTGCTCATTGAGAATGCTACCAAACGCTCTTGAACGCTCTTGAATTGTGACATGTAGCAGCATTCATCAGTTCAAAACAATTGGCAATGCCTGGCCTGAGTTTGGGTGTCAATGACAACTAGAACCACGGAAAGATCATCAGACTGAAATATTAGCTGCAAGTAAATCAACCAAAAGTAGACATATGTACAGCCCTACATGCGTACATCTAACCAAGCTTAACTACAAAAGCAACATGCACCTCGTACTGCATCAGGTTATCAACATATGAGCTGAGGATAACATGCTGCACTGGTTGTCCGACACTACAATAATAGGCAAACATAATTTAATAATTTGCTAGGAGCACTAATACAATTTGCCTGATCTTTATAAAAACATGTGATATGTCCAATAGAACTATGCAGGAGATAAGAAGATCGCCCAAATATAGATTATGGACAATGAGAATCTTGTCTTGGTCATCTTTTCAATGTTCTCGGTATTAATTAACCCATAGTGGTTGTAATATTCATACATTATTTTTTTCTGCTAGCAAGAAGCCATGAAATGCATCGGACAACACAAGTAATCCATCACAAATAGACAAACAACAATCCACTATGTAGAACTTATACATATGTTCCCAAATTGAATATAAGACTAAATCAGAACTACATAAAGCTATATAAAGAGTAGAACTCATACATATGTTCCCAAATTGAATAAAACTAAACTAAGGATTCCTCAAAGCCATATAAAGAGTTGAAAGGATAGAAACAGACAATAGCATAATGTCAATATTGCTGCATTTTAAGTGCATAGTATCAAAATTGACCTTTAATCCAATCATCCAAATATCAGGACCAAAGGTGAATTGTGAGATAATAATGCCACAGAGTTAAATTACACTAGACTTGTTCTTCCTTTTTTGTTAACATTCTCAACAAATAGGTCACATTTGCAGAGTGACCTCACAGATTTCTCAAGTATAAGTCACTCAAGAATTAGCCTCACACACATGGAGGAGGGCTAACAAAAATGCCATGATATACACCAAATGCAGCATCAAAACATGCGAAGAAGGAATCATCTTTACATAAAAGATGGTTCCTTTTCCACCCTTCCTTTACAGAACGATACATAGTTTTATACTTGCTACTAGGCCACAAGTGAGGGAAAACCAAGAACAGGAGAGCTACCTATCACCACCGAATTGCGCCAATGAAATGTGATTTCTTGATGGTTCAATCGGAGTTGAGCATCGGCGAGTCGAGGCCCTCCATGCGGCTGCGCACAATACGGTGGAAGACCTCCCTCACCTGCCTCTCCAGCGGCTCGAGGCCATCCTTCATGGCGGTGCACACGGCAGCCAGCTCGGCGGCCGCCTCCCGTACCTCGGCGTCGCGCTCGCCGGAGAGTGGGATGGGGGCTGCGTCGATTGCCTCGGCTAGCTTCTGCGTGCATTTCTCCAGCGCGTGGATTTCCTTGAGCAGGCCGCAGGAATTGCGCCTGTCCTTGCGCTTTCCCTCCTCGGTGAGGCGCTCCTGGAGCGCGAGGAGCGGCGGCGCCCATGGGAAAGCTGCGCGTGGCGGCGTGGCAGGGAGGTGGTGCGCCTGGAGCGCGGCGGCGCGGTCAGGGCAGGGGACGGCGGCGACGAGCGCCCACGCGGCGAGGTGGAGCAGACAGCCCATGGAGTACACCGGCGCCACGAGGCCTGTCTCGTGCGCGCGCGGCGCGGCCTGGCCGGAACCAATGGCCGGCAGCTGCCGCGCCGCCGACCACGTGCGGGAGACGCTCCACGACAGCGAGCGGAAGTGGGAGGAAGACGAGGAGGACGAGGAGGTGCCCAGGGCCGCGGAACGGGAGGGAGACGCGCGCGCGCGACCGAAGGAGCGGTTGCGGTGGGAGGCGAGGAAGGAGGCGACGCTGCCCCCTCCCGCAGCGGCCGCGGCGTCGTCGATGAGGAGGACCGAGAGGTCCGAGAGCGCCTTCCGCGCGCGGCGGAGCTGGCCCTCGTGGATCTCCCCAGGCGCGAGCAGCACGGATGCCGCGATTCCGGCGAGGCGCTCCCAGCGCCGCACCTGGTCGACACCATCGCGGGCGGCGTTGCAGACGTCGAGCGCCTTCACCGCGCGCTCGTAGAAATCTCCGATCAGCTTCTCCGCCGGCGCCGGTAGCGCCCCGCGGCGGCGCGCCAGGGCCACGACAACCCGGAACTCCTCCTGGCACAGGAGGAACGCCTCTAGTAGCCGCTGGATCCACTCGATGGAGAGGAAATCCTCCCCAGCCTTCAGCTCAGCGAGGTGCTCTGCCACGTGGCGCTGGAATGCCTCGAGGTCGCCCTCTTCCCCGGACGGCATGGCGACGGCGGGACTATCCCGGCGGAGGGACAGAATCGAACGGCCAAACGAAGAGAACGGGCACGGGTGGGAGTGAGACGATGAACCCTGGTAGTCCGTTGCCGGCATGGTCGCCGGAGAGATCGCCGGAGGGAGGAGACGAAGCGAATTTCGGAAAGGCGGGGACTTTAGCGGGTTACCAGGAGCGGGCCGGCATTGCTCGGTGAAGCGTTTGTGATGGAGATGGTGGTGGTGGTAATGGAGGCAGGGATGGGCGTATATATGTATGTGATTGTGATTAGGGAGTGATTAGTTTAATGTGTTTTTGGGTTAGGGAAAGCGTCTGGTCTAATCATCTTTGTTGCTTTGTATTGATTTCTTTTCGCTCGGTGCAAATATTCTTCTGGAACCGGAATGTTTCTAGTTTTGTTTAGCTTTTTCTGTGGTATTTAGGTAAGTGGTCCTTAAAAGACTAGTAATTGCTCTCAAATCCTCAGAAAGAAAAGGAGTACAAAGATAGCTAGGGTTTTTGGAAGAGAGTTTCAAAGAAATTTTAAAGAATCTAGTTTAGTTCCTACGAAAAAATTATAAAATTTTACGTTCAAAGGAGCCTAAATGTTTGTACATGAGAAAGAAAATCAAATTTATGAACTTTCGTGAGAGCAAGCTTTGCTGTTACATAACAATATTTAAATTGTATTTTTATATGGATTCCAATGCTTAGAATGAGGTAACATCAAACTGCCAATCACTATATGTAAAGTTGCTCTTGTATGAAAATATCCTGAATTTTTTTGCTATTGTGTATTCCTCAGTACTGTTCCGTTTCACTGTGCTACTACAGTGATCACCTGACTAGTACCCCTCAATAAAAAATCACGTATAACCTTTCAATTCTATCATAAATAAGAATTCATCTCTAGCACCCAACCTACTCATGATTTTAAAGTAAAAAAGTTTTATTTCTTCATAACCACTTAATTATCCTTTATCTATTAGCTCACAGTATCACGATAATTTGTTTTTTACTCTCACATGTAATCATTAACTTTATTTTAAAAATACTCTCACAGGTAATCATTAACTTTATTTTAAAAATAAAGTATCATGGTACAGACTAAGTAATTTTGAATACCTGCCAAGAAATCTAATACAAAAAATTCGTACATTCTAAGTTAAGGATAGTTTTCCCATTTTAAAAAACTAACAGCAATAACCTAACGTCATACAAATAACAAACAATTGCATACACGGAAAAAAATTTCAATGGTATGTATGAAAACCAGTAAAAAATTTGTGACGTATACGAAAATTTCTCGATCTAATAATACAATCCGTATTTGCCGTTACAACACGGATACGATGCACAATTATTGGCCAAGCTTTCACTGGGGATGTTAATCGGGAAATTTTTAACGTAGAATAGGTAACCATCTCTATCAATTGATTTTTTTTCCTATTTCCGTTGTTGTTTGTGGAGGGAAATTTTCTTGTGTCCCCATACCTATATAGAGAATAATACCCATGAGATCCCATATTTTTATCAAAATAAAAATATTTTAGGGAAGTTAAAATGATTGAGATAGACAACATAATGTCTAGTAAGTTAAACTTTAAATTAAAATAAATTAGCCAAAAGCGAAGTCACATAAATTCGAATTCGAGAATACGATATTCACCCTTTGACATCGCATGGTTAGTCATGGGAGGACGCGGGCACAAAAGGACCAATTGTTGAGGGCCTGTCTGCAAGAAAGGGACTGCATCAACAGCCGAAATTTAATCTCCAAGTTTAGCTTAACCTAATCACGAGATTATACTAAACCCAATACACGAGTACGACTCCAGTGGCCTTTTAATTCGCCATTAGAGAGTAAACCAAACCGAGTAACGCCCGCGCGCGAGGCCGCGAGCGAATCAGCAAAAGCTACGCGGGCGACGCGGTACACGCGGCCAGAGCGCCACTGCCAGGTGGGCCTAACCCGCGTGCACGCCCCCGCACGCGTGGGCTACGCGTTCGGCGTTCCCACCTCCCTACGGCAAGCGAGTTTACGTTCCTGCCCCCTGCCCCTGCTCTCCCCGCGGCTACTGGCGGGTGGGACCCGTGGGAGCGAGCCACGCGTGGGGCCCGGCGGTGGTGGGTCCCACTTAGCAGTGGGGACGGACGCTGTAAGACAGGGTCGGAAACGGTCAGCCAGGAGGGCACGTGGCACGCCAAGTTGAGCTGCGTTTGCCTGGTTGGTTGAGCAGGTCGCAAACAGTTGCGGGTTGCGGCTTGCGGCCGAGGACCGAGGTGACGCCCGGCGCGGCTGAACCGGAGCCGGAGTGACGGCCCGGCGCGGCAGAGGCTGAGACTGGATTGAGCCGGAGCGGGAGCCGGAGTGATGTAGAGGCTGACTGAGACTGAGCCGGAGCGGGAGCCGTAGTGATGGCCCGGTGCAGCAGTGGCTGAGACTGATGGCCCGACGTGGGCGGCGGTTTGTACGGACGCTTATTCGGATTATAATAACTTAATTTTTTTGTAAACTGAAATAAATAGAGTAATTTATTCTGTCAATTTATTATAATTTAGAGTACAGATCGTAACAATTCAATAAAAACTAGTGAAGAACCTAATTTTTTATAAACTAAATTTTTATAATCTAAAACTGAAATAAACACGCTCTAAACCTAGCTGTTGGTGTGGATGAACCGTACTTAGCAGCTAAGTAGCGTGAGCTGTTGAACTGATACTACCTACTACCGGTGGCGGAGTTTTAAGAAAAACTACGAGATACTCGAAATTCAGGAGACGCTCAGGTTGATAAGAACCTCTCCCATCAACATAGCTCCACCCGTGCGGCCGTGCCTACTACAAAGTCAGCTAACTCGGAATTCAGGAGACGCTCACACACGCTACGGTACTCTTACGTACTCCCTCTAATTCTAAATACAAATAGTTATGGCCCTATATATAGACATGTGCGTATATATTAAAAACTGAACTTAAATAATTGTGTCACACTTTTATTAATTTATTTATATTGAAAAATACGATTTTTTGGATGTTTAAAAACGAATTATTAAGAAATAATAGGAAAATGCTAAAAATATTTTAAAAAAAATCGAGGGAGGTATATGTGTTCGTGAGTACCAATGTCAAATCTAAAATTTGTTCAAAGAGCTGCACATAGGTAGCAGCGAGCGGCTTCGGTACTACCGGAAATCTAAAATTTATCGAGTGTCGTAGGCACTCGGTGAAGTCCATAATACGCTTGGCAAACGCTGCTACTCGGTGAAGCGTACTCAGTGGACTCGTTATCGGCATAGAGAGGTTCGTGAAGTGTATTTTATCGTACACTCGACGAAGCTTTTGCTGAGTGCCAAATTCAACACTCGGCGAAGAAAAAGAATAATGGAGATGTGACAGATATTTTGCCGGGTGCCCAAAGTTTAGCACTCAGCAAACATAAAAAAGGCAGCCCAAGATTCACATCCAGAACACACCTTTTATCAAACATGTGGCGGGCACGATGCCATGGTGTGGGGTGCAGGGGTGGCGCCAAGGTGCGGCGTGGCGTAGCGGGGCGCGCCACGCCGCGGGCGGGGCGAGGAAGAGCGGAGCGTGGGGACAACGACGGCGTGGGGACGACGACGACGATGACGGCGTGGCGGCGGCCACGGCGGCGTGGTGTCCTGCCAGTGGTGGAAAAGGATGGAGGAGGGATGAGGGATGAGGAAAGGAGAAGGAAGGGTGAATGGTGGGAAGTATTTAAAATGATGTATGTGAAAATTTTAAAAACGTTGGCGCCAATTATGAAATTTTGTGGGAAGAGGAGTGCGGAAAACAAATTTTTTGTTTGCCAAGTGCTGCACTCGACAAATATTTTTTATTTTTTAAAAAATTTTGTTTAATTTATTTTACAATCTCTTTTCTTTGACAAAAAATATGAAACTATAGCGGATAACGACTAAAAATAAACTCAACATCATAAATATAATTTTTACTACAACCTTGACGTGTTTTAATTTAAATCTTAGAAATATAATTGATGAATTAAAAATAGCTAACGGGTCTATAAAATTACCAAAAAATTTCATGGGATAAGATACATTGTATGTTAATTGAAAAGAAGTTTTAACTTCAAATAAATATTTAATCATCAATTTGCTTTCAAGCATATCTCATTTCTTCTATAAACCCTAATTCCTCTTCTCGAAATCTCCAATTTATGAACACTCTATGTCATAACTTTATCGAAACATTTTAAATTTTTTATCACGATATCTTCATATCATATCATAACACCATAGAAAGTATAATATTTTCAGACTTCATTTAATTTTTTAGGATTAAAAAACAATTAAGCTCCATGTTGTCGATAGAGTGTCACAACCAATATTGTTCAAAATTTATTTTAATTTAGTATATAAGAACTAAAATTCGACTTTAAAACATGAATGTGATTTTTTTTATATTTTTTATTATTATTTAATGCACTTACAATTTAAATTTGACCTATTTTTATTTTAATCCTAGAAATATACTTAATGAATTAAAAATAGTAAACTGACAAAAAATACTAATTTTTTATATTAGATAAGGTATATTGTATTTTTATTGTAAAAAAGTTTCAAGTTCAAACAAAATTTTAATCATTTATTTGCTTTCAAACCTATCACATCTCTTCTCTAATCCCTAATTACTCCTCACAGAATTTTCGATTTCTTAACATCTTACATCACAACTTTCTCGAAATATTTTTAATTTTTTATCACGATATCTACATATCATATTATAACATCATGACAAGTCTCATATTTTTTAGATTTCATTTGATTTTTTTAGATTTAAAAACAATTAAGCTCTATATTGTCGATCGAGTGTCGCAACCTAGGTTTTTCAAAATTTATTTAAATTTAGTGTATAAGAACTCAAAATATACTAATAAATATGAATATGCTTTTTATGTATTTTTAGTTCATTATTTTAGGTACTTGTAGTTCAATTTTTACCTATTTCAATTTAAATCCTAAAAACATACTTAATAAATTAAAAATAGAAAACTGAACTAAAAAAATATGAATTTTTTACATGAGATAATATATGTTGTATTTAGAGTGTAGAAAAAAATTTAAGATAAAACCAAATAGGAAATATCACATAAGATCGAAACAAGTTCATGGACCAAAAAATATTAGGTTTGTTGAGTGTTTTTTGAAAAGCACTCTGCAAACCCACTGTCTTTGCCGAGTGCTTTTCAAAACACACTCAACAAACCCCCAACAAATTTTTGCCCACCAAGCACACCGTCAAGACGTCCGTTAGTACCGATATTTGTCGAGTGTATTTTCAAAAAACACTCGGCAAACAATTGATTCGCTAAGTGTTTATATTTTGCCCACTCGGCAAACTCATCTTTGCCAAGTACCCGACATAATATACTCAACAAAGATTTGAACACTCGACAAATTTGAGTATTCCGGTAGTGCGGTGTGCGTCGTTGGTATCGGAGTTCGATTATTCTCATAACATACGTATTATATTGTTCATATTAGATTAAACTGCTACAGATGGGATATATATATATATACAAATGCTATCCTACACCACGGGTGTAGAATTGCTATTCTACTGAGAAATCTACTACTGGGAAAAAAAGTAGTACTCAATTCCTATTCTACTGAGAAAATCAACTACTGAAAGTAGTCGGTGTAGAATAGCTATTCTACACACGTGGTGTAGAATAACGTTCCCGTATATATGTATATATATATATCTTTATTTATTATTGCTTCTTCTTTGAGCTGCATGCGTAACTATTCATAACTTTATATTAATAACATCCGCAAGCGAATGTTCGACGGGTTCTTTAATTTCTTCTTCTCCACTACACTACAGATCGAGTCGCTTAATTATTAATTAGTCCAATTAGCAGTGTGTGCAAATTAATAGTCGCAGTCATCGATCGAATAACGCTAGCTAGTACCTGCCGCCTAACGTTTGGTAGGGCGTCACGTACATATCAGCGATGCTTTTCTGGCCACTGGAATCGATCTCAGCAAATTAAATGACCTTTTGTCATTTCAAAGGCGCCAACGGCGAATGTTTCTCAGATGGTGGCATATATGCATGCATGCATGCACGGCCGCCTAGCCGGCGCATCAAAATCGATCTCGCCGTACTTGATGGAGAGAGCCATCGAGCTAGCTAGCCACTGTGGCATGCAACAAGTTCCAGCTTTTAGGTCACCGATCATGCATGGGGCCGGACAGAGAAAAAAATACCATGCAAATTGACCTAACTCGTTAAAGTTAAACTACCTTATATATATACAACTATACAAGCACCGACAGATTTGATGTTTATGTTCACGGTGCCATCGTAAACTTGTTAAGTAATCGGTATGCGACAAGTCTAGTGGGCATATCAATGGTGTATCCTATATTTTATCTCCCTTTTTTAATGAGAAAACAGCTACTGTTTGATTAGTTGTGTGGCCAGATCTCTGAGATTGGGATATATAGTCGCGTGATGACTGATGAGAACGGGATAGCTGCTGGCTGGGAAGAACGGAAGATTGGCTTGGTCAAGCTGCCTACCACTTACCTGTTTGAAACAAAGACAAAATATGGATAAAGCTAGCTAATCGTTATGACAATTATTTAGTGCGTCGTGGAAGCGTTATCACCTCTTATGAAAGGCCGCACGTCTTTATTTATATGGCCAAAAATCCCAGCTGAAGAACACAAGGTGTAGTATATATAGCTTCCTAGTTTATTAGATAAAGCAAATCTTATCTTTCTATCTCTAGATACCAATTCTATCTAAATACAGCTAACTTATGATTACATAATGCCATTGTAATTAAAGCCACCGGCAACTTGATCATTTGTAGAGATGAAGTTTGCTTCTAGAAGCTTTTGTGCTACTCGTTCACGTACAAAGTGATAATCCAACTCTATATGCTTTGTCCTAGCGTGAAATATCGAATTAGCTATCAAATATGTTGCTCCAATGTTGTCGCACCAAATCTGAGCAGTTGGTGGAGTTGGGATCTTTATTTCTTGCAATAAGGTTTGAATTTAGATTACTTAGATGATAGCATTGGCTAATGATTTGTACTTTGTTTCTGTACTTTACCGAGACACCATAGCCTATTTTCGTGCACTCTAAGAAACTAGATTACAACCAAGGAAAATTACAAAGCCACCTGTTGAGCGTCGATCATCTACACTGCCATCAACCCAATCAGCGTATGAAAAGGAACTTGTGAGAGTGAATGAATTCTTCTTGATCTTCGATCCAGTGCCCCAGGTGTATTGTAAATACCTGAAAATTCTTTTAACAGCGGTCCAGTGATCCATTGTTGGCGAATGGAAAAATTGTCATACTGAGAAACCAAGTGGGGTTTGCACTGTGGTTTTATCTTAGTTATGAGTGATTGACAAGTTTACCCGGTTTAGGATTTGGGTGTGTGTTTGCTTGGTTGAGTTCACCGATGGGATCAGTGTGCATTGAGATGTGTGTTATATGAAGATTCATGTTTTGCTTGTCTCATGTGTGCAGGGTTGAGATGCTAGTCAACTGGCAGCGGTGGGTGATCAGGATCAAGCGGGGAGCTTAGTGTCGGACGATCAAGGAGGCCAGGTGAAGTTGGGGATGATCTCAAGCGTACACGTGGAGATGAAACAAAATATGGACGGACGGTTGATCGAGACAACGTGTTGACCAAGTTAGCGAAAGGGAGAACAGTGCAAGTGACAAGGCGGCTCGAGGGATCGAGAGCTGGAGAGACTTGCTAGCGGTTGAGTTCGCAGATTGGTGACACGTGTTGGTGATCTGGAGGGCTTTGTCGATTTTGACTCAAAACCGTCAGATCAAGATCAAAGCATCCTGAAGAGAAGTCGTAGTCGCTACGAAAGCTTCGAATCAGGACAAACTACCTTTAGATAGGATTTTACATTTTTAGCCCTGTGGGCCTTCGAGTTTGTAAAAAACCTTAGGGGTATTTGCGTCTTTTCCTGTTTTTGAATTGCCTATAAAAGGCCCCCTAGACCTTAGGGTTTCACCAACTCTCTCCAATGAAAAACATGAGTTCACTTTACCCATTCCTCCTACATTTTTCATGAGAAATTTTCCATCGCCACTGTTCATCCATGGTTTCTGATCTGGTGGTGCCATAGCTGCATAGTATTCCTTCTAAAAACCAGCATCCGATTTTTCTAGGGAATCACTATTCATTGGTTTTCTTCGATGTCTCGCTACAATTGGTTTTCTGTTTGGCGCGGTTGGGAGGCGGAGCGAGGCGGAAGCGCTCGCAGGTGGCAGCGGTGTGAGGCCGTTTTGGCTCAAGGGCGCACAATTTTTATCCAAACCGACGCTAGGCGCGTGAGGCTCACACAGAGGTTTCGAGGCGGTGGCGACGCATTGGGGAGCATAAGGTAGAGAGAGGCAGAGCCCTTCGGTGCAGGTAGTTGTGCATGCGGGCACATGAGGCAACATGGTGTACACAAGGTGTTTGATGTTTTGACTACACAGCACATGATCAAGAATAGTAATCACTTCCTCATTTTGCATGCACTTGCATTTATTATTCCTGTTGATTCTTCTGTGATGGATTAAATTACTGCAAGCATTTTATTGATATATCCTTGTGTTTTTAGTGCACATCAAGTGTTTGTGCACTGTGGATGTTTAGCTTGTGCTTTATGAAATGCCTCTGATAATTGGATGTTTTTCTAGCACTCGATGATTTGTCTGTCTAGTATGTGAACTTTACTAATCTGCCTTGTGTGCGTTGTACTATTGTCTTTTCAATCAGGACATCAGTGTGTTTTTGAAGGCTAGATTATTTTTTAGTGCTTGTGATCTCTCAAACTATTGCATCATATCATATCTGACAGGAGAATGATAGCACTAGCTTTGTCTGAAATTTTACTGTGAAAGTTCTTTTTCTTTTGCTTGTCCATTTAGAGTAGTGTTGGGTCTTTAGAAAAGGCCCTTAATTCGAAAGAATTTGTTGAGGTGCCTATTCACCCCCTCTAGTCACCCATTTTGATCCTACAATTGGTATCAGAGCAGGTTAAGGTCACCAATTGATCTTAACCGGTTTTGTGATCCATAGGCGACATGGACAGAGTTAGCATAATCCCTCTGTTCGATGGGACAGACTTTATATACTGGAAGGTGTGCATGAAGGCTTATCTTCATAGCCAAGCGCATAAAGGCTTATCTTCATAGCCAAGGAAGTGCAATTTGCGAGATTGTGGATTCACAATACTCCATACCCGAGACTAGCACTACTCAGGCTGAGAAAGATTAGTATACTACTAACTACAAAGCTAGAAATATATTGTTCATTGGCTTGAGTAGAAATGAGTTTGATAGGGTGCAGCACCATCAGACTGCTAGGGATATTTGGTCCACTTTGACTATTTTTCATGAGGGCACATCTTAGATCAAGGCCAGACACCAAAGCACGTACAATCAACAATATCAAATGTTTCTGCAGAGCCCTGGTGAATCGATTGATGCCATGTTTACTAGATTTGATAGCATTGTGAGCAATTTGCATTCTACTGGAACTTTGGCTTATTCTGATCATGAACGTGCTATCAAGATTTTCTATGCCCTTGATCGTAGCATATGGGAAGTTAAGATTTCTAGCATTGAGGATTCTGCAAGTTATGACACACTAACTTGCGACGAACTCTTTAGCAAGCTGAAGTACAGAAATTGCCAAGGCATCTCGCCAAGGACTTGGAAACTCTTTGCCACCATCCATGGCACTAGTTTCCGGTTCTAGCAGTGGCACCTCATCTGGAGGTATTGCATATGGTTCTTCTAGGTCTTGTGTCTTTTCTGCTAGTTTCGCTTTGTCCTCTCTGGTCTCTGTCACAAAAGAGAAGGTGGACACTCTAAATGATGAGGAGCTTGCTCTCATTGTCAAGAAGTTCACCCGTTTCTATAATGATATATGGGATCAGAGAAGAGGAGACTTTCGGGGATGTTTTGAATATGGTGATCTTTCTCACATTAAAGCTAACTACCCTAAATTGAAAAATAAAGATGAAAATGAGCACAAACACTAGAAGAGGAACAAGAAGCCCTTCTTCAAAAGAACCGAGACAAGCTTGCTAAGAGAGCAGCTAAGGTTGCTTCCAGAGATTTCATGGCTGCTTTGAGTGACATCGAAACTTATTCAAGTGAAGAGCCAAGCTTTGACAAGGACGAACCACTGAAGGAGGAGAAGAAGGCAAAGTACTTCACCGGCCTCTGCTTCATGAATGACGGCATCCACAACAATGATGAGCTAGACTCATCTGAGGTATCTCTATCGCATGACCATCTTTTAGTTAAAATTGATGAATTGAATGATGCTTTAGTTGGTCAGGATAGATTACTTATCCAAGATGCTAGAGAAAGGAAAGAACTTAGACTTAGGCTTGAAACTACTTCAACTGAACTTGCTATGCTTAGGTCTAAGATTGTTGATGCTGAGTGTGAGTCCTGCCGTGTTTTCATGAGTGAGCTTACCGAGTTACGTTTTGTGCACGCCCAAACTATCGATAAGCTTGAGATTGCACAAAACAAACTCACTGTGGTGGAGTCTAGACCTCTTGTTTGGGATGCTTATTCAAATTGCCCTTTACTCATTTAAAGCATTGAACTTAGGGACAAGCATGGTAAAGAACTAGAGGCTAGATTAGAGAGTGCTGAGAGTTCTAAGAATGTGCAGCCAGCATGTTCCACTTGCATCACCCTAAAGGACCAAATCAGTTTTGCTAGAGGGCAAGTTGACAAACTCATGATTGAAAATAATTATCATCTATCTTTGGTGGATAAATGCACTAAAGGTAAGGGTAAGATGATAGGGAAGGGTTAGCTTTAGGGCTGGGTTTTGAGAGAACCACTTCAGACATTGAGAGCAAAACATTGTTCACTGTAGGACCGAAAGTAGCGACCAGAGGGGGGGGGGGTGAATGGGCGCCTTAAAAATTCTTTCGAATCAATGGCCTGTTCCCAATACCCAACGCACCTCAAAAATACTACGCAGCAGAAAATAAACCGAAGGCCTAAGTCTAAAGGTTTCTAACCTAGAAGCATCTGAAGATAAACAGTGTAAAACTAAAGTGGTGCAACTAGGCAGATAAACAAGTTTGTAACAGGCCTATACTTCTTAAAGAAATGATCTAAGTATGTATAAAGTGAAAAGAGAAGTTACTGTTCAAAGTTGTCTCCTGTTCGGGACTTGGCGAAGCCCCCTTCGCACGTCGAGGTATGCTCCGGAGGTTGGTGTCGGAGTCTGTCCGAAAAGCCGAAGGTGTCACTGTCTAGGCTAGTTCGAAGTGATAAGACGCGAAGAGTACTTCGGAGCGAAGTAAAAAACAGTGCCGGAGCTTGGTTCGAAGTATGCACTTCGAAGACAAGTCTTCGCACACAGCTTCGACTCACGAGCTTCGGAGCGAAGTCAAACAGTGTCGGAGCCTGCTTCGAAGTATGCACTTCGAAGACAAGACTTCGAAAGTACTTCGAACCGAAAGCCTCGAAGCTAAACCTTCGAACACGAAACTTCGAACACACAAACAGATAACCTTCGAAACGTAGAAGCGAAGTCTGTCACGTGACAGAAGATCAAGTCCGAAGCCTACACTCTATCTTCGAAAAGGGAAAACTTCGGGAAGAGAAACGAAGGCAGACACGCCACAAAGAAATCCAAGCGAAGTCTATCAGAACAGACAAACTTCGAAACCTAATGAAGTGTGTGCTTCGAACAGATAGATTCGGAGTATGCTAGTTCGAAGTATGCGATGCTGTCCATACAGGAGGAACTTCGAAACTAGCAACTCAGACACAAAAACCGAAGTTCGAAGTCTGAGCGAAGCCTTTAAAGAGGTTCGATCGGAGCCTGCCTCACGAAGAGCTTTCGCACGGAACCGAGCTTCGCCAGACACACCAGGAAAAAGCAAAAGAGACTGTCTGCTTCGATCAAAAAGCTGGGCGATAGAAGGTGAAAAGCTGCAGCCGAACACTGTAGCTACAGTAAAGCAGTACTACTTGCAACAGCAAGAACTAGTACTACCATCGTGAAGAACACACCCAGCCGAAGAAGCTTCTCCTCAAGAATAAATTCAGCAGCCCGTAGGCAAGGCAATAACTCCCCAAACCGACCAAGATGCAAGCAATAAATTCACCAGGGTCCAAAGATTAAATGCATCCAAAAGATTTGAGCCAAAAGAATGCAAGAACAGGGAGAGGAAATCCCTGGCGGCGCACACAGGAGAGAGGAGACAAAGTGACCCAAAAAAGTGGATTTGATTTCAGCACAAAGGGTAGTCCAAACCCTAGGGATTGGGGTGCTATTTATAGGCAGCCCAACACTTAGGAATATTCTACCAGCCCCTTAGGGTTTTACAGACTCAAAAATACAGAAAAAGACTCTACTGCCCTTAGGTATTTTTACAGACACAACTGACTGACTGTGGGCCTAGAGTAACAGATGACATATCCTGAAGCTACTCTTCTGGACAGTCGGATACAGAATCAACGGTTGTCAGTTTTACGCCGAAACTGACAAAGCCTCCACCAGCTATGCACCAGGTACCCGGATTGGGCCGGCCCGACTCCGCAGCTCTCTCAGCCCGGCAATCGCTCACCGCCCGTGTACCTGAGTCAGTCCTGGTCAACAGCCCAGTGGGTCTTCTACTGCTTCTGGCCCATGCACCCGGATTGGGCCAGCCCGACTTCGCAGCCTCCTCTGCCTGACAGTCGCTCGCTGCCCGTGTACCTGAGTCACACGCGGCCCATGAAACAACAGATCTCCTCTTCTCTTCAGTCCTCGTTGACTATCGTTGACAATGACTCATCACTTCTAGAGCCATGAGGCCCACGCTATTCAGCATGGCTTCTCAATCTCCCCCTTGATGAGAGCATTGTCAACACTCCTCAATTCTCAGCTCTTCAGCACCTGTGAAACAAATGTGGAAACACGAAAACAAAACACAAGGAAACAAAGAAGAAGAAAAATAAGGTAAAAGTTTAACCCTAATGACCAAAAGCCAACAAAAAGCAAGAAACGGTCATTATGGTTAACCAAAAACATAAAAGCTCAAAATGAGTGCGATTTTCAGAACAACAAGGATATCAACAGAGTGAGAACTCCCCCTCAAACTCTGATCCCAAATTTTCTCCCCCTTGTTGACAAGCGAACTCATCAAGCACTCAAACAAGCGAACTCCCCCTGAAAAGCAACTCCCCCTCAAAATATGCAGTGAATGCAACTGGGGTGCAGGTGGAGTGTAGAAAGCATGCTTCTCAGATATGATTGACTGCAAATACAGTATCTAACAGGTATAGCAAAGGAGATATTGTCTAAGATACATGGCATGATCAGTGCAAGAGATGATATCTAAAGAAAGTTATTTAGCACGCATTTGTCAATTTTTGCAAATAAAAGCATCACCACATTTTCCGGTAGACAGGCAAGGTAAAACATGAGAGACAGAAGCTAACTGAAATCTACCAAGTTAAGCATTGTCCACACCAAAGTGCTTCAGCAAACATGTTATCTTTGAAATGCTCAGGCTTTTTTTTTTCAAACTCCCTTTTTTATTTATGCCAAGGGTTATTTGCATGTCAAGCCTTATGCTAAT
Source organism: Zizania palustris (assembly GCA_019279435.1). Lineage (NCBI taxonomy): Eukaryota > Viridiplantae > Streptophyta > Magnoliopsida > Poales > Poaceae > Zizania > Zizania palustris. Next base: position 14,434,002 of record JAAALK010000081.1, read on the forward strand.
CGACCAAGTCAAGCCTAGGCCAGAGCTGGGCCATCAGAAGCTTAAGACATTGGTCTTGGCATACACTACACTGTCCTAGTTCATACCAAAGTGCTATGGTAAGCAGTCCAGAACAATATAATGCGACAAAGCAAACCCACTTGGATCTTTTCAACTTAAGCATAAAAAGGCATGGAATTTTCGTTCATTTTTGATTTTTATCATTTTTATAGCACATTTTCCATGTTAAAGCATAAGGATGTCCAAGTTGCATATCTGCATCTATGTGATGAACTAGCTACAAGGCATGTAACAGATAGCAAAAGCACTCAGCCTACACATGCTAGTTACCAGAGGCAATGGTGATCATTTTTCAAGTTGAAAGCGTAAAAGCCATGCATATGACAGATATCAGACATATCATTTGAACTGAAGCAAAAGCATGATCATCGACAAGTAATCAAAAGCATGTACCCGCTAGAATAAGTAAAGCAGTTCAATCATATAACAGAAGCAAGCTCAAAAGTGTGATATGTGAATATGCAAGATATGAACACACACACAAAAAGACTCAAGAAAAAGAGTAAAGAAGAAAGAAAACTGACGCAAAATATCCTAAAAAGGATACAAAACACCCAAATCCCCTCTTAAACGCTCAAAAGTAGACTGATCTAGGGGTTTGGTGAAAATGTCAGCTAACTGATGATGGGTATCAACATGAATAAGGTCAATGACACCTTTCTCATATTGATCCCGCAAGAAGTGAAAGCGCACATCAATATGTTTGGTTTTTGAATGGAGACACGGGTTTTTCCCTACACTAATAGCACTAGTGCTATCGCAAAACAATGGAACCCTGGTAGGAAAGAGCAACCCAAAGTCTCGAAGAGTGGAAATCATCCAAACCAACTGTGAGCAGCAGCTAGCAGCAGCTACATACTCAGCCTCTGTGGTCGAAAGAGCAACTCCAGATTGCTTTCGAGAAGACCAAGATACAAGGGAAGAACCAAGAAACTGGCAAGTACCGGAAGTCGACTTGCGATCCAACCGGCACCCACCAAAGTCGTCGTCCGAAAAGCCAGATAAATCAAGTGATGATGATGCTGAATAATAAAGACCAAGATCAGGCGCATAGGTGAGATACCTGAAAATGCGCTTGACAGCCTGCCGGTGAGACGCGCGTGGTGAAGACTGAAAACGCGTGCAAAGTCCCACGGCGAACTGTATGTCCGGTCTTGTTGCCGTTAAGTACAACAGCGAACCGATCATCCCTCGAAATTCTCTCTCATTGACCTTGACACCTCTCTCGTCCTTGTCCAGACCCCCAGAAGTGCCCATCGGGGTCATCTGCGGCTTCAATTCACCACCAAAGTCAAATTTCTTAAGCATGTCACGAGTATACTTACCTTGGTGGATGAAGGTGTCGTCCTTGGTCTGCTTGATCTGGAGCCCTAAAAAGTACTTAAGCTCACCCATGAGGCTCATCTCAAACTCACTGTGCATCTGCTCAGAAAACTTGGACACAAGAGAATCAGTAGTACCGCCAAAGATAATATCGTCCACGTAAATCTGAGCGACTAAGAAATCTGAAGCATCTTTGAGCAAGAAAAGAGTTTTGTCCACAGACCCCATCACAAAGCCCTTCCCCAACAAGAATTGCTTCAACCGGTCATACCAAGCCCTGGGGGCTTGCTTCAACCCGTATAAAGCTTTGTGCAATTTAAAAACATGTCGAGGAAACTTAGGGTTCTCAAAACCGGGGGGTTGCCTAACATAAACCTCCTCCTCTATGAACCCGTTCAGAAAAGCACTCTTAACGTCCATTTGAAAAAGCTTAAAGCCCTTTGAAACGGCAAAAGCTAGAAGAATACGAATGGACTCAAGACGGGCAACAGGAGCGAAGGTTTCTTCAAAGTCAATACCTTCCTTCTGGCAATAACCCTGGGCAACTAGTCGAGCCTTGTTGCGCACCACAACCCCATCTTCACCTTGTTTGTTCTTGAATACCCACTTGGTGCCTATGGGGTTGCATCCTGGTGGCGGCTCAACTAATGTCCAAACCCGATTGCGGGCAAAATTCTCAAGCTCTTCTTGCATAGCATTAATCCAATTTGAATCAGAAAGAGCATGAGAAATGTCTCTGGGCTCAAAAGATGCAACAAACGCAGATTCAGCAAACACAGCAAGAGAGGCAGAAGAACGCAAAGTCCTCTCAGTCAAATCACCAATGATGAGCTCTGAGGGGTGGTCACGCTGAACTGCTCGGGTTCCCTGGTGATCTGAAGTCACCTCACCGGAGTCAGCAGCTGGCACCTCTGGACTCGACTGAAGGGGCTCGATCGAAGTGGAAGAAGTAATCAGAGGTCCGCCTTCATCATCAGTCGAAGTCACAGAAGGTGTGGGCTCTGCGGGGGATGCAGAAGGCCTGCCCTCAACAGCAGCTGGAGTATCCTCATCTTCCTCGAAGATGGACTCTCCGAGCTCATCATCACCAGAAAGCTCAAAAGAAGGAGTCAAAGAAGGCAAGGACTCATCAAATGAAACCTCACACGTCTCGACAAGTAGCTGGGATTCGAGATTCCAAACACGGAAGCCTCGAGAATGCAGTGCATAACCAAGAAAAATACCATCCCAGCAACGAGACTCAAACTTGTCCAAATGCCCTCCCTTCTTGAGCACAAAGCACTTGCAGCCAAACGCTCGCAAGTGGCTCACCTTGGGATGTCTGCCAAACCGCAACTCATATGAAGTCTTACCAATGTAAGCTCGAAGAAAAATGCGGTTGGCTAGATAGCAAGCAGTGTTCATGGCTTCAGCCCAAAAACGCCTAGGAGTCCTGTGCTCATCGAGCATCGTCCTGGCCATCTCAACTAGCGTGCGGTTCTTTCGTTCCACAACGCCGTTCTGTGGGGGAGTATAAGGAGAAGAAAACTGATGGTCCAGACCCTGATCACCACAGAAGCTGACGAACTGAGAGTTCTTGAACTCAGAGCCGTTGTCGGAGCGAATTGCTCGCATACGGCCATTGTTCTCATTCTTCAGCTTCAAAATCAGGTCATGGACAAATTGAAAAGTTTCATCCTTAGACTCCAAAAAGAAAACCCACGAGAAACGAGAAAAGTCGTCAACAATCACAAGTGCATACCACTTCCCACCGACTGAGCGTACCCGAGCTGGACCTACAGTGTCCAAATGTAAAAGCTCGCCTGGATACGTAGTCATCACCTGAGTCACAGGTGAGTGAGAAGCGGCAACCATTTTCCCATGACGACAGGGATGACAAACTAGATCCTTCTCCATTTTAAGCTTGGGCAATCCTCGGATGAGGTCCATAGAGCTTAACCTGACTAGCAAATCAAAGCTCAAATGACCTAACCTCCTATGCCACTTCCAGAGCTCAGAAGAAGATCCAGCAATCAAACAGCGAGAAGGGCCAAAAGAACTAGAAAAGTCAATTCGAAAAACTTTACCGAAAGGTAAAATCTGATAAACCCAAGACCCTCTAGAATCAACCACAGAAGAATTGCCCTTCTTAAAACGCACTTCCAAACCATCCTCAAGAAGTTGCGAAACAGAGATTAAATTAAAGTTCAGATTTTTAACTAAAGCAACATTCTTTAAAGAGAAATGGTCTGAAATGCTGATTGAGCCTATGCCACTTACTTTCCCTTGACCGTTGTTCCCGAACGTGATATATTCTTTGGAGCTCGGGGGAGTGAGACTGGAGAACCATCTGCGATGTCCCGTCATGTGGCGAGAGCATCCTGAGTCCATGATACAAACATCCTCCAGTCCCCGGTCCTGCACAATCAATGTCTGTAAGTGGGATCAAATGGTCCGGCACCAGGTTTAGCAAAAGAGCTAAACCAGTGTCGAGCCATCTGCTCAAAAGATGGAAAGCGAAAACCATCAAAAGAGTTTGGACCAAAACGCGGCTCAAAGCGCGGTCCACGGTTCTTCCTAACTCTACGGCCATGAGGTCCAGAACCGTAGCCAACTCGGTCTGGAACTCTGCCGGAACGAACACCACCAACCGGAGCACGGGTAGGAAAACCGTCTCCTCTACCACCACCTACACGACGCGGCCTGGCCTCCAGCCTCTCCCCGCGCCGAGGAACACGCAGTCTACCACCCTGCTGGTAGAACTGCACCTGATCACTACGAGCCCTCTCTGCTCTCTCAACCCGCTTCCTCCTGAAGCAAAACTCCGCAAGATGCCCGTCTCTCTGACAAAACTCACAATGATAGGTAGGCTTCTTGGGATGTGGCTGAGGCTTGGGGTTCTTGGGCTTGGTAGCGTTTGGTGTGGTCTTCTTGGGCTGAGAGGGTCCAGGAAGAGAGTCTAGAGAAGAGTGGAGGTGTTTGGGCTTAGGAACCCAGATAGGCTTCTTGGGTGGAGCTTTGGGTGGTTCATGGATCACTCCATCCTTGGGCTGACAAGCCTGGGAGGTCTCAGTGGAGTGAGTCTTGGGATACCTCTGCTCTGGAGTCATTTTACTCCACTCCACTGCCCGGCTGAGGGCACTCTCAAAGTCAGCCTTGGTGTAGGTGTAACCTACTCCAAACCCATCCTTCCTCTTGAACTGCTGGATCATCATGCCAAGCTGTGGCTCTCTGGCACTGATCCAACTCAGGATAGAACGGAGGTAAAAGTTCTCATTCTGAGAATCTGCTAGCTCCTCTCTCAAGGAAGCTAGAACCTCCACCTGAGACAAGCAGGTCTCACACTCACTCTCTACTTGGACAGACTTTCCGGCTTTTAGCTTAATCAACTCCATTCTAAGAGACAGACAGTTCTCACAAACAGTGGGTGGAACTGACAGTGTCTCAAGCTCTAGCCTAGTCTGGGCAAGCTCAGCTCTCAACCTCTCCAAATCACCCAAATGCTCATTTCCCTTGGATTTCAGCTCAGCTAAGGCAGCTAGATGAGATGGGCAATCAACACAGGGTGCGACGACAGTGGCTTGAGCATCTTTCAGCTCCTGCTGAGCGCTTTCAAGCTCAGTGGCCAAAGCGTCCCTCTCATCAACCCTTTCTGTGTACCTGGACTTCAAAGTCGACAGGTCACACAGAAGCACCTCACACTTCGGGCACTCACTGCTAACACCCAAGCAAAGGGAAGAGGATAGACTCTCTATTCTACCGTTGGCCACGGCAAGCTCACTCTCTAACTCGTCTATCCTTTTCTTAGCCCCCCTAAGCAGTTTCTCCCGATACTTCAACTCCTGACGGTTGCTCTCAAGTAAATCTACAATTTCACGCTCATAAGACGATACCTTGCTATCGTCGTCGGAGTCGTCGGAGGAGCTCTTTTCTTCTCTATCCCCAAGAGCCATGGAGCAGAAGCTCTTGCGGGATCTTCGGCGCTGGTGAGAGCGGCTCTTCGGCTTGTCTCCGAAAGCCATGAAGCAGAGACCCGCCGGATCGTCCTTGTCCTTCCCCTTCTTGATGGTGATCTCCTCATCACTTGAGCTCGATGAAGAGGAAGAAGACGTGGATCTCTTGGAGTAGCTTTTCTCCATTTCGGCGAAGAAGGCCTTGTCGCGCTTCTTGTTCTCTCGCCGGTAGTCCTTCAGGGCCTTCTTGAAGAACCGGGTCTTCGGCTTGCCCTTGTTGAAGGAGGGGCTCTCATGCTTGCCGGAGTCGTGGAAGCTGCTGCCGGTGCCCTTCTTGTATCCACTACGCTTGGGGCAGTCGGCGATGAAGTGTCCTGGATCACCACATTCAAAGCATCCGGATTTTGTGCCGTGTCTTTTGAACATTCTTTTATCATAGACACGACGCACCCGGTTGTTAAAAAGACACAAATCATCATCTCCCAACAACTCAAGCTGGTCCTCAGTGATAGACATCAAAGAGAACCCAGCACAGCTCACAGCAGAGGGATCAACTGTAGGTGCAGCAAGGGCCAGGGATTTTGATCCAGAACCAGTGAGATTTGATCTCAACTGGATATCTACCTCAGTGGCCTTTAACTTGCTAAATAGCTCAGAAATGGTCAAGGTATCGTATGAAGTACTCTCAACGATAGATGATACCTTGATCTCCCAGATCTTTGGGTCCAAGGTATGAAGAACCTTGAGCGCCTGCTCATGATCTGAGACTAACTGAGCACCCTCAGCCTTGTTGTCCCGAAGCTTGTTAATGATCGACTGAAAGCGACCAAACAAGGCTTCAACAGATTCACCCGGCTTCTGTGTGAAATTCTCATATTCACGCCGGTAGGTCTGATAGAGCCGAGCCTTGACCTGTGCTGTTCCCTCATGGTGTGCCTTGAGGGTAGCCCAGATCTCTCTCGCAGTGGAGAGATGACTCACGCGCTCAAATTCAGTGGGACCTAAACCAGAAAATAAAATGTTCACAGCCTTACTGTTGCTCAGATGCTGAGCAATGATACCAGCAGTACCTTGCTCAGTAACTGGCAGAATGACAAATGTGGTGTGAACGCAAATGTCCCATATGTCCGAACCCTGGCTCATGAGATAGGCTCGCATGCGAGTCTTCCAATAATTATAGCCATAGGCTTCCAAGGACGGGACCTTGCCTGGAGACGACATAATCACTACTGGGGTTTAGAACCGGTTAAGGTATGGAAAAACCCTAACCTCGCTCTGATACCACTTGTAGGACCGAAAGTAGCGACCAGAGGGGGGGGTGAATGGGCGCCTTAAAAATTCTTTCGAATCAATGGCCTGTTCCCAATACCCAACGCACCTCAAAAATACTACGCAGCAGAAAATAAACCGAAGGCCTAAGTCTAAAGGTTTCTAACCTAGAAGCATCTGAAGATAAACAGTGTAAAACTAAAGTGGTGCAACTAGGCAGATAAACAAGTTTGTAACAGGCCTATACTTCTTAAAGAAATGATCTAAGTATGTATAAAGTGAAAAGAGAAGTTACTGTTCAAAGTTGTCTCCTGTTCGGGACTTGGCGAAGCCCCCTTCGCACGTCGAGGTATGCTTCGGAGGTTGGTGTCGGAGTCTGTCCGAAAAGCCGAAGGTGTCACTGTCTAGGCTAGTTCGAAGTGATAAGACGCGAAGAGTACTTCGGAGCGAAGTAAAAAACAGTGCCGGAGCTTGGTTCGAAGTATGCACTTCGAAGACAAGTCTTCGCACACAGCTTCGACTCACGAGCTTCGGAGCGAAGTCAAACAGTGCCGGAGCCTGCTTCGAAGTATGCACTTCGAAGACAAGACTTCGAAAGTACTTCGAACCGAAAGCCTCGAAGCTAAACCTTCGAACACGAAACTTCGAACACACAAACAGATAACCTTCGAAACATAGAAGCGAAGTCTGTCACGTGACAGAAGATCAAGTCCGAAGCCTACACTCTATCTTCGAAAAGGGAAAACTTCGGGAAGAGAAACGAAGGCAGACACGCCACAAAGAAATCCAAGCGAAGTCTATCAGAACAGACAAACTTCGAAACCTAATGAAGTGTGTGCTTCGAACAGATAGATTCGGAGTATGCTAGTTCGAAGTATGCGATGCTGTCCATACAGGAGGAACTTCGAAACTAGCAACTCAGACACAAAAACCGAAGTTCGAAGTCTGAGCGAAGCCTTTAAAGAGGTTCGATCGGAGCCTGCCTCACGAAGAGCTTTCGCACGGAACCGAGCTTTGCCAGACACACCAGGAAAAAGCAAAAGAGACTGTCTGCTTCGATCAAAAAGCTGGGCGATAGAAGGTGAAAAGCTGCAGCCGAACACTGTAGCTACAGTAAAGCAGTACTACTTGCAACAGCAAGAACTAGTACTACCATCGTGAAGAACACACCCAGCCGAAGAAGCTTCTCCTCAAGAATAAATTCAGCAGCCCGTAGGCAAGGCAATAACTCCCCAAACCGACCAAGATGCAAGCAATAAATTCACCAGGGTCCAAAGATTAAATGCATCCAAAAGATTTGAGCCAAAAGAATGCAAGAACAGGGAGAGGAAATCCCTGGCGGCGCACACAGGAGAGAGGAGACAAAGTGACCCAAAAAAGTGGATTTGATTTCAGCACAAAGGGTAGTCCAAACCCTAGGGATTGGGGTGCTATTTATAGGCAGCCCAACACTTAGGAATATTCTACCAGCCCCTTAGGGTTTTACAGACTCAAAAATACAGAAAAAGACTCTACTGCCCTTAGGTATTTTTACAGACACAACTGACTGACTGTGGGCCTAGAGTAACAGATGACATATCCTGAAGCTACTCTTCTGGACAGTCGGATACAGAATCAACGGTTGTCAGTTTTACGCCGAAACTGACAAAGCCTCCACCAGCTATGCACCAGGTACCCGGATTGGGCCGGCCCGACTCCGCAGCTCTCTCAGCCCGGCAATTGCTCACCGCCCGTGTACCTGAGTCAGTCCTGGTCAACAGCCCAGTGGGTCTTCTACTGCTTCTGGCCCATGCACCCGGATTGGGCCAGCCCGACTTCGCAGCCTCCTCTGCCTGACAGTCGCTCGCTGCCCGTGTACCTGAGTCACACGCGGCCCATGAAACAGCAGATCTCCTCTTCTCTTCAGTCCTCGTTGACTATCGTTGACAATGACTCATCACTTCTAGAGCCATGAGGCCCACGCTATTCAGCATGGCTCCTCATTCACTTCACCCACTACCCTAGAAAAAGAGAGAACCCAGTTATACACTCCACAAAAGCCCAAGAAACCCATCCACCCTACAAAGAAAACACCTCCTTCACCCAAGAAAACCCCTAAGCAGAAACCAAGAGAGCCCATGAGGATTGCTCCCAAGACCCATGTACCTAGCCCCCAAAAGATTTTTCATTGCTCATATTGCTAGAGGGTGGGACATTTGGTTGGTTTCTGTTTTCATCGCATGAAAGATGAGCGATGTTCTTGGGAGATGAGGACACAGGACATGTATCAATCACCTATTGGTAAACATGAGCTTGTCTCTCATTCTAGTTCTTGCTTTCTTGAGGATCCTCATGCTCACATGAGAGGATTTGCTCATCGTGGGATACACCATGACTCATATGGTGCTAGACCACATGTTAATGGTTTTGGTTCTTAATAGGATAGGAGACCTAGTCGTTTTTATGGCTCTCGCCATTTAAGTAGACCTCACACTTTCTATCATGATTCATATCCTGTGCATAGGCAGTCTACTACTGCTTTTCTTGTAGCTCGAGTCTCTCAGTGTTGGATACCACGTCAGTTTTTCACTCACCCTAGCACTGAGCACTCAAGATTTTCTCTTTTTGTGTAGGCAGCAGACGGAGGCCTGGAGAACAAGTGGATCATGGATTCCGGTTGTTTGCGCCACATGACCGAGAAGACATCATGGTTCTCCAACCTCACCTCGACCCAACGACGTGAGTACATCACCTTCAGAAACAATCGGAGGAGCAGAGTGATAGGCACAAGTATGGTTAGAATTAATGAAAATTTCATTTTCAAAGATGTTGCTTTGGTTGAGGATTTTGGATATAATTTATTTTCTATATCTCAGTTGCTTGATGAGAGCTTGGAAGTGCTTTTCAGACGTGATACGTCACAAGTTCTCGATTCTTCTAGCGCTTTGGTTTGTAAAATTTCAAGAATAGGGAGGGTCTTTGGAGCTGATTTTTATGAGTCTTTTGGTTCTTCTTATTGACTTATTGCTAAACCTTCTTCTGAGCTCTGGATGTGGCATAGGAGACTAGGGCATATGAGCTTTGACTTGCTCGCTCGACTGAGCGCCCTAGGTCTGATCCGAGGATTGCCCAAGCTTAAGTTTGAGAAGAATATCGTTTGTGATTCTTGTTGACATGGAAAGATGGTGGCCGCCTCTCATTCACCAATCAATGTGGTGATGAGTGAACAACCAAGAGAACTTCTCCATATAGACACTGTAGGCCCTTCTCGGGTTAGTTCTTTAGGTGGCAAATGGTATGTCCTTGTCGTGGTGGATGATTACTCTCGTTATTCTTGGGTCTTCTTTCTTCCAAGCAAGGATAAAGTGTTTTCACACTTTCGGCGCTTAGCTTTGAGACTATTCACTGAACTCCCTAGTGCATTGAAAGCAATCAGAAGTGATAATGGCACCGAGTTCAAAAATAGTTTCCTTGTTGACTTTTGCCTTGATCATAACATTGAACATCAATTTTCTACTCCACGGGTTCCTCAACAGAATGGAGTTATTGAGAGAATGAACCGTACTTTGGTTGAGATGGCTAGGACGATGCTTGATGAGCACAAGACTCCTAGAAGATTTTGGGCAGAGGCCATAAACATTGCATGTTACATCTCTAACCGTATTTTTTGCGCTCAATTATGAATTAGATCTCTTATGAACTGTGTTTTGGGAGAAATCTCAAGGTTACTCATCTTTGAGTATTTGGTTGTCAGTGCTTTATCCTAAAACGTGGAAATTTAGACAAATTTTAATCGCGATCTTCAGATGGGATATTTTTGGGTTATTTCACTCATGGTCATTCATATTGGGTGTTTAATCTTGAGACTAACATTGTCATCTAGTCATGTGATGTGAATTTTGATGAATCAACCTCGTGTGTTAGTTCTTCTTTTGAGCTTTCCAGTGAAAAAGATATGAATGTGACTATCTTTGAAGAAGAAGATCCTAAATAATGTGAAGGCCTCGAGGATCATCCCCTACCTTCTACTACAGCGACCCCTGAAGCAGATCTTGCATCGACTACTTCGGCAAGAGGTCCTGAAGCATCTACTTCGACTTCGGTCATCTTCGACCATTCTCCAGCAAGAGTTGAGGGGGGGGGGCTGCATCTCATCGAGAAGCTCTACAACACATTCAGAAGATACATCCTCTAGAGCAGATCATCGGTGAGTTAGATGAAAGGGTAACGTGATCTCATGCTCATTTTGTTGATTATGCATTTGTTGCCTCCTTTGAGCCCTTAGATGTTAGTCATGTTTTATCTGATTTGAGTTGGATAAATGACATGCATGAGGAGTTAGAAAACTTCGATAGAAATCAAGTCTGGATTCTCGTAGATCTACCCCTAACATTCATATCATTGGCACAAAATGGATTTTCAAAGGCAAGCAGGGGGAGTATGGGTTTGTTGTGAGAAAAAAGGCTAGGCTTGTTGCTCCGGGTTACTCTTAGGTCGAGGGGATTGATTTTGGAGAGATATTTGCTTCAATAGCTCGACTTGTAGCCATTAGGATTTTCCTTGTTTTTGCATCTTCTTGTGGTTTCAAGCTTTATCAAATGGATGTTAAAAGTGCCTTTCTTAATGGTTTTCATAGGAGAAGATGTTTATGTTAGACAACCCCAGGCTTTGAACATCCCAAGTACCCCCATAGAGTCTTTAAATTTTAGAAAGCTTTGTATGGGCTCAAGCAAGCTCCTAGGGCCTGGTATGATCGACTTAGGAACTTTTTGCTTGAGCATGGCAAAGATTTCCTCCTTGTTCATATATATGTTGATGATATTGTTTTTGGTGGCTCTTCTCATACACTTGTGGCCGAGTTTGCTGATTCTACGAGCAAGGAATTCGATATGTCGATGATGGGTGAGCTGACATTCTTCCTTGGTTGCAAATCAGGCAAAGCAAACAAGCTACTTTTGTCCATCAGATGAAGTACACCAAGGACCTGCTGAAGTGCTTTGATATGAGCGATGCGAAGCAACTTGCCACTCTGATGGCTACCTCAGTAGCACTTGACCCCGATGAAGATGGAGAAGAAGTGGATCAGAAAGTGTCCTGGAGCATGATCGGCTCCCTCCTCTACTTGACTGCTACGAGGCTAGACATACATTTCGTAGTGTGTCTGTGCGCTCATTTTCATACTTCTCCAAGGGCTTCACATCGTCAAGAGGTTAAGCACATACTAAGGTATCTGAAACACACTCTTGAATTCAATATTTGGTATTTTGCATCATATTCTTTATGCCTTTGAGGTTTTTCCGATGCTAATTTTGCTGGTTGTAGAATTGATAGGAAGAGTATCTCTGGTACTTGTTATTTTCTAGGTTCCTCTCTTGTTTGCTGGTCTTCTCGCAAACAGTATAGCGTTGCGTAGTCTACAACTAAGGCTAAGTATGTAGCTGCTGCTAGTTGTTTCTTACAAATTTTGTGGATGGTTTCTACTTTGTGGGATTTTAGGTTGGATTTTAAGGGTGTTCCACTTTTATGTGATAACACTAGTGCCATTAGCTTAGCCAACAACCCAGTTCAACATTCTAGAACCAAACACACTGATGTGTGTTATCACTTTTTGAGAGACCATAATGAGAAGGGTGATATTGATTTGAGATATGTTGATACCCAGAATCAGCTTGCTAACATTTTTACCAAGCCTCTTGATGCTTCTCGATTTGCAGTTTTGAGAGGAGAGCTTGGTATTTGTCATCCTTACGACATCTTGAGAGGGGGAGTTGTGTGTCATTGCATAAGCTTCTGTCATATGATTAACTGCTTTTATATGTACTTGCCTGTATATGCCTTTGAATTATTGTCTTTAATCATGATGATTTTTCTCCGTTGAATATATCTGATATCTATCATGAACATGGCTTTTAATTCTAAAAATTAAAACATGATCACTGCTTAGTCTAGTAACTAGCATGAGTAGGTTGAATACTTTTGCTATCTTTTACATGTATGGTAGCTAAGTCCTTTACACTTGGATGTAAATATGCAACTTGAACATTTAAATTCTTTTCATGGAAATCTTGTACTGGAAATTGAGAAAAATCATGAAATTGATATCCATGTCTTTTGTGCTGACATTTAAAAGATCCAGGTGGGTTTGCTTTGTCGCACTACCTTGTTTTAGACCGCTTACCATAGCACTTTGGTATGAAGTGGGACATTGTAGTTTATGCCATGACTTATGTTTTAAGCTTCTGATTGTCTTTGCTTGACCTAGGCTTGGCTTAGTTAGTTAGCATAAGGTTGACATGCAAATAAACCCTCACACTAAAATCAAAAGAAAAAGGAAACAAAATGCTTGAAAACTATTGCATAACAAGTTTGCTGAAGCTCCATGTTATTTGACTATGCATGTCTGGGTAATATTTGCTAGCTTTTGCATTCCATGCTTTTCCATGTCTAGTATGCTAGTCTGAGTGGTGATGTTTTTTTTCTTAATCCTTCAAATGCTTGCTCTTGATTTTATTTGGATATGATTCATCTGAGCTTATCATTCAGTACTTTTAGACGATATTCAAGGCAAATGCTTGTTTTGTATTGTATTTGATGCTAATCATGTTTTAGAAGCTTACATATACATTCACCCTCACACCTCTCTTTGCATCATTTTTATCACCTTGATGCCTGCATTGCCAAAGGAGTAGAAAATAGTGTCTTGCTTCTATCGAAAAGGATGATCTTTTGTCAAGGGGAAGAATTTTAAAATCAAGTGAAATGTTTTTGCTCTTTTCTGAGTTTCTTATGGTCACTTGTGTGCTGAACCTCAACATTCATCATGTTTCTTTTATGAGTTGCCAATACACTCATCAAGGGGAAACCAAGTGGGGTTTGCACTATTGTTTTATCTTAGTGATGAGTGATTGACAAGTTTGCCCAGTTCAGGATTTGGGTGTGTGTTTGCCTGGTTGAGTTCACCGATGGGATCGGTGTGCATTGAGATGTGTGTTATTTGGAGATTTGTGTTTTGCTTGTCTCATGTGTGCAGGATTGAGATACTAGTCAACTATCAACGGTGGGTGATCAAGATCAAGCGGGGAGCTTGGTGTCGGATGATAAAGGATGTCGGGTGAAGTTTGGAATGATCTCAGGCGTACACGTAGAGATGAAGCAAGATATGGATGGATGGATGATCGAGACAGGGTGTTGACGAAGTCAGCGAAAGGGAGGCCAGTGCAAGTGACAAGGCATCTCGAGGGATTGAGAGCGGGAGAGACTTGCTGGCGGTCGAGTTCGTAGATTGGTGACACGTGTCGGCGATCTAGAGGGCTTTTGTCTATTTCGGCTCAAAACTGCCAGATCAAGATCGAAGTGTCTTGAAGAGAAGTCGTGATTGCTACGAAAGCTTTGAATCGGGACAAACTACCTTTAGATAGGATTTTTCATTTTTAGCCTTGTGGGCCTTTGAGTCTGTCAAAAACCCTGGGGTATTTGCATCTTTTCTTGTTTTTGAATTGCCTATAAAATACCCCCTAGACCCTATGGTTTCACCAACTCTTTCCAATGAAAAACCTGAGTTCACTTTACCCATTCCTCTTACATTTTTCGTGAGAAATTTTCCACCGCCACTGTTCATCCATGGTTTCTGATCTGGTGGTCCCATAGCTGCATAGTATTCCTTCTAAAAACTAGCATCCGATTTATCTAGGGAATCACTATTCATTGGTTTTCTTCGGTGTATCGCTAGAGACGGTTTTCTGTTTGGCGCAGTTGGGAGGCGGAGCGAGGCGGAGGCGCTCGCAGGTGGCAGCGGTGTGAGGCCATTTTGGCTCAAGGGCGCACGACTTTTCTCTAGACCGACGCTAGGCGCATGAGGCTAACACAGAGGTTTCGAGGCGGCAGCGACGCGTTGGGGAGCGTAAAGCGGAGAGAGAGAGATAGAGCCCTTGGCGTAGGAAGTTGTGCATGCGGGTACAAGAGGCAACATGGTGTACACAAGGTGTTTGATGTTTTGACTACACAACACATGATCAAGAATAGTAATCACTTCCTCATTTTACGTGCACTTGCATTTATTATTCCTGTTGATTATTCTGTGATGGATTAAATTACTACAATCATTTTATTGATATATCCTTGTGTTTTTAGTGCACATCAAGTGTTTGTTAAATTATCTACGAGCACATTTATTTTTGGTATTTAATTAAATTCTTGTGCACTATGGATGTTTAGCTTGTGCTTTATGAAATGCCTTTGATTATTAGATGTTTTTCTAGCACTCGATGATTTGTTTGTCTAGTCCGTGAACTTTACTAATCTGCCTTCTATACGTTGTACTGTTGTCTTTTCAATCAGGATATTAGTGTGTTTTTGAAGGCTGGATTATTTTTTAGTGTTTGTGATCTCCCAGACTATCATATCATATCATATCTAATAGGTGAGTGATAGCACTAGCTTTGTCTGGAATTTTGCTGTGAAAGTTCTTTTGCTTATGCTTGTTCATTTAGAGGAGCGTTGGGTGTTTAGAAAAGGCCATCAATTTAAAATAATTTGTTGAGGCGCCTATTCGCCCCCCTCTAGTCGTCCGTTTCAGTCCTACCCATACCTTGTTAACTAAAAAGGAGATATCTGGTCTTGTCAAGGTTAAATACCGAAGAGCACCAACCATGCTTTTGTAACGTGTTGCATCTTCTAGCCCAAGTAATTCTCCTTGTTGTCATGATAGTTTTTCTAATGTGCATAAAGGAGATACTACCGAATTACAACTTGATATATTTGCTTTTAAGTAAGTCTAAGGTATATTTGTTTTGAGACAATAGAAGTCCATCATTTGTTTTTGAGACCTCAATCCCAAGGAATTAATGCAAATATCCAATATCTTCTAGGGAAAATTCTACTCTAAGATCCTTAAGTGAGGTTGTCACTGCACCCTAGGAGGAGCTAGTCACTAAGATATCATCAACATATATTAACAAATACATTATGACATACATGACACACAGACTCAATACTAGACCACCAGAATACAAAAGATTGTTTCTAGAAATAACTTAACGACTTATAATATAAGAAACAATCAAGCATATCATGCCACCATACCAAGGAAAGTTTTGTAGCATGGAATGCCTACTTCTGATTATTTGAAGTGGATGATGGAGGTAGCAAGTACATGCCACCTTGACGTCTACCTCGAAGAAGCACTTTCTTAGTGATGAGATCCTTAATCAAGAAAAAATTGGGATGAATGTCAAAGAAAGCATTATTATAAGCAGAAAAATGACATTGATATCAAGTTCTTATTTGTATCATGAGAGTAATGAATATTATTTAGTCCCAATTTTTGATAGGGAGTATTGATTTGGGCATGACTAGTATAACTAATGCGCATAGTTGAGACGTTTGATGTATGAATCTGTAGCGCCCCGATTTACCGAATCGGAACATTATTGAATTTCGTAAGAAAAACAATAATACAAGAGGTTCATCATGCGACAATCATACATACGACAGTATTCATGGTACGCATACCATATTTATTACATCAGAGTTTAATAAAAACAATAATAAAAATAATTGAAATGCATGACGAACGCCTTCTTCAAGATCTTTTCACTTGACTAGGTCGCTACTCCAGACCGTCTTCGTAGTAGGCATCCTCTGAGGTGTTCAACGGGTATGAGTACAAAATGTACTCAACAAGCCACCACAAATGCAATAATAATGCAAGATAATAACAAAGGGAGGATAATTGGCTAAAAGTGCGGAAAAGTACATTTTCAGTTATTGCAGTTAATGTAGTCAAGTTTTATCATGCGGAAAATAAACATGAACAACAATAATATCATCTAACTCGAGTAGTACATTTTACCTCCTCGCACAACAGTCCTTACATGTCAAACCATCATGCACATACATCTCAAAAGTAATCTAACTGTAGGATGTCACGCAACCCGCCCTTAACCGTGGGCTCGGCTTTTCGAAAAGATTTATGACTCTGATCAGAGATGTACTACTGTACCCACTAGGCACGCACTCATCCCAAACACCAAAGTGTAACGAGATGACCCATACCACGGGAACTCGTGCCAAAACCTCGGCATGAAATGCTCCAAGCGATAACCACCCGCTCTAGGTTTCGCTGGTGCGCTGGGCCGCATCCCGGCTAACGTCGCACCCCCTTTTGCGCCACATTGGTACAAGCCAACCGAAAGTGCTGCTTGACCCATCTCCAAATGGTGGCCTCGGTTTGGAACACTCCATACCTTAGTTAGGACTTACCCACTAGACTTGTGGTTAGTACGGAAGTGTATTGCAACAGATCCCACGGACCAGTCCTTATAGTGCCTCGGGTGCTACCGACCAATGCCCTAGCTTGCATCCGGAACCCACCATGCATTCACTCACAACCACAACTCATCACCGACAGAATTCCAAGGATAAGAAGTAACGGGGATCATATAGTAGAACCATTTTGCTACGACTCATTTTTATCCTATAGCGATCGTGTCAATACATTGGATACTAGCTAATAATACTAATCATATGGTGACAAGGAGGTTAGGTGAGAAATCATGGCTTGGGTTGCACATCAAGGTCGGGGGATCCTAAATAAATATATTGTAGGGGTTTTCATTGGACTAATGCATGTATAACCTATGTGTTTTAGTGATAGTTTAATAAAACATGGGTTCAATATGCTCAAAAATGTTGTTTGGTGACTTGCCTTGTTCAGCGAAAGGCGAGGGAGGGACTTCCGGGAAGTATTCCGGCTCCTCGGCGGCGTCGTAGTCTTTCCAATATAAATAAAGTAGAATAAAATAAATACAACATCCGATTAAACAATATAAAATCACACAACAAGCACATAGGTTTTGATTGGTCCAATTTAAAGAAGACCAAGTTGTTTAGTTTCTGAAACTTATTTTATAAATAATTTTAAAATTAACTAAAAGGGATTATTGTCCTTTTTATAAGGGGTTTTGAATTGTGAAAAATCTCATTTTAAGTTTTCTATTTAATTTGAAATAAATGGTTCAAAGAAAACTTAGTGGTTTCATTATATTAACAGGAAATGAATAAATATAAACTTTACTGAAATTTAAATAATTGAATTTACATTTTTACCCTAAGGGCATTTGAATACTTATTTAAATAAACATGAAAAGTCCAAAGTAAACCTACTGTTTTTATTGTATGAACATGTAGAGAATAATATTACAAATTTTCTGAAATTGGAATGGTAATTTTTGAAGTTAAAATGCGCCAGATATGAATTTTACAAGTTTAAAATAATTTCTGGAATTTATTTTAAATTTAAAATCCCCTCGGGTCCACGGTGAGCCAGGCCCACGGTGAACCCGCGCACTATGTGCGTGGTCCAGCCCAATCTGGACCTTTGGATCCAGATCCAACGTGCGGGGGCGAGGCGAGGCGTTAAGTTGCGATAAATGGCTCACAGCGTTCGGTGCCGCTTTGACCAGATGGACGCGTGAGATTAAACGGCGAAAAAGTACCGATCTATGCCGTCGGATCGAGATCGTGCGGCCAGTATCGAATCCGGCACGACACGTGTCAGGAGTGGTAAAGTACCCATCTTCCTCGACTCCGGCGACGCGACGGCAAGCGATTCCGGTGACGGAGTGAGGCCGGCGACGAGAGGAGCCGGCGAGGTCATTCGGGTCCTGGTCGACGACGGCGATCCGGCGAGGCTCGTTGACGGTGGAGGAGTGGTCGAGGTCGAGGAGGCTCTGGCGGTCACGGAGATGTGGTCGGCGAGGGCAGAGAGGGGTTTCGGCGATGGCGAGCGGTGGCTGAAGTACGGGTGGCGGTGTTGCGCTAAAAACCGAAATGCGAACGCTCTATTCGTTCTGGAAGCGAATTGATGTGGGGGTTGAGCGCGGCGGTGGTCGGGGGTTTAAATAGGGGTACCGGCGGGGGCAGGGAGGGCGCAATCGGGGGAGGCCGTGAGTAAACGCCGGCGAAGCGGTTTCACTGCATGCGGGCGATAACGGGACGATGACGCGTGAAATCAATGGGGAAAACGGTCGGCGCGATGCGGCGGATTCAATGCCGGCGATAAATGGAGGGGAGGGGGCCGGCGACGAGCGAATCGTGGGGTTTAAATCCGACCAGGGAAGTTTGGGGGTGATGGCGCAAGGTAGATGATGGTACTGATAGGTGGGGGCCACAGGTCAGCGGGCGTGAGCGAGTGAGTGAGGTGGCTGACGGGTGGGGTTGGGCTCGGGCGCGAGAGGGGGCGGTTGGCGCCGACAGGTGGGGCCGGGGTGTCGGGCGTGCGCGCGAGGGGAGAGGGGCTCACTGATGGGTGGGGTCGGGCTGTCAGTACCGATTGTAGGACCGAAAGTAGCGACCAGAGGGGGGGTGAATGGGCGCCTTAAAAAATTCTTTCGAATCAATGGCCTGTTCCCAATACCCAACGCACCTCAAAAATACTACGCAGCAGAAAATAAACAGAAGGCCTAAGTCTAAAGGTTTCTAACCTAGAAGCAACTGATGATAAACAGTGTGAATCTAAAGCAGTGCAATCTAGGCAGATGAACAAGTTATAACAGGCCTAAACTTCTCAATGAAATGATCTAAGTATGTATAAAGTGAAAAGAGAAGTTACTGTCCAAAGTTGTCTCCTGTTCGGGACTTGGCGAAGCCCCCTTCGCACGTCGAAGTCTGCTTCGGAGAATGGTAACGGAGTCTGTCCGAAGTGCCGAAGGTGTCACTGTCTAGCCTAGTGCGAAGTGGTAAGAAGCGAAGTGTGCTTCGGAGCGAGGTAAAAACAGTGCCGGAGCCTGGTTCGAAGTAAGTACTACGAAGACAAGGACTTCGAACACAGCTTCGAATCATGAGCTTCGGAGCGAAGTAAAACAGTGCCGGAGTCTGCTTCGAAGTATGCACTTCGAGGACCAAAACTTCGAACACTCTTAGAACCGAAAGCTTCGAAGCTAAACCTTCGAACACAAAAACTTCGAACACAACACACACAAACAGACAACCTTCGAACAAAGAAGCGAAGTCTGTCACGTGACAGAAAATCAAGTCCGAAGCCTACACTCTATCTTCGAATAGGGAAAGCTTCGGGAGGAGAATCGAAGGCTGACACGCCACTAAGGAATCCAAGCGAAGTCTATCAGAACAGACAAACTTCGAACCCAACTTCAAAGCCTAACGAAGTGTGCACTTCGAACATATAGATTCGGAGTATGCTAGTTCGAAGTATGCTATGCTATCCAATACAAGAAGAACTTCGAAGCTAGCAACTCAGACGCAAAAACCGAAGTTCGAAGTCTGAGCGAAGTTTTTAAAGATGTTCGATCGAAGCCTGCCTCACGGAGTTGAGGGGCTTCGCACTGAAACGAGCTTCGCCAGACATACCCAGAAAAAGGTAAAAGAGACTGTCAGCTTCGATCAAAAAGCTGGGCAATAGAAGGTGAAAAGCTGCTACTGGACACTGTAGCTACAGCAAAGCAATACTACTTGCAACAGCAAGAACTAGTACTCCCACCGTGAAGAACACAGGCAACAGAAGAAGCTTCTCCCCAAGAAATAAAATCACCAGCTCGTGCCCAAGGCATTAACTTCCCAAACCGAACAAGATGCAAGCAATAAATTCACCAGAGACCAAGGATTAAATGCATCCAACAGATTTGAGCCACAAAAATGCAAGAACAGGGAGAGGCAAACCCTGGCGGCGCACACAGGAGAGAGAAGACAGGAGACAAAGTGACCCAAAAAGGTGGATTTGATTTCAGCACAAAGGGTAGTCCAAACCCTAGGGATTGGGGTGCTATTTATAGGCAGCCCAACACTTAGGAATATTCTACCAGCCCCTTAGGGTTTTTACAGACTCAAAAATACAGAAAAAGACTCTACTGCCCTTAGGTATTTTTACAGACACAACTAACTGACTGTGGGCCTAGAGTAACAGATGACATATCCGGAAGCTACTCTTCTGGACAGTCGGATACAGAATCAACGGTTGTCAGTTTTACGTCTGAAACTGACAAAGCCTCCACCAGCTTTGCACCAGGTACCCGGATTGGGCCGGCCCGACTCCACAGCTCTCACAGCCCGGCAATCGCTCACCGCCCGTGTACCTGAGTCAGTCCTGGTCAACAGCCTAGTGAGTCTTCTACTGCTTCTGGCTCATGCACCCGGATTGGGCCAGCCCGACTTCGCAGCCTCCTCTGCCCGACAGTCGCTCGCTGCCCGTGTACCTGAGTCACACGCGGCCCATGAAACAGCAGATCTCTTCTCTTCCTCAGTCCTCTTTGACTATCGTTGACAATGACTCATCACTTCTAGAGCCATGAGGCCCACGCTATTCAGCATGGCTCCTCACAGATGACCGTGCGGCATGGTCTGGTCAGACCGGAGGGGTGCCGCCGGTCAGGCCAATAGCCTCCGAAAGTTGCCCTTGGGACTCCGGCGACCGTCTTGACGGTGATGGATGGATCCAAAACTCTTGGGAGAGGAAGATAGAATGAAAATAATGCAAAAAAACATCAAGAGATCAAAGCAATTCGGCTAGAAGATCGAATTCCCAATAGAAACCGATAAAACTGATAAAAATTCGTCACATGGATGAAACAGACGATTTACAAGCGAACCGATAAGAACTTATCGTGATTATGACGCGGCGGACCGGTGGTTTCTAGCGCAAACCAGCAAAAATGTACATGCTAAATTAAACCTATGACAAAAAAGTAAATTGAAAAGTAAATATACAATAATAGATGAGATGTTTTGGGGCCTCCTTCGATCGGATCGTGGGCAGTGGGCCCGGATCAAGGCAATACTCGAAAAACAAAAAATCTGGCAGTGGGCCCGGATCGTGGAGCCTGACACGTCAACCAGCCTATGAAATTCGAGAGGAGACCCGGTTTTCCGGGGGACACACGGCCGGCAGCTGAGCCGACCGTATTCGTGTGCCTTGTGAGTGAAGGCAAGCTGCTGCTATCCAATTGGAGACAATTTGTGGTTTTGTCTTGCCCTTCCCTTCGACAAACACACTACTGTTCATCCACGGCGATGGATGATGACACGGACTTGTCTTTGTATAGTTTATGTACTAGTAAATTTTTGCGGTAGTTTGTTCTTCAATTTTGCTCAGGAACAGTAACCGGTTCGATTTATATATGAGAATTTTATGTGCATTCAAATTTTACGAATCATCCAATTTATATGATCCAACAGTTTAGATTTGGTATCGGTGATCTAATAATATGCTATATAATTTTTTTTTAATATGTGTGGGTTTATACAACAATTAATTTTTTCTTTATATACTAACATATTAATTGCCGCATGCACTAAAATAAAGAAAATAATCAACAAACTTTTTCTCACATACATATAGATTACTTTCCATAATCAAGTCGATTAGTTCCCTTCCTTTTTTAATTAATTATTTTAAATATAATTAATCAACGGTCCGTATTAGTTTCAACTATTATCTCCTAAAAGATAAGTGGTACCGTAAATGGATCCTATTATTATCAGTTTAGTTTAGTAATAGTTATGATTAGTCTAAAACCCGTTTTTATCATACCGGTATAACCTTTCTTTAACCCTCATTGAAACTTATTAAGAGTGAGTGTTTGATTGTTTTCCTTTAAAAAGAATGTGCCTAAACTTTAATTTTTACAATCTAATTTTAAATATGATTTGGTTTTTTGGTGGTTTTTGTCTCAAGCACGGATACAAATATAAATATAAAACTATTTTTTCGTCTCAAATATTAAAAAGATACAACAAGCACCCCCTGTATGTATTAATTTGTATGAATATTTGTTCAAATCCGACTTTGGAACACAGGAAATTGAATTGTTTCCTATGAAATTCATCCGCATGGAGGAGTGGTCAGAATTTGAAGAAAAATTATGGGGCAGACTGAATCCTTGAAAACGGAAAACGTACGGATCGATGGACCGGGTCTCATTTCATGATTTGGTCAAAAATCCGGATGAACTGTCGACCATATCAGCGGTTGTTTCTTGATCAAGTATTCAGGTTCACACTACAGCTACATGTGCAGCAAATCCACAGTAGTATCATTGTTTCATAACAATATATTATTATTTGACCTAAATATTCTTTTCTAATTTAGCGTTGCTGATAGTTATCTAATCTAACGATCTCAACACCTAATTAAAAGCAATAATTATTGAGAGCAATAATAGTTAGTTAATAAGTTAATTGTGATATTATTCGATTAAAATTCTAGACCCGTCACTTGATTTAGACTATAGTTAATAAGTTTATAGTGATATTATTCAATTAAAATCTTAGATCCATCACTTGATTTGGACTAGAGGCTAATTTCAAGGAGGAATAAAGTTCAGACTTGAAGCTAACTTTACCACACACTTGATATTTGCAGCATGAGGACACAATTAGCCCACTGCACTCTATCTGACAGTACCTACCTAGTACTGTTTACTTGGGAATCAAGAATTGAGGATCATCAAGCATACACATGCATGGAATCTCTTCTCCCTTTATTTCAGCTCTAGGACTTTTAGCACCTACAATGCTCTAGCTCATTTTAAACAGTCTAGACTTTTTCTAAATTATAAAACTCAGTAATTTAGAAATAAACTAATATCCAAAAGCTAGAAAATATCGGTTTTTCTATATTCTCGTAAACTGGTTATCTGAATCTTAAGATCTTCAAACATACTCTTTTCCTCTCCCAAGTGGATGTCTCGGTGGCTCACTTTCACTGATCAGAATGCTTCGTTCTCAATGATCGGAATATATATCTGATATTCTGAATTGATGTTTTGGTGCTCAATTCTGCAAGCTTCATAGCCCTGATTCTTCATTTCTTGGGCAGCAGGAAATCACTAAATCAGCTCCTGCTTAGCAGTTAGCAAGTTGATTGCAGGGACAGTTTCAGTCCAGCTAGCTACTTCCTGATCCAAACAGGACGTGGCTTGTCTTAAATTCTTAATTCAGAGTAAGATCCCTTCGTTATTTTGATCTGGGTAAAATAAAAAACTTGCAACTGTTGTATCCTCTCCTCATGTCCCTTTCTGGCCACCTAACTCTAGAAAGAGATAGCTCTGTATCTAAAATTTTTGATATGGGTGTCACTTTCGAATCTTTTTTTGGATGTTGAAGCAAGCTTACATGGGCTGTGTGAAATCTGTTATTTAGTGCCTGCTGTGACAAGATCTGCATGCTTTGGTTGCAAAAGCCTAACTCATGACCTCACTTACAAGCAAATTAGCATAGTAGTGTGAAATTTCTGATGGTGACACTGAACTACTTAAAGCACAATACAAAACCACTAGAATCATCTGAATTCGAACCAAAGAAAAATCAACTCCCTCAGTTAATATATCACCGGAGAACAGTCGATGAAAGTTTGCTAAAACTATCCCATGCACATACAAGTAGTTGTCAGTTGTCACAGAGAGCTAGGGACCAAAACAAATGGATATAACATTCAGTTACAAAGCAATGTCAGAATAAATAAGCTAAATGCTAAAAACAACCTTTTGTTACTGGGTGTTTCTGAGTTAACACATCATCAGAAACATACATCAACAGAATGGTGCCCCGAGCTAAACTTGGGGGCAGTCAGCTTCATTGACAAGCACTTCAACTGTTGGATTGTCAGATAAGAATCTGAAACGATGCTTGCGGCCTGGCAGTTCTATTCGCAGGCCAACTTGGTGTCAAAACTGCTCAGGCAGATCGCAAATGCCTGGAAGGCCGAGAGCGGGTAGCGGTAATCCATGGTGAACATGTCCTTTGCAACCTTCCCAAATTGCAGTATGACCTTATCATGCTCTGGAGGGGGAGGTGGAACAGGCTGTGATGGAGTTGGGGCTCCTGCAGTAGGCTGTGTGGCAGCGATGAGCTGGAAATTCTTGACAGAAGCAACAGTCACCCGGCCCCGGAAGTTTAGGCACCAGCATTGTAGCTGCTCGTGCCATCTTGGAGCCTTATTTTGGAGAATCAAAGGTGCGACCTTGCACTCATCATCATCATTCAATGCCTGGCGTCCAATCCTTGAGCTATCTCCAATTGATATGTCAGAAAACCGGGTACTGCTGAAATGCAATGAATGGTCAATAATGGACGACTTTGAAAAGGAGACACTCCTAAAGGAAGATTCATTGAGGGAGTGGGCAAGGATGCTGTCTGGCTGGCAAGGAACACTGCCACCAGCCTCAAGGGATGAGGCAGGAATGGAGTGCATTAAGCAGTGCATCCGCCTAGGACCCCGAGTTCCAAACACATTCAGCAAATATGAAATATGTGCTATGTTGTATATGCTGCAGGGAAGCTTTGCTGCTGCCTTGTTGGAGTAGAACCTTCGGCTTGTTTTCCCTGACTGTGAAATACTAGTTGCATTGTACGGAGGGTGGATATCATATATTACAAACTGTGTGCCAAGGAAGTTTGACCTACAATTCAAAATAGAAAACATATTATGAAGCCATTTTTTTAGATTAAAATGGCATAAGTTCTGAAATAAGGCTATAGTTTCTTTGAGTTAGTACCTCAATTTTCCAATGTATGTGCTGGTAGATCTAGATCTAGATATGCTGCCAGCATTCATAGATATCACATATTCTGTACATGTTGCACGGCAGTTTCTTTTTGCTGATAGAAGGAATTTGCCATTGTCAACAAGCACAGCTGCAGAAAATAAAATTCAAAAGATATCAAATTAGTAATACTAATGAGTATGCCAGCAGGGAAACAAAACATATATGTGCATTAGTGCATTGATTTGCCTATAAAATTTGGAAACCAACAATGTGAAAAGATTGTTATATCATATTGATGTCAGCGAAGTGATTCAAATGCAAATGGTCTAAACAAAGAGAAAACTTAGGATTTTGATTAAACATACTTCATACTTGTATATAAAAATAAGAGAATATTTGACCAAAATGGGTCAAGGCAACTTTTTTCAGATCCACAACCTCAAGTCAAGTAAGTTGGTACTAAACATAGGCTGTAATAAATGCCAAGTGGTAGAGATCAGGTAAAATAGCAAAGCAGCTTCAACTAGGGGAAAGGAAGATGCCCATCATGAAGATCCACAGTTTACAAAACGGGGTTAGCCACGAGTTAGCTTCGGCTGCCAGAACCCAAACCTTGTCAGGTTTCTAGACTGGTTTAGAGTCTAACTTTGTGTCGCGAGTTGATTAATATATTCCCCTTTCCCTTGCAAAAAAGAAGTGCATGGCTAAGGTCTACAGCTATGTTCACTCTACAGTACTAAAAACATCTGTGATTCGATACAGAACAATAATCGTTAGCTGCATCCTCAAACTGTAGTTACCAAAAGGTCACTGCATGTTTTTAGTTATAAAGAACCTAACTGAATTATAGGTTCTCTAGTTTGTAAAATATGAATTCAAGGAAACTAAGAACAAAATATGCTGAATGACCTTCTCACAAGTGCATGATTGTGGAGATAGACAATAGCAAAGGACTTCTTTAGGAATCTAATAAGAAAGCAACTATTTTCAATCATATTCATGTCAAATGATCATATGGTATCATCTATCCTATGCACAGGCTATAAATAAGAACCCTTTTTTGCAGTGAAAAAAATAACCACTGTAAATTTGCCATGCTATACAAGCATAACGTTGTCTGAATATAATGCACTTATTGTACAGCCTACAAGCATACACAATTACATATGAGTCTTCTTTCATATAAGGGCACTGGTACATGGCCCATAGTCCCATACAACATAAAGCATATCAGATGTCAAAAGTGACATACCAGAGCTAAGACAGAGGTACAGATAGTAGGTTTGGGTAGACTTATCCCTCCTAATGAAACACTGGATACTTCCATCTCGTGGCCCAGGCTGTCCATACAACAAGAACAACATGAGCTTATTCGCACATAAGCAATGATAATCATGTGATATGCAGTGTTCTTTCTATCTCGTGTTTCAACATTCCAAACATACGTCAAGGGATAATCATGTAACATGGAGGAACTTACATTGCCAATGACAGATAAAAAATAAAAAATACACAATTTGCATCATCACCTGCTTCAGGGAAATAGGAAAAGTGATCTTTCCACAATACTCTGGATTCTTGACGATCTCTTTACACATCTCCCTCCATAGTCTGCAGACAGCAGCACAAGCAACCACGTGCTTCCTAGAAGGCCATGTAGCCTCACTAGCTTCCAATCTCTCAATGATATCTCGGAGCAATTCAGGAGGTAAGCTAGCCCAGCAGCTGCTCTGGATTACAGGCACTGGGTCATGCAACTCATGGACAACACCCTGAGATTTCCCCCAAAAATGGTCTAATCCCCTCCAGGATAGGCTCCCAAAGCCATCACTTACATCGCGCACAATGCTGCGAAACGACATCTACTCTGAAAATTGAGATCTCTCCTGAAGTACTACCACAAGGGATCTACTTTTAGCCAATAACATAACATGTAATGGCAGCCAACTCAAATTGTCTTCACTGTTAACTCAACAAAAGACATAACATGTAATGGCAGCCAACTCAAATTGTCTTCACTGTTAACTCAACAAAAGAAGCTGCAACACAAATTTAATTAGTGAACATTAGTATTTCGTTATTCTTTCTGAAAAAAATGGAGCTAGGTGCACCACGACAGCGACTGCGTGAAAGCGTGAGAGTGCGTTGGCTAGGGGCGGCTACTCGCGCGATGCAGACGCGGGGAGCAACCGAGCGACGTCCGGCTGTTAGGGATGGACAAAGGTTGACCTTGGGCAAGGCCATTAACAATGTTACCTCCGCCAACATCGGTTTGCAGATTGCAGGGGACGAAGCTAACGGGCGAAATGCTGGATTCGGCAAACCTACTTCCGCCGAAACCAAATCGATAAAAAAAACAATTTTTGAAACGCAAACCTTGTCACGCTCGCAGAGAGCATCGTGGAAGAATGCGGCACAGCCGGATGAAGCCCGCCCGCCCGCCGTTGCTCGAATCCCGCTACCGCCGGGTCGAGCGCTCCCGTCGCCGCTCGAGCCCCTGCCGCGGCCAGGGTTAGGTGCTTGCGTCGGCGCAGTCAATTGACCGGAACTGGAAGAGGAGGTGGAGAGGAGGCGGTAGGAATCGCAACCGCCGAGGAAATGGCCGTAGCCGGACGGAGGAATCGGCGGAGGTGGGAGATGATTGGGAAATTTTTTATGCCGTGCGACGGGTCCCATATGTAGGCGCTGTGCTCCGAAATCCAGTTTTATTTGGAGGTTAGTCGGCCTCTTTTTACCTAAGTTTTATTTTAAAAAAGTTTTTTACATATCAAAAAAATTCACACGATTTTTTTACTCCAAAACCACATGTAAGTGAGAGAAAAGTGACATATCAATAACGGATGAATTTTTAGTAATATATAAGAAATTATCTCTTTTATTTTAGAACTATTCTAACTATATTTTTTGGATTTTTTTCCTTTTTTAAATTTAACCCAGATTAACCTTAGGTGTAAGGCTGCCAATTTTTTCAGAAATAATATTATTTCAATGGAAATCATAAACATGGGTA
Source organism: Zizania palustris (assembly GCA_019279435.1). Taxonomy (NCBI): domain Eukaryota; kingdom Viridiplantae; phylum Streptophyta; class Magnoliopsida; order Poales; family Poaceae; genus Zizania; species Zizania palustris. The sequence goes on from JAAALK010000081.1 coordinate 14,462,075, forward strand.
GTTTGAGATGTTAGTTTTGCCTACGTAGCAGTTCACACTAGCACGCCATCTAACTCGGTACAGTTAACTAAAAAGTGAGACCTCCAAATCTAATGTGGTAGTTTTCTTTCTCTCCTCCTTCTGCCCCTTCTTCTTCTTCCTCCTCCTAGCCACCATATGATCCTCTTGGATAGACCTAAATACGCTCACCCCCGCGCGATGTGCTCTTTGCGCTCGAGTGCCTGCACCTAGCCCTATGCATCGTGCCCCTGTGCCTAGGCGCTCGCACCCCCTCGTGCACTCATGTACCACACACCCTGTGCACGCACGCCACATGCCTAGCTCTATCTCCATGCACCTAGACCCTCACACACCGAAGAGGAAGTAGAAGGAAGAAAGAGGAGGAGAGAGAAGAGGCGCTAATCCACATCAGATTTTTGAGTCCTACGTGTCAGCCAGCTTTGGTGACTCAATTATCCCATACAAGCGTGGACTGGTACGTAGGTAAAAATATCGTCCAAAATTATCTCGGGAGTAATTTCTATGGTATAGAACAGATGGAGAGATTAAGAATCGAGTTTTATAGTTTAGAGAAATATGTATTTACTGCTATATATTTAGGGGTTAAGTAGACTTTTTCTTCAAAATTGTGTTGTGATTCACCTTTCATGCTCAATTCACCCTTTCTACTAGATTCTTACATTTGTACAAGGTAAGTTATGATGAAGGTGTGTTGGCGTGTTTTTTGGTCACACACTGAAACACGCGTGGTCTGGAAGATTTGTTTAACTCCAGCGCAGGTCCTACGTCTTAGAAAATGGTTCAGGGCGTGTCAATCAGTTTGACCCCACAACTGATAAGGGATCAGAAAATACAGACGTTAGTAGCATAGTCGATCGACTGTCAAGCCGATAACTGTGGCATAAAAGATAAAGCCACGAAGCATCGTGCAATCGGCCAGGCGGTCGATAGCCAGGATTAACCCAATCGAACAAGCATGTCATCGGCCAATGGAGAAAAACAAGACGTACATATAGGCCGATGAGCACTCTTTGACGGTGAACATGATATGGAGATGAATTGAAGATAACCTATCAGCTTGTACTCTGATAGAAATAAATAAAATATGCCAGATAACAGATCTATATCATGGAAATCATCATAATAACTAGATCGAACCTAACCGAGACAGTAGCTAGTCACGATGATCTAAACAATATATCAACGAATCGGACAAACTTTATTTAGATGAACAGTATATGACATGAAAAAGATACAACAGTAAGATATGTCGGACTTAACCGATGAAGCCTCAAGCTATCAAACCCAGATCACCTCAATCTAAGAAATCAAACCCAACTGATGCAGCCTTAGACCTAGCCAAATACACTGAGAACAACCAATGACCGTGTTGTTTCACTGTTCTCCTCAAGAGATTGGACCAAACCGATATAGCTGTGAGGATACTAACCTAGTTGGCACAAAAGCTGGGGGTGGAGGGACTCACCTTTTCGCTGGAGATTAAACTGATGCAGCCCAGCTCCGAGAGCCCGAGTCCCACCGGATAACCTTGGAGCACAAAGGTGGCGATACGCCGATTATAGATTGAACGAGAGTTAAACTAAACCTAGCCTATGAGATACATATTTATAGTCTGTAGACTTGCCGTCCTAGTAACCTATCAGCCGATCTCGGATGTATCTGTAACCAACTCCTACCACTCTTATCTCCATCAGCCAGCGTCGAGGTCCATGGTGGCTTCTCCAACTTTGGTTGAATGTATATACCGTTGAGGCCATCAGAGAGGCCCCTTTTTCATAGTCGCTCTTCCCCAATGATTTCCCATAGCCAGCACCTCCTACTTCCCGTTGGTGTCGCTCCTTGGGCGAAGCAACCTCGTTTCATCCTTCCGTTCCTATCTCCTCTGTGGATCTAGCCGCATCCTTCAAACTCTTCTACTTCGGGTTCCCTAGTCGGTTTTCTTGGTTTCCATTCGGAATACGTACTCCCTGACCGACTGGTTTTCCCCAATGTATCCCGGGACGCTGAGTCTTTCCGTATCTTCTTCGTCGCCTCCTTTCCCTGCTTGCTCCTGGTCAACTTTACCGATGATCGCTCTCGGCAGTGCTCTTATGAGTTCTACCACCCATCGGTGTTCTCGAGGCAATTGGGCTTCGGCCAGCTTCCTACTCGCCTCTTCTTTGTCGCACGGATCCAAGCTACGGAAAGGTGATGAGTGTGCTGGAGTGGGATCGCCTCTCCCACATGGCCGATGGACTGCCCTCCGGAAGGTTTGCCACCTAGAGGACCTGTTGGGTGACATTTTCCGGCTTCCACACCCTTGGAGCATGGCTAGGAGGGATAGATCTAGGTTTCTATTGACGACCATCTTGCTATCCAGGGTCCTGAGACAATCCCCCACCATCTCTCTGCCAAGCATTATGCTTCTCCACCCCTTTCACATTCTAAACATCACGGTTGAAGGAACCCCAACTCTCATCACGCTCAAACCTCCTCTTACTACTAGAAACTCCAGAGTTCCACAGATTCAACATTTGAACACCCGACACAACTTGAGAGAAGGATCGTGAATCAACGTATCGTGGTGCCACCCAGTGAATCCTCCGCACAAACTCTCCAAACGGCCTGATCTCCGCCGATGAGGCTAGGAACCCTAGGTTCTCTTCGTACGGAACACCACAAGGGATCCACACCCACCGCGACTCACCAGAGCTCCAAGAGTGCCCGGACACACCAACCGGTAGCCGAAGAGGTTTAGAGGGAGAAGAGTTCGAGAAACCCTCATCGGCTGAGAAAGCCACCACCTCGAGCTCATCCCCTTCGCAATGGACCTTGGCCGACTCCACCAAGTGATCATTGGTAGAATCCCCACATAGATCAATCACTAGATCACCATGGGCTTCTTGGGCCAACAGGGAGAACAAGCCTGCCGCCATCCTCTCTCGTCCTTCTCCAAAATTGTTCTTGAGTGTACTATTTTTAAAGATTGATTTCACTGTCTGGGATGTAAGAAAATTTTTAGAATTTTTAATCTGGTACCTCTTTGAGACCGTAAAATTTCTCCTTTCTAAAACTTCAGCATGGGAAATGGATAGTCATTGTGTGAAATAAATCAAAAAGTTTATAAATCAAAAAGTTTATTCATTCAAATATCTTAGGACAATATCAATCCATAATATAGTCACTGTGTGAAATAAATCAAAAAGTTTATTCATTCAGATATCTTAGGACAATATCAATCCATAATATCTAGTGATGTCTTAGATGTAAGAGATAGAAAGACACCACTTTTCTAATGGATAGTTTCTTAAAAAATATTTTAATTCAATCGTCTATTTTTGCTCTCCTTCTGTTGTAGCAATTGTGTTAGCTACAGCACAGGTTTTGTATGTGTGTATATGGTGTATAAAATGAACCTCGAAGGGTTCTCTCAGGGGGAGAAAGGATTTATACTGGTTCGGACCTCCCGTAAGGGATAATAGCCCTACCTCCAGTTTGTGGTGGATTTGGCATGGTATGCCTCGGTATGGTGTAATGAACTCCAGGGTTTCATGGCCCTCGGAGAAGCTATCCTGTTACAAGGGCTTGACCCTGCTTTTATAGGCACGCAGGCCAAAGGAAAAGACCAAAATGTCCTCTATAAGTCCTAGGCTCATAGGGGCAAAAGGGGAAAAAGGAGCTAGCTACTGTACAAAAGTGCTTTACAGCTTTACAGGCGTGTCAGACAACGTCACATCTTGACCAGCTAAACGACATACTAGGGGCGGAGGGGCCCCCGATATGACTTCTATACTGTAGCGAGGTGCAGATATTTCTTGGGTTCGGAGTAGGGGCCGGATGTAACACCCCATAAATTAAAAAGGAATAAAATAAAATAAAATATTATTTAAATCATTTCTGGATTTACTATTAAAGGAAAAATCACAAAAGAACCCAAATAAAACCAAACAGGGAGAAATACTCCAAATCTGGACTTGAAAAATTTATGAGATGAACTAGAGACCAAAATATAATTTTAGGAATTTTTACAAATTTTTATCAACAGTGATTCAACCCTTAATCAAATAAATGAATTACTGGATTTAATTTAAATCAGAAAACAATTTTAAGTGCTTAGTGGGCCTTAACCCTGAATTCGCTCTCAACCCAGCCCAGCCCAATGAGCCACTGACGAGTGGGACCCACCTGTCGGCACCACTCCCCTCCTCTCTCTCCCGCGCCCGTCCCCGCTCGGTCCCACATGGCAGCCACTCGCGGTCCTCTCTGTTTCTCTGACACATGGGGCCCGCCTGTGGGTTTTTCCATTTTGGTTCGCCCACTGACAGGTGGGGGCCACCTGTCAGCTTCGTCTTCCTCGATTGGAAGGGGATCCCCCTTCCCTCCCGCCGGCGATCCCCTTCCAATTTTGCACCGCCGGCCGCCCGATCTCGCCCGATCACTCCCGGATCACTTTCCCCGGACACCGGCGACCCCATTCCATCCATAGACCATGCGTTGTACCGTTTATAGTAGCCAACCGAGCTAAAGGAAACCTCACCGGAGTAAATTAGGAATCCTCTCGGGTTTCCTCCGATAACCCTACCATATCCACCGCCGACGACCCCTATAAAAGCCCCTCCCCTCACCGCACTCACCCCACGCCAGCAGAGCCATCCTTGAGCAAAAGCAGAGCGTCGTCGCCCTTCTTTCGAGCTTTGGTTCGGTTTCGCCTCCGGTGAGCCATCGCCATCGACCCCGGCTCCTTTAGCCCTAGCCACCGCCACCGTCGTTGCTCGCCCATCCCCGGCATCCACTCCGTCGGCCGTGAAGACCGCCGGATCGCCGTCGCCGTCGAGCACCCGAGGAGACCTCGCCGTCTACCCTCGCCGTCGTCGTCGTCCGTCGCCCAGCTTCGCCGCCGAAGGTACCATCGTGACCCCCTTGCTCCCCGTGTTCCATTTCTGGCCCTAGCTAGGCACGTAGGCCCTCGCCGCCGCCGTCACGGGCGCACCCGAGCCCGCCGTCGCCGGAGACGAAGGGGGTACGCGCCCCCTTACGGCGTGCCGTGCCGGATCGAGCCACGACCGTCCGATCGCGATCGGAGGGCTAGGATTAGATCCCTCCGGGATTTAATCTAGGCCCTCGGATCTGGTCAAAGCGGTACCGTGCGCTCTCGGCCGTCGATCGCAACTTAAAACGCTGGAGCGATCTGGTGCGTCCACGCGTACCCCTTCGCTACGATTTAATCTCAGCCGTCCATTTCCACTTAACCCATCCCGCCTCGCATCCGACCGCCAGATCCAGATCCGACGGCTCTGGATCGACCGGACCACGCGCACAATAGCGCGGTCCACCGTGGGCTTGGCTCACCGTGGACCAAAGCCCATTTCTGGTTTTAAATAAAATTCAGAAAATAGTTTAGACTTTAAAAATTCATATCTTGCTCAATTTAATTCCAAATTTCACCATTCAAATTTTGTTAAAACCAGAATATTATTCTCTACACATTAATGCCATAAAAACAGTATGTTTCTGTTACCCAAAATATCATTAATAAATAAATGAATAAAAACCCCTTAGGATTAAAATTGATAATACAGAAAATAAATTAGGAAAAATCCTAAAAAGTTAAACTTCACTGTTATATGCAAAAACTCAGAATATTAAAATATTACTTCACATAAAAACACCCACAACTATGTATGTTCTTTTATTTGGTGGATTTTATATGTTTATTGAATGTATTATTTATTTTTCCGTATCGAGAAGACTACGAGTTCATCGAGGAGCAGGAGTTCTACCCCGAGGTTCCTTCATCCCCATTTGCTGATCAAGGCAAGTCATCGACCCTTCTGTGGAAACAGTTGATCATAATTGAAACCCATGTTTTAATAAATTATCGCTATAACCCATAGGATAATATTGCATTAGTCCAATAATCAAGCCTTACATTTATATTTATTAGATCCCCGTCCTTGTGTGCAAACCCAAGCCATGCTTATTGAGCCTCAACTCCTTGTCACTCTACTATTAAGCTATTAGCTAGTGCCCAATGTACCGGCACAACTGCTATCGGGTAAAAAGAATGAGTCGTAGATAGCTGGATTCTGTATATGAATTTCCCTGTTATTCTCGTCTCTGGACTCTGTTGGAGTTGGCTAGGTTATAAGTATGGTGGGTTCCGGGTGCAAGCTCGGGCACTGGTTTGTCGCACCCGGGGCACTATAAGGACCGGTCTGCGGGATCTGTTGCAAAGCACTTCCGTACCAACCACAAGTCTAATGGGTAAGTCCTAACTGGAAGTATGGAATACTCCGGTTTGATGCACCATAGAGAAGGGGGCAAGGGGCTAGCCTGCGGGCGACTTGTACCGACGAGGCTCAAGGGGGGGTATGGTGGGGCTCCGATGCGTCGGGACACCATATGAAACCCATAAGAGGGTGCTATTGAGTCGGGGAGGACTATATGGAAGGTTTTGGCACGAGTTCCCGTGTGATGGGTCATCTCGTTACACTTCGGTGTAGGTGATGAGTGCGTGCCTTGTGGGTACAGTGGTACATCTCTGATCAAAGTAATTTAATCTTTTCGAAAAGCCGAGCCCACGGTCAAGGGCGGGTTGTGTGACTACTCGCAGTTAGCTTTCTATTGTTTGAATGTTCAAGTTATTCATGGCACGTAAGGACTGTTGAGCGAGGTGGGGCTGACTGTACCCCTCGAGTTAGAAGATGATGATACACCTGCACATGTTTACTTTTCCGTACTAATAAATTGCTCTCATTTAAAGCTTTACAATTATGCTGCTTCCGCAAAATTAGCCACTATCTCCCTTGTTATTATCTTGCATTATATTTGCATTCGGTGGCTTGCTGAGTACATCTGTACTCACCCCGTTGACTTACAACATCAGAGCCAGTCTACTACGAGGAGGATGAAGGTCTGGAGTAGCGACCCAGTCAAGGCGAGACTGGAAGGAGGCGTTCATCTAGGACCCATGTTTTATTAGTTTCTCTTCATCTTTATTCACTTTTGTATTAATGCGGTCTACGAACCGTGAATGATTGCCCGTATTGTACGTGGTCGCATGATGAACGTCTTGTTTTATTGATTTTCTATGGAATTTCAATAAAGTCCTGATTTATTAAATCGGAGCGCGACAAGATGATATCAGAGCCGACTTGACTGTAGGAAGCCAAACAGACCTGACCTTAGGACCTATATTTACTATATTTTCTTACAAACACTGCTTATCCTCTCATCTTCCGAGGTTTTCACAAAAAATTTCTCTCTTTTGTAGATGTCGGTCCGTACCATGAATGGGAACCTTCGTGACGAGGCCGGATTCATTCGCGAGCTACGCATGCTCGTCAGCTTCCTCGGATTCGAGCATGAGCCGATGTACCATGGAGTCTTCCCCGACGAGGAAGAGAGCTTCTGCGAGGTCACCGTCGTCGTCCAGCCCTCCCCTCAGACAGCTCACACCTACCGCGGAGGAGGACCTACCTTCCTAGTCGCCAGCCAGCGCACCGCTCTCCAGGCACTCACGGAGCTCCGGATGATCTACGACAGCGAGCTCTACGACACGGACTTTCGCTTCGTGCCTCTTCGCACCCCAGGGAGTCCACACAGTGTCTTCGTCAGCACACTCTCCCAGCGCCATTCTGCGATTGGTAATACCATGCGCTTGTTGGAGGCCATGGATGATCTCCATTACGAGGCACTGCAGGACGCCAATGGACAGCGCGACACCATCAGCTTCTACCGACACTCTTCCGAGGATCTGAACCGCGAGAACGGAGAGCTTCGTCGCCGCATCCAGCAGGGACATCGTTTGGCTGCCGAGGCAGAGGAACTACGGCGCCAAAATGAGCTTCTTCGACAGCGTGTCGCCACCAACCCCCAACTCCGCTACCAGATCGAGGAGTTGAAGAAGGACATAGAGGAGATCGCACCTCTTCCGCCTCGAAGGAAGAAACCCCTTCGGATCCCCACTGTGAGGCCCAAGAGGATCTCCCGCAGCGCACCACCCGCCGGACCGTCCAGCTCCTCGACCCCGACCACCTCCCACGAGCCCGAGATCGAGCCGTCCCCCGAGCTACCGTAGACGTAGTTTACGGTTGATTGTTATCTTCAGTTTTTGCCTGCTTGTATTAGCATTCATGTCAAAATATAAGGCATGAATGAAGAATTAAATAAATGTAACTGCAAGAACGGTATCTTTTGAAATAAAATACGAAGAAGTTCACTAAAATAAATGTGTCTACCTTGAAAACTCCAGGATGACCAACACTCAGGGTTCCGACGCCCCTCAGAACGGAGGAGAGAGTGGCAACTTGCCACAATGGGGAGCCACCGGGCAAAGACAAGCCCCGGTCGCCAACCACCCCACTCTGGCCGAGATGATGGCCACACAAAACCAGCTGGTCTCAGCCCTTCTGCACCAGATGCAGCAGCAGCAGCAGCAGATGCAAGAGCAGCAGACTCATCTCTTCCGCCTCCACCAACAGCCCGAGCTGCCCCGACCCGCCACACCAGCTCCCGCTCCCGCGTCCCAGCTTTCGGAGTTCCTCCGTGTCCGTCCCCCGACCTTCTCGAGCACCACCAACCCCATGGAGGCTGGGGATTGGCTGCGAGCTATCGAGAAGAAGCTCGATCTGTTGACCTGCACCGAGCAGGAGAGGGTGGCCTTCGCCACCCACCAGCTTCATGGTCCCGCCGCAGAGTGGTGGGACAATCATCGTGAGACTCTGCCCGAGGGCCACGCCCCTACTTGGGCAGAGTTCTCGGCCGCCTTTCGTGCCGCCCACATCCCCGACGGCATCATCGCCCAGAAACAACAAGAGTTCCGAGACCTGCAGCAGGGGAGCAGGTCTGTTACTGAATACCTGCATGAGTTCAACCGTCTGGCCAGGTACGCACCTGAGGATGTCCGTACAGATGCGGCCAGACATGCTAAGTTCCTCCGGGGACTGAAGGATGAGCTGTCTCTACAGCTTATCTCCGGAGATTTCGCCAACTTCCAAAAGTCGGTGAACAAGGCTATCATGCAGGAGACCCAGCAGAACAAGGTCGACCTGAAGAAGAAGCGAATGATTGCCTTCAGGCAAAACCAGGGCATGGCCCAAAGACCCTGTTTTGCTCCACCTCCACCAGCACAGCAGTACCACCCCCGCCCAGTGTATCGTCCGGCGCCACCAGCCGCCAATGCCGGAGCCAGCCAACCTCGTCCCGCTCCCGCCGCACCAACCGTCCCAGCTGCCCCGGCCAAGAAGCCAGAAGTTTTGAGAGACAGGCATGGCAAGCCTGTAGTATGCTTCAACTGCCGCCAGGAGGGACACTACTCCCATCAGTGCCCTCATCCCAAGCGTGCTCAAGGCGTTGCCTCCAACCCCGCCGTCCGCGCCAAGGTGAACCACGTCACCGCCGAGGAAGCCCAGGCTGCACCAGAGATTGTCATGGGTAAGTTTATGGTTCATTCATCGCTTGCAGTGGTATTATTTGACACCGGAGCTACCCACTCCTTTATATCAACTGCTTTTGTGGAAAATAATGCCCTGGACATAAGTGAACTACCCAGGCCAGTATTGATAGCTACCCCGGGCAAGCAAACCCTCGCCTGTTCCTTTAGTCCAAGGGTATGGGTAGAAATCCAAGGCACGATATTTTGGGCCGACCCCATTCTAATAGAATGCCAAGGTTTGGATCTCATTCTAGGGATGGATTGGCTAAATAAACACCAAGGTGTAATAGAATGTGCCCAGAGAAAAGTGACTGTGACTAATGAAGAAGGGACTATAGTCACATTTCAAATGCCAAGCATGAAGGCCGGAAGGACAAGACTACATCAGACTACCTTGGAAGAGATACCAGTAGTCAGTGAATACCCGGACGTATTCCCAGAGGACCTACCAGGAATGCCACCTAAGAGGGACATCGAGTTCAGGATTGACTTGGTGCCCGGAACCACCCCTATTTACAAGCGACCATACCGGATGGCCGCCAATGAGTTAGCCGAGATGAAGCAGCAGTTGGAGGATCTCGAGAAGAAAGGCTACATCAGACCTAGCACATCGCCATGGGGTGCTCCCGTCATCTTCGTCGAGAAGAAAGAAGACAAGGCAAAGCGTATGTGTGTGGATTACCGCACTTTGAATGAAGTAACCATCAAGAATAAGTATCCGTTGCCCCGGATCGACGATCTCTTCGACCAGCTAAAAGGAGCTACAGTATTCTCGAAGATCGACTTGCGCTCTGGTTATCATCAGTTAAGAATCCGAGAGGAGGACATACCCAAGACTGCCTTCACCACCCGTTATGGATTATATGAGTGCACGGTTATGTCCTTTGGATTAACCAATGCCCCTGCATTCTTCATGAATATGATGAATAAAGTGTTCATGGAGTATTTGGACAAGTTCATTGTGGTCTTCATAGACGACATCCTCATTTATTCCAAGGACCAGAAAGAGCACGAGTCTCACCTCCGGTTAACCTTAGGAAAGCTAAGGGAACACCAATTGTATGCCAAGTACAGCAAATGTAAGTTTTGGACGACAGAAGTAAAGTTCCTTGGACACATCATCTCTGCGCAAGGAATCGCAGTAGACCCTGCCACCGTAGAAGCAGTTACGGATTGGCTGCCACCCACGAACGTATCGGAGATACGAAGTTTTCTGGGTTTGGCCGGATATTATCGGAGATTTATTGAGAATTTTTCCAAGATAGCCAAGCCAATGACCAAGTTGTTGCAGAAAGGAGAGAAGTTTGAATGGACTCCTGAATGCGAGGAAAGTTTCCGCACTCTCAAAACCCGTTTGGTGTCTGCACCCATACTGACCCTACCTGATATCCGGGAAGACTTCCATGTCTATTGTGACGCTTCCCGCCAAGGATTGGGATGTGTTCTTATGCAAGATGGAAAGGTTATCTCTTATGCCTCCCGTCAGTTGAGACCTCATGAGTTGAATTACCCGACCCATGATTTGGAATTAGCCGCTGTAGTGCACGCCCTTAAGATATGGAGACATTATTTGATCGGAAATCGCTGTGAGATTTTTACGGACCACAAGAGCTTGAAGTATATCTTCACACAGCCAGACCTCAATCTGAGGCAAAGACGATGGTTGGAACTAATAAAGGACTATGACTTAGGTATTCACTACCACCCCGGAAAAGCAAATGTGGTAGCTGATGCATTAAATCGCAAGGGCTATTGCACAGCCATGATGATTCAAGAACACGCACCCTTGTTATGTAGAGAGATGGAAAAGTTGAATCTTGGATTAACCATGAGAGCATATCTAGCCACCTTGGAGACTCAACCTGTCTTGTTCGAACAAATCCGCGAAGCTCAATTGGAAGACCCAGATATAGCTGCCATTAGGAAGAACATGAGGCAAGGAAAAGCCCCCAGATTTTCAGAAGACGAAAATGGCACCATATGGTTTGGAACCCGGATATGTGTACCAGATAAGCCAGAGATAAAGACCCTTATCCTGAGAGAAGCCCATGAGACATTGTACTCCATTCATCCCGGCAGTACCAAGATGTACCAGGACCTGAAGGAACGTTATTGGTGGGTCAGCATGAAAAGAGAGATTGCACAGTTCGTCGCTGAGTGTGACACCTGTAGAAGAGTAAAAGCTGAACATCAGAGACCTGCAGGATTGTTACAGCCACTTAAAGTGCCTGAATGGAAGTGGGAAGAGATCGGTATGGATTTCATCACCGGATTACCAAAGACCCAACTTGGGTATGATTCTATTTGGGTGATCATCGATCGGCTTACGAAAGTAGCACATTTCATAGCCGTCAAGACGACCTTTAGTGGCCCTAAGCTTGCAGAACTATACATGGCCCGGGTCGTATGTCTTCATGGAGTGCCCAAGAAGATAGTATCCGACAGAGGAAGTCAGTTTACCTCTCGTTTCTGGAAGAACCTTCAAGAGGAGATGGGCACGAGATTGAATTTCAGTACCGCCTACCACCCTCAGACAGATGGACAAACCGAGAGGGTGAATCAGATATTGGAGGATATGCTTCGAGCATGTGTCTTGGATTTTGGAGCCACTTGGGACAAGAGCTTGCCGTACGCTGAGTTTTCGTACAACAACAGCTATCAAGCCAGCCTTCAGATGTCTCCTTTTGAAGCCTTATATGTACGTAAGTGCAGAACGCCCCTACTTTGGGACCAAACTGGTGAATCCCAAGTATTCGGAACAGACATTCTTCGCGAAGCTGAAGAGAAGGTACGGATCATTAGAGACCGACTCAAGACCGCCCAATCACGACAGAAGAGCTACGTGGACAATCGACGCCGAGATCTAGCCTTTGAAGAAGGAGATCATGTCTACCTTCGAGTTACGCCTCTCCGTGGGACTCAACGGTTTAACATGAGAGGGAAGTTGGCCCCTCGATATGTTGGACCATTTCCCATTGTTCGACGCCAAGGCGAAGTTGCATATCAGTTGGAATTACCGCCCTCATTGGCTGGAGTGCATGATGTGTTTCACGTTTCCCAACTCAAGAAATGTCTTCGCGTTCCGACAGATCAAGTGGATCTACAACAGTTGGATGTCCAAGAGGATCTGACCTATGTGGAAAGGCCGATCAGGATATTGGAAGTCAAAGAAAGAACCACCAGGAGTCGTGTAATCCGCTTCTGCAAAGTGCAGTGGAGCAATCACCCGGTAGAAGAAGCCACATGGGAAAAAGAAGATGAACTTAAGACACAGCATCCTGAGCTATTCGAGGATTGAACCGAATCTCGGGGACGAGATTCTCTGTAAGGGGATAGGATTGTAACACCCCATAAATTAAAAATGAATAAAAGAAAAGAAAATATTATTTAAATCATTTCTGGATTTATTATTAAAGGAAAAATCACAAAAGAAACCAAATAAAACCAAACAGGGAGAAATACTCCAAATCTGGACTTGAAAAATTTATGAGATGAACTAGAGACCAAAATATAATTTTAGGAATTTTTACAAATTTTTATCAACAGTGATTCAACCCTTAATCAAATAAATGAATTACTGGATTTAATTTAAATCAGAAAACAATTTTAAGTGCTTAGTGGGCCTTAACCCTGAATTCGCTCTCAACCCAGCCCAGCCCAATGTTGAGCCACTGACGAGTGGGACCCGCCTGTCGGCACCACTCCCCTCCTCTCTCTCCCGCACCCGTCCCCGCTCGGTCCCACATGGCAGCCACTCGCGGTCCTCTCTGTTTCTCTGACACATGGGGCCCGCCTGTGGGTTTTTCCATTTTGGTTCGCCCACTGACAGGTGGGGGCCACCTGTCAGCTTCGTCTTCCTCGATTGGAAGGGGATCCCCCTTCCCTCCCGCCGGCGATCCCCTTCCAATTTTGCACCGCCGGCCGCCCGATCTCGCCCGATCACTCCCGGATCACTTTCCCCGGACACCGGCGACCCCATTCCATCCATAGCCCACGCGTTGTACCGTTTATAGTAGCCAACCGAGCTAAAGGAAACCTCGCCGGAGTAAATTAGGAACCCTCTCGGGTTTCCTCCGATAACCCTACCATATCCACCGCCGGCGACCCCTATAAAAGCCCCTCCCCTCACCGCACTCACCCCACGCCAGCAGAGCCATCCTTGAGCAAAAGCAGAGCGTCGTCGCCCTTCTTTCGAGCTTTGGTTCGGTTTCGCCTCCGGCGAGCCATCGCCATCGACCCCGGCTCCTTTAGCCCTAGCCACCGCCACCATCGGATCCGTCGTCGCTCGCCCATCCCCGGCATCCACTCCGTCGGCCGTGAAGACCGCCGGATCGCCGTCGCCGTCGAGCACCCGAGGAGACCTCGCCGTCTACCCTCGCCGTCGTCGTCGTCCGTCGCCCAGCTTCGCCGCCGAAGGTACCATCGTGACCCCCTTGCTCCCCGTGTTCCATTTCTGGCCCTAGCTAGGCACGTAGGCCCTCGCCGCCGCCGTCACGGGCGCACCCGAGCCCGCCGTCGCCGGAGACGAAGGGGGTACGCGCCCCCTTACGGCGTGCCGTGCCGGATCGAGCCACGACCGTCCGATCGCGATCGGAGGGCTAGGATTAGATCCCTCCGGGATTTAATCTAGGCCCTCGGATCTGGTCAAAGCGGTACCGTGCGCTCTCGGCCGTCGATCGCAACTTAAAACGCTGGAGCGATCTGGTGCGTCCACGCGTACCCCTTCGCTACGATTTAATCTCAGCCGTCCATTTCCACTTAACCCATCCCGCCTCGCATCCGACCGCCAGATCCAGATCCGACGGCTCTGGATCGACCGGACCACGCGCACAGTAGCGCGGTCCACCGTGGGCTTGGCTCACCGTGGACCAAAGCCCATTTCTGGTTTTAAATAAAATTCAGAAAATAGTTTAGACTTTAAAAATTCATATCTTGCTCAATTTAATTCCAAATTTCACCATTCAAATTTTGTTAAAACCAGAATATTATTCTCTACACATTAATGCCATAAAAACAGTATGTTTCTGTTACCCAAAATATCATTAATAAATAAATGAATAAAAACCCCTTAGGATTAAAATTGATAATACAGAAAATAAATTAGGAAAAATCCTAAAAAGTTAAACTTCACTGTTATATGCAAAAACTCAGAATATTAAAATATTACTTCACATAAAAACACCCACAACTATGTATGTTCTTTTATTTGGTGGATTTTATCTGTTTATTGAATGTATTATTTATTTTTCCGTATCGAGAAGACTACGAGTTCATCGAGGAGCAGGAGTTCTACCCGAGGTTCCTTCATCCCCATTTGCTGATCAAGGCAAGTCATCGACCCTTCTGTGGAAACAGTTGATCATAATTGAAACCCATGTTTTAATAAATTATCGCTATAACCCATAGGATAATATTGCATTAGTCCAATAATCAAGCCTTACATTTATATTTATTAGATCCCCGTCCTTGTGTGCAAACCCAAGCCATGCTTATTGAGCCTCAACTCCTTGTCACTCTACTATTAAGCTATTAGCTAGTGCCCAATGTACCGGCACAACTGCTATCGGGTAAAAAGAATGAGTCGTAGATAGCTGGATTCTGTATATGAATTTCCCTGTTATTCTCGTCTCTGGACTCTGTTGGAGTTGGCTAGGTTATAAGTATGGTGGGTTCCGGGTGCAAGCTCGGGCACTGGTTTGTCGCACCCGGGGCACTATAAGGACCGGTCTGCGGGATCTGTTGCAAAGCACTTCCGTACCAACCACAAGTCTAATGGGTAAGTCCTAACTGGAAGTATGGAATACTCCGGCTTGATGCACCATAGAGGAGGGGGCAAGGGGCTAGCCTGCGGGCGACTTGTACCGACGAGGCTCAAGGGGGGGTATGGTGGGGCTCCGATGCGTCGGGACACCATATGAAACCCATAAGAGGGTGCTATTGAGTCGGGGAGGACTATATGGAAGGTTTTGGCACGAGTTCCCGTGTGATGGGTCATCTCGTTACACTTCGGTGTAGGTGATGAGTGCGTGCCTTGTGGGTACAGTGGTACATCTCTGATCAAAGTAATTTAATCTTTTCGAAAAGCCGAGCCCACGGTCAAGGGCGGGTTGTGTGACTACTCGCAGTTAGCTTTCTATTGTTTGAATGTTCAAGTTATTCATGGCACGTAAGGACTGTTGAGCGAGGTGGGGCTGACTGTACCCCTCGAGTTAGAAGATGATGATACACATGCACATGTTTACTTTTCCGTACTAATAAATTGCTCTCATTTAAAGCTTTACAATTATGCTGCTTCCGCAAAATTAGCCATTATCTCCCTTGTTATTATCTTGCATTATATTTGCATTCGGTGGCTTGCTGAGTACATCTGTACTCACCCCGTTGACTTACAACATCAGAGCCAGTCTACTACGAGGAGGATGAAGGTCTGGAGTAGCGACCCAGTCAAGGCGAGACTGGAAGGAGGCGTTCATCTAGGACCCTTGTTTTATTAGTTTCTCTTCATCTTTATTCACTTTTGTATTAATGCGGTCTACGAACCGTGAATGATTGCCCGTATTGTACGTGGTCGCATGATGAACGTCTTGTTTTATTGATTTTCTATGGAATTTCAATAAAGTCCTGATTTATTAAATCGGGGCGCGACACCGGAGCTCTTCAGACGGAGGCTGCGAGGGAGGCTTCGAAGTACACTTCGAAGTGGGCTTCGAAGTATACTCCGAACCGAGCTCCGAACTGGGGCTCCGAACTGGGGTCTCGGAGACTTGGCTTTGAATTGGCTGGAAAGTGTCTGGAGACTGGCTCCGAGGAGTTCTGAAGGTAGCCCGAAGGCTAACTCCGAACAGAGCCCGAAGGTTAACTCCGAACAAGGCTCGAAAGCTAACTCCGAACAAGGCCCGAAGGCTAACTTTGAAGTTAGCCTGAGACTTAGCTTCTGGCAATCTTTAAGGGATCTTGAGGGCTTCGCTCCGGAGGGCTCCGAAGGGCTTCGGTGGCTTCGCTCCAGCGGGCTCCAAAGTGTAACCTGGGACTTGGAAATAGCTTCTTCAGAGAGGAACAGGCTTCGACGGTGTTGGGCTCCGGGCCAAAGGCCGTCGGAGGCTGACATCATTTGGCCCTTGTTCAAGGGAAAACTATTCCCCCAACAGTAACCCCTCGCATGCAGGCCTTCGGGATGAAGGGGTGCGTGCGCCCTTGAGACAAATGACCGAAAATTACAACTTCAGGTAAAATAGACCTTTGGAGCTTGGACCGAAGGTGCCTTCAGAACGCGTAAGTAATATCGCCTGCGCCAGCTGTCAGAATGACCTCGGGGGAATCAACCGACCCCGCAACGGCTATAAACTTGACCGTTACTGCGCACCGGGCCGCTTCTCCTTCGCTGGAGGCCCACCTGCCAGTGGGTTTGGCCCACGAACCGTCGGGATTTTTACCGCCTATAAATAGGGGTTTACCGCACATGGCTTCGGCACGCTCTCATTTGCTTTCTTCTCAGCGCCTTGCAGCCTTCGCTCTCTTCTCCTCCTTAGATTCACGCGAAGCACCCCTCGCTAGTTTTAGCCCCTCGCGCCGAAGCTCCACAAAAATGCCGAAGAAGGCCGCTTCGAAGGCTTTGGCCTTGGGCTCGAGCTCGAGCTCCGCCCAGCTGTAGGCAGCGGCCGCTGCGGCAGCGAAGCCTGCACCGAGGTGGTTGGGGCCGAGGGACCTTCGGACGCCATCCGACAAGTTCGAGCAAACACTGGAGATGAGGGCATCGATCTCCACAGAGGAGTCTGTCCGGAGGGCCTGCGAAGGGAGGATTGCGGCGAAGATCCAACTTAGAGTTTCGGAGAAGTTAGAGGCTATACCAAGACCTCGGGCTAACGAAGTGGTGCTGTTCGAAGCCTTATTCGAAGCCGGCCTCGGGTTGCCAGCAGTGGGAATGTTAAGCGAAGTCCTAAAGTCCTACAACCTTGAACTTCCTCAACTTTCGCCCAACGCCGTAGCGAGGCTTGCTGTCTTTGAATGGGCCATGAGAGCTGAAGGTTGCGAGGGCCGCACGGACGTCTTCGTCGCCCTCCACGATGCCAACTACCAGCCGAAGCCAAGGGAGGGTGCAGACCGCGTCAAGAGGGCTTTGGCCTTCGGAAGCGCCAACTTCCAGCTTCAGAGGGAGTACCAAGATGCCATCCCGGCGAGGGCCGCCAACAGCAAATGGTACTCGAAGTGGGATCAAGAATGGTTCTACGCCTCCGTCGGCGCGAACTCTCCCCTTCGGAGTACCAATGCCCTTATCTCTTATCGGCGCGAAGGGGTGGTGAAGACGAGCCCCGACACCCTTCGCTCGAGGATCTCGCTCCTTCGGAGGGTGACCGCGAAGATGAGCATGAGGGACCTCGTGGAGGAGTTCATCACCCTTCGGCTCAGCCCTCTTGCGCGCTCTTGGCCGGAGGGGCTCTTCCAACCTTCGGGCCGAGGGGGCCTAAACGAAGTGGCATTCGAACGCCTCGATAAGACTTCGAAGCCTTTCCACTTTCATACTTCGCAAAAACTTTACTCTGACTTGAATTTTTATGAAGCCCATCTTGAAGTGAGGACTCCGGAGGAGGCCATCGCAGCGGCGGAGCGCGTTGTTGGGGCTCCGACACCGGAGGAGCAAGCCCAGCGGCTTGCTTCGGTGGGGTCTTGGGAGCACTGGAACAGGGTGTGGACCTTGCTCGGCTACGAAGAGGTCCCGGCTCTGCCGGACTTCTCCCACCTCACAGCTTCGACAACCGGCGCCAAGAGGAAGAGAGGGGATGACGACGAGCCCGAAACTTCGAGGGCTCGGCCGGAGATCCCCGCGACCGAAGCCTCTACCCTGGAGGAGGCAACGGCCGTGGACCCTCAGACAGAAGCGGAGCCAACAAGTGCTCCGGCAAAGGCTACCAAGGTGGTAGTGAAGGCTTCGATGGCAACGGCCTCGCGCGCGGAGGTCGACGTACCGGCTTCGCAGCGAAGGGACTGGGGGCACACATTGACCCCTCCACCTTCGAAGAAATCTCCGACGAAGGTAAACACTTCAAACATACTTCTCTTTGATATGTGGATTTTGACTTGGACTTTTTTGCAGAAAATGATGCTGGTGCGAGGTCTACCGTGCCGAAGCCAGCGGAGGCCTCCAGCAGCAGCAGCTCGGAGTCCGACAGCTCCTCGTCTGAAGAAGATGGAGGCGGCGGCCGCGACGAAGGGGACCCTCAAAGCGACGAGGAAGTCCAGGTGGTGGACCAAATTCCAGCCCTGCCGAAGCCTGTGCAGGCGGTGGTGGCAAAGGAAATCATCCGGTCTCTACAGCTGAAGGGAACCGTGACGGAGGCAGCCATCAACAACTTCCGCGAGGGCTGCGCAGCTGTGGAGGCAGGAGGCTTGGTGGCTCAACTTAGCCACTCAAACCCCATGGACCTCTTCATCAACGCGAACTAAGCCCTCATCCAGGTGAGCGAAGTCCTACACAGCCTTCGAGTTACACTTTGGCCTTCGATCAACACTTATGATTTTCTTGAATTCTTCTAGGCCTTCGCACTGAACGTAGCAGATTCGACTTCTGTAGACAGGCGGATGACGCGCTTGGCGGAGGAGAAGGAGGCCCTCCGACGTGAAGTCTCGGTGGAAGCCGAGAAGCGAAGGCGGGCCGAAGCTTTAGCCGAGGCGGCGAGGGCTGAGGCCGACGAGGCTAGGGAAGCCTTGGCCTCGGAGACTGACAGGCTCCGCGTGGAGCTCAAAGCTGCGAAGGACGCCGAAGCCCAGCTGGCGAGGGAGAACTCCGAGCTTCGCTAAAGAGCTCAGCGCCTTGAGGACTTTGTCGTTGACAACATCGGCGAAGCCACTTAGAGTCTGACCGAGGTCCTTCAACAGATAGGGACCGAATGTCGGGCTCCGGACTTCGGCAGACAGGATCCGATTGGGGACCGCGCCGCATTCTTGAAGGTGGTGGCTTCGACGGCGGAGCAGTCTCTGAAGGGCTTCGCTTTGATGGCCGGCCGAGTGGCGGGTCAAGGAGTGTTGCAAATGCTTCACGACATGGGGTGCAACCACCTCGAAGCAGCAACCTCGGCGACTCTAGTGGCCTTCGGAGGCCAGCACTTGGTGACACCTCCGATTGGTGTCCGCGGAGCTTGGCGGCGACTTCAGGAGACTTGGAAGGACCAAGGCTACGAAGCAGTCCTCGAGCTTCAGAAGGCCCTCCGCCTTCGCCGAGCCAAGGCGCTTGCTTCACCAAATCAGCCTTCGACGTCGACACCTCCGCCTCCGAAGGTGTAGACCTCCTTAGGCTCGTTGTAATTCTTAGCTGTAGGCTTGTAAAAACTTATCAGTTTATTAATATGAATGCGGGGGTGATTTATACCTGCCCAGGCTCAATCTCCGAATGTTGACTTTGAAGTACTTGAGGACTCTGAAGAACTCCGTCAGTTGTGGGCGGTCCTCGAAGTAGCTAGGTCCGAAGGCCCCCCTCGGTTTAAACTTTCGAGGGAGCCTAACGGCGAAGCCATCCCCGAAGTAGCTCAGGATCTGCTAGCCATTGTGAAGACGGAGTCCTTTCGGATTTCTTCATCTTTGCCTTCGCAAACGGTCTTAGCAGGCGATGAAGCTTTAGACTTCTCTACCTTCGACACGGCACCGCCTGCCTCGCAGACTTGGAGCGACCTGCAAAGTGGAAGACGAGGCCTGCGGGCTTCGGAGCCTGGACGAACCGGACGTGGGAGAGCAGGCTTCGACGAGGCTTCGTCCAGCCGAGGGGGCCCTGGCCAAAAGAAAGGCAAGCGAGGGTTGGGGCCTCGCACTCACTTTTTCTTAGTCTTAGATACATACTACTCGTAGTTTTTTTTCGAAGTATATTTGTAACACACTTCTCAATTATCATTCAATGAATGGAATTTGTTGTATTTGCATACTTCGTCTGCATGCTTCGCATTATTTGATGGCTTCGAACGCTTTTTAGCTTGTCACGCTCGTATTGCGTATTATATTCGCACACTTCGCATACATGCTTCCCCCTTACTCGTGGCAGCTAGGGACTTAGTCGTTGCTGGTGCGGGCAAATAAAAATGCGAAGGGGTGCGCCTTTTGGCGTCTTCAGATGCTTGGAATATATTGAGTGAATGCATCTTTTGGGCTTCGAACGCGTTAATTTGGAGCGAAGTGAGGCTTCAGCGTAGCCAAATTAAGCGAAGCATGCTTCGGCATGCTTGACTTTGGATGTTTGTGCATGAGCAAAGCTCCGAAACGCACTTAGTTTTTTAAGTGAAGCATGACTTCGAGATGTTTGACTCTTTTAGATTAGATCACGTCACACGAAGCGAGGCCTCGGTGCGTGTTTAGATAGCGAAGCAATGCTTCTTGAACTTGGTCCTGTAGTGAAAAGGATATTTGGTGTGGATTCACCGAACCAGTGATAGTTGAGCCACCTTCGACTCTGAGCCACCTTCGACTCTGAATACTGAGAACGGATCTCAGTATTCTGGGATACGTTAAGCCGGTGACCTTCGTATCCCGGATGCATCATGTTGATGACCTGGAGTCTTTGGACGCATCGGGCCGGTGGCCCGGAGTCCTTCTAGCCCACTGCTACGAGCCCGGAGGCACTGTGTAGCCTTCGGAGGGGTACTCCGGATTTTGTAAAGCGAAGCAAGGCTTTGAGTTTTAAATAAGGCGAAGCAAAGCTTCGGGTTTTTGATAAGGCGAAGCATAGCTTCGGTTTTTCAATAAGATGGAGCAAAAGTTTGCATTTAAAGACGAAGCAGGGCTTCGACTTTAAGGCGAAGCATGACTTCGGCTTTAAGGTGAAGCAGAGCTTCCAATTTATATCAATGTAATTGCAGATTGGTACATCGAAGTGGTACGTCATATATTGTACATACCTCGTAAAGTGGGTGAAGGCTTGCTTTGTAGCCCCTGGGGCTATGACGGCTGTTGGGGGAGATAATCCCGACGGCTGAAGGGGGCCCACCACCAGGGGGTCCGAAGCCTGGTGCCAGGAGGCCACCCCCGGGAGGAGGACGCCGGAGGCCACCCTCCGGGAGAAGGACGCCGGAGGCCACCCTCCGGGAGAAGATTGCCGGGGGCCATCTCTCGGCCCGCGGTAGTGAATCTGGAGGGAGTGTTGGCGGGAAAAGGACTGGACAAATATACGGGGAGACAGGATCGCGATCTTCTGAGCCGTGTCGGGCGGTGCAGGCAGCGTCCGACACGGCTGATACGCTGTCAGAGTCGAATCTTCTTGTCTGTACTGCGTATAGTCCGTTTTGTCTGTACTATCGACCGGCGTCTAGCCATGTAGCAGTTGGCGGTCCAGAGGCGCTGGGTCCTCTGGACGGGGTGCCTTATAAATACCCCCCAACTGTAGTTGTAACAGACAGGCTCAAGGAGCATTGAATACACTCTTCTCGTTTCCACTAAGAAAACCTGCTGGTCCGATCCGTCGTTCCAACAGTTGGCGCCGTCTGTGGGGATCTTAGTTCAAGAAGCTAGCGTCCTCTACACCCATTCACCAAAGCATGTCGAGTCGGAAGGGAGCAAGCACGGTTCCTCTGCATCGGTCAGCCCGCACCGCCGGGGTCGAGCCTGCTCCGGTCCCCGGCCCCAGTCCTCCGGCCCCCGCTGTTGCGCCTGTTGGGGCGCCCTCCCTGGAGCCAACCCAGGTGCCGGAAGGGACGCCCGAGGCTCGGGGCCCTATCGGCGTACCTGAGCCAACCTCCGTCAACCTGGCAGGGTTGCCAGAGGAGCCGCCGGAGCAGCGTCCTTCGGGCGGACCCCCGGTGGTGTCCCTTCGGACCGACTACGTCCGCTCGCGGGACCCCGATACCGCTTCAGGAGGAAGCGGGAGCCAAGCCGACGCCCTGGCCGCCGAGAACGCTCGGCTGAAGGTAGAACTGGCCTTGTGGCGCCAGGAGGCGTCGCTCCGCCCTCCGGAGCCCCTCCGCGCCGCGAAAGCTGTGGCCGTGGCACTGAGCGATGACGAAGATCCAGCGGATGAAGAAAATCCGTCATACGACGAGGAGTCCCCCCTGCACCCGGACCTTCAAAGGGTGCGCTTTGGTTCAAAGTTTCGCGCCGCCAAGCTTCCCAAGTACTCCGGGGATTCCAACCCCGGGGAGTTCTCCCATTCGTACGCCCTGGCGATAGAAGCGTCCGGGGGAAGCCGGGACACCATGGCTAAATGCTTCCCCCTGGCGCTCGAAGGGATCGCCCTCCGGTGGTTCTGGTCACTCCGACCCGGGACCATCCATTCGTGGGATCAACTGAGGAAGAAATTCGTCAACAATTTCCAAGGGACCTTCGTGGCCCCTATGTCCACCGGGAGCCTCTTCCAAGTGAAGCAGCAGCACGGGGAAACTTTGCGGCAGTATTCCCAACGCTTCGCGCACACCAAGACCCAGATCAAGGGGCTCTCGGCTTCCTCCGTCATCAATGCTGCCCGAGAAGGCGTCACCCACCCAGGCCTCCTCGACAAGCTCCACCGGAAGCCCATCTCCTCGGTGGCACAACTCATGACGTATTTCGAGGAATACGCCCGGTCCGAGGAGGGCCAGATGCGCCGGCAAGCGATGATAGTCCATGTCCGGGCCCCGAGTACCAGGACGTATGAAGCCCTGCCGGACCTCAGCCGGGGAGCACGCCCCGCTCCCGACTTCCATCGCCAAGAGTCTGGCCGGCAAGACTCCGTCCATCGGGACTCTCGACGAGGCCAAAAGCATCTTCAGGGGAAGTCCTCAGCATTACCCCCCGAGCCCCCGCCAAGCATCTGCACACGCCCAGCGGAAGCCGTTCCCTCGGGGCCAAGGCTCCGCCTCGAGCGCCCCCCGGAGGAGCCTTCTACTGCAGCGTCCACGACGAAAACCGGAGCCACAACACCGACTCTTGCCGGACCATACTCGCCCTCCAAAGCGACTACCTCGAGCGCAATGCTGGCCGCGGTTCCACCGATAGGGGGATCCCTATCCCTCGCCCAGAAGCGGTCCAGGTAGTCGGGCGCCGCGACGAGCCGGATGTCATGGGCCCGGCCCCGGAGTTCGGCGGGGTCGCGGCCCCCAAGCTCGAGGGTGCGCCAGATCGGGGGAAGCGAGTGGTCCTCCCCATATCCGGAGGGGGAGCCCTGGGGGCTCTGTCTAAGCGACAGCGCCGGGACTACGTTCGGGAGGTCGGGCATATCGGCACGTCCGGTCCCTCGGCCCTCCCGGAATGGTCCCATGTTCCCATCACCTTCACCGCTGAAGATGCCTCCGGAGTCAAGTTCCCACATTGCCGGAGTTGAGGTGCGTCGCATACTGGTTGACGGAGGGAGTTCCGCTGACATCATCTTCGTGCAGGCCTTCGATCAGCTGTGCCTATCGCGCAAGAACCTACTGCCGGCTTCACGTCCGCTCCAAGGCTTCGCAGGCCCCCCGCTCGATGCCCTGGGCCAGGTCATGCTGGAGGTGACCTTCGGCGACTCCCCCCTTCAGCGCTGCGAAGAGATCCTGTTCGACGTAGTCGATGCTCCGTACGCCTACAACGCCATCTTCAGAAGGGGGATGCTCAACCGCTTCGGAGTCATTGCGCACCACAACTACCTATGCCTCAAGATGCCGACTCCAGGAGGGGTGTTGTCAATCCTGGGTGACCAGGCCGCAGCCCGCCAGGTCGAGTACGGTCACTCGGCGCCATTGGAGCCACGACAGATTCACAGCGTCCATGAAGGCGCCGAAGGAGCCAGCCTCCCCGGAGGCGGGGACCTCGGGCAGAAGGGCCGCCCAGCGAAACCTCTCCCGGAGGGGGAGGTCATTACCAAGATCTTAACCCAAGACGGGAAGGAGTACCCGATCAAGTTCGGAGGGGGTCTGGAGCCGGAGGTGTCGGCGCAGCTCGAGGCCATCATCCGCGGCAACCTCGACATCTTCGCATGGTCCGACGAAGACATTACCGACGTCGACCGCTCGATCATCGAGCACTCACTGGCCGTCGACCCGAAGGCGCGGCCGGTGCGCCAGGGGCTCCGAAGGCTTTCCACCAAACGGGCCGAGCTCGCCAAGGCTGAGACAGAGAAGCTGCTTCGAGCAGGGGTCATCCGGGAAGTGAGTCATACCAACTGGTTGTCTAACCCAGTGTTTGTCGAGAAGAAAACATCTGGAAAATGGCGCATGTGTATCGACTTTACTTCTCTGAATAAAGCTTGCCCCCGTGACCCCTACCCCTTGCCCCGCATTGACCAAATAGTTGATTCCACAGCTGGAGCAGAGCTCCTTAGTTTCCTCGACGCTTATTCCGGCTATCACCAGATCTGGTTAAAGCCCGAAGACCAAGTCAAAACAAGTTTTGTCACCCCCGCTAGAGTATTCTGCTACCTCCGGATGCCCTTCGGCCTCCGCAATGCAGGGGCCACCTTTTCAAGATTGATCTCCAAAGCCTTGGGTCATCAGTTGGGGCGTAATGTGGAAGCATACATGGACGATATCGTCATCAAAAGTACCACCAAGAGCCATCACGACTCGGACATAGCCGAGACCTTTGACAGCCTCCGGCGGTGTGGAATCCGGCTCAATCCAGAAAAGTGTGTCTTCGGAGCGCGCGCAGGAAGCTGCTTGGGTATCTGGTTTCCAGCCGGGGCATCGAAGCCAGCCCAACACAAGTTAATGCATTGCAGAACATGTCCCCCCCTCAGAACCTGAAGCAAGCGCAGAAGCTGGCCGGGCGGTTGGCAGCCCTCGGCCGATTTTTAGCAAGATCAGCGGAGCGAAGTTTGCCCATCTTCAAGGCGCTTCGAGGTTCTAAGCATTTTGAGTGGACCCCCGAATGTCAGGACTGCTTCGAGCAGATCAAGGAATATATCTCCGGTCTCGTGGCCCTCGCCACACCCCAGGCCAACAGTCCTTTATTGGTCTACCTCGCCACCTCTGGTAGTGCGACAAGTGCGGCTCTAGTCCAAGAGGAGAAACTCGTCGGGAAGCTGATTCAACGCCCCGTCTACTTCGTTTCCGAAGCCCTCGCCGGAGCTAAGGCTCGGTACTCCAAGCTCGAGAAGGTGGCCTACGCCCTCGTCATGGCATCCCGGAAGCTTCGGCACTACTTCCTGGCCCACGATGTCATCATCTCGACTGCCTACCCACTCGGTGACATGTTCCGGAACAAGGACGCCACCGACCGCATTGGCAAGTGGGCGGTGGAGTTGGCCCCGTTCGGAATTTCCTTCGTCGCCCGTACCGCCATCAAGTCCCAAATCCTCGCCGACTTCGTCGCAGAATGGATGATGGCATCCGATCGCGCCGGCACCGAAACAAGCGCGGCAATCTGGACTGTCTATTCGGACGGTGCTTACCAGGCTTCGGGGGCTGGAGCCGGAGCAGTCATCGTCTCCCCCTCCGGCCAGCAGGCCTTGTATTCCGCTCGACTAAACTTCAAGGCTACCAACAATATCGCCGAGTACGAAGGGGTCCTCTTGGGTCTCCGCAAGGCACATGCGCTGGGAGCGGCGCACGTGGTCATCAAGACCGATTCCCAAGTAGTCGCCGGGCACATCGATAAGAGTTTCCAGGCTAAGCACCCGGACCTTGCCTCCTACCTCGACGCCATCCGCAGGTTCGAAGCATCCTTCAAGGGTATATCCGTCCAAAACATCCCGCGAAGCGAAAACGGCCAAGCTGACGCCCTCGCCAAAGACGGGGCAGGAGCTCAAGCCTTGCCGCCAGGTGCTTTTTTCGAGGAGATCATCCAACCCTCGGCGCCTCCTCGCAGCGAAGCGTCCACCTCCGCCTCGAATGTGCCCCCGTCGTCACCTCGGCCAGCTCCAGTCCTGTGTACGGTCGATAGCGATTGGCGGGAGCCCATCCTGCGCACGCTCGCGGGCAGCGAAGATGATCATCCTAGCCCAGACCAAGTTCGCCTCCAGCTCCACGCAAGGTCCTTCCAGGTCATCGACGGCATCCTATACAAGTCGGGGGTATGTTCTCCGCTACTCCATTGTATCTCTCATTCGGACGGAGTGACCATGCTCCGAGAAATCCACGAGGGGCTGTGCGGGAGCCACCTGGCACCACGGGCCCTCGCAGGCAAAGCTCTCCGGCAGGGCGTATACTGGCCCACTATCGTTGCCGACGCCGAAGAACTCGTCCGCACTTGCCAAGGCTGTCAGTGGATGGGGGCGGCGCAGTCACCGACCCCCAGCCAGCCTGCTACCCATCCCTCCTGTGTGGCCATTGGCCCGATGGGGCATGGACCTCATTGGACCATTTCCTAGAGCGAAAGGCAACCTGCGCTTTGCTGTTGTCGCCGTCGAATATTTCTCCAAGTGGGTCGAGGCTGAGCCACTGACTTCCATCACATCCCGAAGCGTCCAGAAATTCTTCTGGCAGAATATCGTGTGCCGTTTCGGAGTGCCCAGGCAGCTCACCTTGGACAACAGAACGCAGTTCGATGCTGGGGCTTTTCGGACATTCTGAGACGAATTGGGGGTCCAGCTCTGCTTCGCCGCAGTGCGACATCCCCAGTCTAATGGGGCTGTGGAGCGAGCTAATGGGCACATCCTCTCGGGCCTCAACAAATGCATCGTTGGCTTAGCCAAAGGATCGTGGCCCGACGAGCTGCCGAAGATCTTGTGGTCCATCCGGACCACCACTTCCCGAGCTACCGGCTTCACCCCATTCCACCTCCTGTTCGGCGACGAAGCAATGACCCCAATGGAGCTCCGAGCCGGTTCGCTACGCATCACAGCACCCAACACCGATGAAGAGCGCACCGTCTCCCTCGACCTGGCCGAAGAGACGTGGCTCCGAGCCGTTGCCAACCTCTCCCAGTATCAGAAGGAGACGAAGGCATGGTACGACCCCAAAGTCAAACGCAATGAGTTCCAGCCGGGGCACCTCGTCCTTCGCGCGGTGGCCGCTCCCACCAAACTGGGCAACAAATGGGAAGGACCATACATTGTAACAAGGTCCGGGCGCCGGGGCTCTTACCGGCTCGCCACCTTGGAAGGCGAAGAGCTGAAGCATACTTGGCACGCGGAGCACCTGAAGCGTTACTTTCCGTAGTCTCATAAGTGTATTTCGCTAGCGGCCGATAGCGCCTGCTTTTGTATCCAAATTGCGTAATAAAATCACCAGGCAAATGTTTTTGCCCATGGCGAACGCGCAACAACTCTAAGAGTTTCGACGCACCCCCGCAATCGGGTTCCGAGCTCCGGCTCGACGCACCCTCGCTCTCGGGTCCCGAGCTCCGGCTCGACGCACCCCCGCAATCGGGTTCCGAGCTCCGGCTCGACGCACACTCGCTCTAGGGTTCCGAGCTCCGGCTCGACGCACCCCCGCAATCGGGTTCCGAGCTCTGGCTCGACGCACCCCCGCAATCGGGTTCCGAGCTCCGGCTCGATGCACCCTCGCTCTCGGGTTCCGAGCTCCGGCTCGACGCACCCCCGCAGTCGGGTTCCAAGCTCTGGCTCGACGCACCCTCGCTCTCGGGTTCCGAGCTCTGGCTCGACGCACCCTCGCTCTTGGGTTCCGAGCTCTGGCTCGACGCACCCCCGCAATCGGGTTCCGAGCTCTGGCTCGACGCACCCCCGCAATCGGGTTCCGAGCTCCGGCTCGACGCACCCTCGCTCTCGGGTTCCGAGCTCCGGCTCGACGCACCCCCGCAGTCGGGTTCCAAGCTCCGGCTCGACGCACCCTCGCTCTCGGGTTCCGAGCTCCGGCTCGACGCACCCCCACAGTCGGGTTCCGAGCTCCGGCTCGACGCACCCTCGCTCTTGGGTTCCGAGCTCCGGCTCGACGCACCCTCGCTCTCGGGTCCCGATCTTCGGCTCGACGCACCCCCGCAACTGGGTTCCGGAGCTCCGAACCCGAGCGCAAGCTCCGGCTCGACGACCCTCGCACTCGGATTTCAAGATCCCGTTCAAAGTATCCTACCCTTGTAGGCGAGATGCATTCACCGCGCCTTCCTCCTAGCTGGTTAGCGCCCAGCCGGCAAACCGACTACCCGCTAAGGAGGGGGAAAGGAAGGAGCAAGGAGAAAGGCTTCAACCACATATATTGGAAGAAGAAGAAAAACAGGGGGCATACAATGTTTATTACAAATCAAAGACAGAAGAGAAGGATCAAGAGAAGTTTTCATCCAAGCCAAGCAAGAACAGAAGGCCCCCTCGGTCGGAGGGGCCACTTGGGCCAGAGCGCGCTTCGGACGGAGGTCCGGACACGGTTCGCGCGGACCTCTCCTTCCTCTTCACTCCTCCTCCTTCTTCTGAGCGTGAAAGGCTCTCTGGTCTTCTTGAAGTTGGGCCCAGCTGCGCAGATTGTCCCCCGGGGGGGCACTTCGTCTAGGCCGGCTTCTGTATCAGACTAGTCCACCGGTTCGGGAGATGAAGACAAGGAGCGGGGCCCTGTTTCTTCTTCCTTGACAAGGTTCAGAACCCCTCAGAGGACGTTGGGGTCCGCGTGTCCATCGCTACTACGGGGAAGGACGAAGCGCGCAGGCCAATTCGCTCTCAAGGCCTCGAAGATAGCCCATCGATGTCGAAGAGCGTCGTCAAATTCAAGCACTTCGACATCACAGTCACAATCGCGGACACCCTGAATGAACCCCAGAAGGTACTCTTTATTAATATATAACTAAGTTCCCAAAGCTATTACAGGCTAATCCAAGGAGAGGATCTCGAAGAAGCTACACCTTCGAGTCCGGCTGGTGGGCCGAGGCCGAAGGCTTCGAGGGAGCTGGAGGACCGCGGGCACGGAACGCCTCCTCCAGCCAAGTCTTGATCGCTTCGGGGCCCTCAGTCTGTCAGACCGCCTTGAGCACCCTCCAGGATTGACTCAGCGCAGGGCTCGGCGTTCGGAGGTGATCCCCCATGAAGGTGACCGGATGCGAGCTCCAAGGCGAAGGAAGAGGAAGTCCAGACACTTCGAGATGTCGAAGAATCCCGTAAGCGGCCACCCGAGCAGACACCTCACCATACTGCACTACGGTAAGGTGTATTTGCCGGACGGCGGACTGGATAAATTTCACCCGACGGACCAGGGGCTCCCGGGTGATGTCGAACGTGCCACATCCGGTGTCGTAGCGCGCCAGCACCTTCCGGAGGGACACCGCAGTGTCAGCCGCCATCTTCCCTGCCTCGGCAAGTGCCTCGGTCATCTCCTCGTTCCGGGCGGCGAGGTCCACCTCGACCCGCTCCATCTGGGCCACTCGGGCCCCGAGGGCCTCGGCGTTAGCTGCCGCCTCCCGGAGCTCGCCCACCTCCGAGACTTGAGCCCGGAGCGTGGAAACCTCCTCTTCGAGCCGCTCCGCTTCTGCGGCCCGGGACCGAAGCACCTCCGCCTCGGCAGCTCGAGCCCGGAGGGCGTCGACTTCCGCCTCCAGCTCGTCGGCTCACGCGGCTCGAGCCTGGAGCCCTTCCAGCTCCGCGACGCGGGCCTTGAGGGAGTCCATCTCCGCCATTTGGGCCTCAAGCGCTTCGACCTTTGCTGCTTGGAGCCGAAGGGCTTCGACCTCCGCTGCTCGCTCGCGGGCCAGTCTCTCCGCGGTATCCGCTCAGGCCGCAAGCCCCGCGGCATCCGCCTCACGGTGTTGGCGCTCGGAAAGCAGGGCAATCAGCGAACCCTACACCAATGCAACCACCCGCGCGCAAGGAAGATAATCAGAAGAAGAGCTAGGGGCTCATTGAGGGCGCTCCAAGAAAGTACCTGGCCCGCTGCAGTCTCGATGGCCCTGCCAAGGTCCAGGCCGTCCGATAGCCCCAATTCTCCTACCACCAGGGCCTCGCGCAGCCGTAGGTAGTAGTCGTGGACTGGGGCCACCTTGGACGCGAAGTCCTCGCCGGCCGCCAGGAAGGGGCGCAAGAGGGGTATGGCGGTGCGCGCGCCCCGAGAGTCAGAAGGGGGCCGAGGTCGGTTCTCTGCGTCTTCGACGGCCTCCGGAGAGGCCCCTTCGAAGGCTTCGGACTCCGTTCCACCCCGTTGCCCCGAAGTCCTCATCGTGCCGGCAGGGGCTCTGGACATTGCATCCGCAACGTCGTCGGGAAGCAGAACGACTAGTTCGACGCCCCGGGCAGATGTGCCTGAGTAAGCGAGCAAAGGCTGAGATCGAGAAGGCCCCAACGTTTGGGGAAAAGATGGGTAAGCTATCATACCTTCGTCCGCGACCTCGGTAAGGTCCTCCGGGAGCTGGGCGGGCCCCGACGGGCTCGGGCGGTAGAAAAGATTGTCGATCGAGTTCATCGGGGAGCCCGCCGCCGCCGCGGCGAGCTCGGCCTCTATGTCGGCGCTCCCCTCGATGGCGCCAAGCGGGTCGGCCAGCCCCCCTCGGTCCAGGTTGTCCGTCTCCCTGCTCCCATGGGAGCCGGCGAAGACACCCTCCGAAGTCGGTTCGCGCGGGAGAGCAGTCTCGGGAGGCGGCGTCGCCCCGATGATAGGTGCCTCCTGCACGGCCCTCGGCACGGGCTCCATGGGGCCCGAGCGTGGGGGAGCATCTCCGGTCCTTCCAGCGTTCGGCCGGACCGACAGGGCCAGGTCCGGAATTACCGGAGGGTCCCCTGACTCCAATTGGGCACCGTCGCTGGAACGTCCCCACTCGGAGTGGGAGGCGGAGGAGTGTCCCGGAGAAAGCTGCCTTGGGCCCTTCACTATCTTCTTCTTCTTGGGGGACGCCGAGGGGAGAGGCAATCGTCGGGGTCGCCCACCTTCCTCTTCGAGACAGCCCAGAGAACTTCATCCTCCGGAAGAGGCGGAGGCGAGAGCTCGAGCGCCCCCCACACTCTGTTGAAGCGCTCCCAGGAGCCCACCAGCTCCAGCCGCCGAGTACGTTCGGCCGGGGTAGGGGCTCCGAGAATCTTCTCCGTCATGCGGGCCACCTCCTCGGGGGTCCGGGCGACGAGCGACCCTGCGTTCGAGGATCAGGACCGGAGTACCCTTCGAACACGAAAGACGAGAATGAAGTTAATAGGTGCGGGGGCTTACCAAGCTGGCGGGAGAGCTCCACCGGCATCGACTCGTCCCGGCTGCTCTGGAGCGACGCCGGCCATTCTTCCTTCAGCGGAGGAATCTCGAGGGCCACGAACTCCTCCGCCAGGTCGCGCATGCTCATTCGGCGGTCGACGATCTGGAGAAGCTGGATCCTCGCGGAGATTGAGCCGGCGCTGGTCTCGATGCGCGCTTCCCTCCAGAACTAAATGTGGCGTGGGATCCCGGCGAGGCCAGAGCTGAGCCCCACGCGGACGTAGAACCACCGGTTCACCCACTTGGAGTACCATCTTTCGTTGATGGCCTTCGCCGGGAAAGAGTCCGCGTACTTCCTCTGGAGCTGGAAGTTGATGCTCCCAAAGGCCAGTATCTGGCCTCCCTTCTTCTTTGGCTCGCAGAGAGCTTCGTGCATCTGCGTGAAGACCTCCGCCCTCCCTTCGCAGCCTTCGGCGCGCATGGCCCACTCAAAAATGGCGAGGCGGGCCACGACGTTGGGGGACAACTGTGGGAGCTCCAGATGGAACGCATCTAGCACCCCGGCGAGGAGCTCCGAGGCAGGGAACCCTAGCCCCGCATCGAAAAAAGCTTCAAAGACGACGACCTCGCCTTCTCGCGGCTGCGGGATCGTCTCTCGACCCGGCTTCCTCGCCGGCGTCTCGGGACCGAGGCGGGCCCTGGTCGCTTGCTCGATCGACGCTTCCGTGCACGCAGACGGGCCGAGCTCCAGGGTCTGCTCCCGAAACCGCTCTGAGGCGGGACGGAGCTCGCGCGAGCTACGCGTCTCCGACGGGTCCGATGTCGCCGCCGCCATCTGGCGCTGCAGGAAGCGTGGGTCCATCGCCATGGTTGGGGTAGCGCTCCTCACCATTGCGCAAGGAGGCGAAAGAAAGGTTAGCGCTCAGGAAGCAGAACGGATGCTGTCTGAGGTGACTAGAGTGGGCGCGGCAGAGTGAAGGAGGGAGAGCAGGCCACGCGAGGGAGATATTTAAGCGCAAGGCCGTCGGTTTCCTTCCCGTTCGTTCAGTGTGTGAACACGGCGGTTGCATGGTACTCGCATTTAAGGCCAAACCAGTGCATTGGGGCGCGGCGGCTCCCTGGCGGTTCGCCTCCCCAACGCCGTTTACACGCACGCGGCATTAACTGCTTTAGGTGGCGTCTGGCCGCCTCCTTGGGGCCAGAGCCCCACGGTCAAAGGTGCGCAGGTACCCTGCAGGCCTGGTCAAACTCCTCTCAACCCGCCGGGAGGAGGATTCGAAGCGGCCCTCAGCCTCCGGGTCCGATCACGCCTGCCCGCTTCGAAGTTCCTCCGCGTCGGTCGAAGGGGGCCACGCTGCGGCTGGATCCAGCACCCCAATGTAAGTTACATTCCTTATGAAAGTTGTCGGAATTATCATGTGCGCTTCCACCCTCTCTTAACGCAGGGCTCTCGAGAGGAAAGAAACGAGGGTCTACTGTTGGGGGAGATAATCCCGACGGCTGAAGGGGGCCCACCACCAGGGGGTCCGAAGCCTGGTGCCAGGAGGACACCCCCCGGGAGGAGGACGCCGGAGGCCACCCTCCGGGAGAGGGATGCCGGAGGCCACCCTCCGGGAGAAGGACGCCGAAGGCCACCCCCCGAGAGAAGGACGCCGGAGGCCACCCTCCGAGAGAAGATTGCCGGGGGCCATCTCTCGACCCGTGGTAGTGAATCTGGAGGGAGTGTTGGCGGGAAAAGGACTGGACAAATATACGGGGAGACAGGATCGCGATCTTCTAAGCCGTGTCGGGCGACGCAGGCAGCGTCCGACACGGCTGATACGCTGTCAGAGTCGAATCTTCTTGTCTGTACTGCGTATAGTCTGTTTTGTCTGTACTACCGACCAGCGTCTAGCCATGTAGCAGTTGGCGGTCCAGAGGCGCTGGGTCCTCTAGACGGGGCGCCTTATAAATACCCCCCAACTGTAGTTGTAACGGACAGGCTCAAGGAGCATTGAATACACTACTCTCGTTTCCACTAAGAAAACCTACTGGTCCGATCCGTCGTTCCAACAACGGCCTTCGATACACGAAGCGGAGCCCCTTGCTGGAGGGTGAGCTCCGAAATGCGAAGGATGGAGGAAGGCAAAGATGACCTTCGAACTGCACCCGCAGCCCCTTGCCGAAGGGTGCGCGAAGCAAAGAAGCTTTGAAGCTCCCCCCTCAAGCGTACTTCGAGTTGCAGACAGTGGCAGAGAACTTAGCTTTTAGAACTAAGGTCCCCACGGACGGCGCCAACTGTTGTAGCAATTGTGTTAGCTACAACACAAGTTTGTATGTGTTTATATGGTGTATAAAATGAACCTCGAAGGGTTCTCTCAGAGGGAGAAAAGATTTATACTGGTTCGGACCTCCCTTAAGGGATAATAGCCCTACCTCCAGTTTGTGGTGGATTTGGCATGGTATGCCTCGGTATGGTGTAATGAACTCTAGGGTTTCATGGCCCTTGGCGAAGCTATCCTGTTACAAGGGCTTGGCCCTGCTTTTATAGGCAGGCAGGCCAAAGGAAAAGACCAAAATATCCTCTATAAGTCCTAGGCTCATAGGGGCAAAAGGGGAAAAAAGGAGCTAGCTACTGTACAAAAGTGCTTTACAACTTTACAGACGTGTCAGACAACGTCACATCTTAACCAGCTAAACGACATACTAGGGGCGGAGGGGCCCCCGGTATGACTTCTATACTGTACCGAGGTGCAGATATTTCTTGGGTTCGGAATAGGGGCCAGAGCTCTTCAGGCGAAGGCTGCGAGGGAGGCTTCGAAGTACACTCTGAAGTGGGCTTCGAAGTATACTCCGAACCGAGCTCCGAACTGGGGCTCCGAACTGGGGTCTCGGAGACTTGGCTTTGAATTGGCTGAAAAATGTCCGGAGACTGGCTTTGAGGAGTTCCGAAGGTAGCCCAAAGGCTAACTCCGAACAGAGCCCGAAGGTTAACTCCGAACAAGGCTCGAAGATTAACTCCGAACAAGGCTCGAAGGCTAACTCCGAACAAGGCCTGAAAGCTAACTTCGAAGTTAGTCTAAGACTTAGCTTCTATCAATCTTTAAGGGATCTTGAGGGCTTCGCTCCGGAGGGCTTCGCTCCAGCGGGCTCCGAAGTGTAACCTGGGACTTGAAAACAGCTTCTTCATAGAGGAACAGGCTTCGACGATGTTGGGCTCTGGACCGAAGGCCGTCGGAGGCTGACGTCATTTGGCCCCTTTTCAAGGGAAAACTATTCCCCCAACACCTTCCTTTTCCTATCCTCTAAAAAACTGATTCTTACATAAGATTTGAAAACTTTCCTCACTCTTCTTATTAACTTACTATATCAATTTTTTCCCAAAGTGACAAATTATTTAAGATCACAGACTATTTAATATCATGAACAGCTGAAATGTTAGGAACCCTGTCCGTGTTGCGTATTTGCTTTACACGGTCAGGATCCGTACACCTATGTCCGGCTATATGTACGGAGCAAAACGGATGCAAAGCTTCTGCCCGTGTCGTACTGTGGTCCCCCCTTCATCACGACGTGGGTTCATCCCAGGTCCACAAAGCCCGGTCAAAACCAACGTCCATGTGGCATGTTCCCTTGATTGGATCTGGCTAGTGATTACAATAACAGCGATCAGTAAAACGCCCGAACCAGGCTACCATTCAATGCGGGTTGACCAGTCAACATCTCCACAGAGGCCCACAAGCAGTGACGGAGTTGACCAGTCAACATCTCCAGTAGGGCCCATAAGCGGAGGCGGTGTTGACCAGTCAACAACCCCTGAGAGCCTCTCCACGTCGCCACATTTTTGGCTTGGCATTCACGACAAGCTTAAAGTCTCGTAAAAAAAAGATGGATAGAGAAAAAAAGGTTAAAAAAAACAGATACAGATCAAACCTAGCAATGCAAGGAACTTTACGTTCAGTGAATGAGGAGAGAAACCAGAAAAACAGAAGATCACTGAGCCACTCCACTGCCTACCCTATGCATCGAAATGGTGTCAGATCTACCCCCACTACCTCCTGGTAGAAATACGGTCAGTTCCATCTGCAACCTGAAACAATACAGGAAACTGACGATGAACATTCAGTTCAGGAGAAATTATAGTCAGTGCAAGGGCAATAAGCTCTCCGTAACAATTCATTCCGCAGCTGAATTTGATCAAGCACAAGCTACTTCTTACCAGGATAACAAACACCAGATCACTACTTCAGCATAATTTCCAATTAACAACTTGTCCAGACAAGAGTCAGGATTATTGTCCATATAAGGATGGGATTGATGTTTGTATTTCTCTTCAAACTGTGAAACACTGTTGGGATTTATGACTATAAAGCTGAAGTACATGCTATATTAATAGGAAACAGCATATCTAGTAGACCAAGAGCACAGTAGTATTAAAAACTTTTGTCAACAAAAACACCAGCAAGAATCTACTCGAATTATGAATATTGAGTATTTTGCAATTATATGGAAGACGCACTGCATACACACACCAGAACTCACGCATGCACACCACACACACATCCACGAATGCCCCCCTTTAACACATACTCAAGAGAGAGATGCCAGCAGCAAATCCATGACCTTACTAAATTGCTATAGAAAGGAAAAAGTCACGTATGCTTAATATTAGGCATTTTTTAGTAAATATAACTGAAAATCTAGTCTATCTACTTACCATAAGGCAAATTAAAGTGTTGGCAAACAAAGATCATGCACGGTTGGCATTGCCTTTTATTTTAATCTCAAGCTCTAGCTCCTTGCTTCTTAGCTCAAGCTCGAAACGCTTAATCTCAAGCATCTTTTGTTCATTCTCTAGTGCCATCATTTCCAATTCCCTGTCCTTGTTCTTCCTGAACCTCTCCCACTTGAGACGTCGCTTTGCAAGTTGAAGGGCCTTTACTTCAACCTGCAAACAATGTTTCTGAAGCTCTGCTGCTTTCAAAGCCAAGTCCTTTTGCACCAAAGCCAAGTCAGTTCCTTCTGGAAAGGCTTTGTTGATATCCAATACAGCACCATAGAGATCAGACCTCCCACTACCATCATTTGAGAATGAGGGGAGAAAACCCAGATCGCCATGATCCACCACATGCCACATTCTTTTATGCATGGAGACACCCCTTATATTGGTATCAACTGCTTGATGCTCTTCGTCATCCTCATAATCAGAATCTTCACTCTGGTCATCATCTTGTTCAGCATCTCCACTTGCATCCCTCCTCAACTCGTGCTCTTCTTTACATCTAAGAGCAAGCTGTAGCGAATGCTGAAGTGCAGGATCTTCAGGCAGATTAATATGGTTGTTATTATGGTAGGAACACATCTCTTCGTAGAACAAATGTCTGGAGCTCAGTATCTTCCTTGCATCATCTTTTATCTTATCAGAAAGATTATTCATTTGATCAAGAAGTGCATGATTCGCCACAACATCACAAGCAGTACCCCTACCAAGGATATCTGTTAGCCTTTTGTATCTCTTATTGAGGTCATTGAACTTATCCTCACACTGCTGCGGCGACACATGGCAACCTCTCTCCCCCAAGACCTTCGATATTGCCTTCCATTTTCCCTTCTTATGCATAACTGAAATGTTCCTCTTCCCACCACCTAAATCTGCTCCAGGATCCTCCCCTGCGTAAGATACTGCAGTAATCAAAAGCTTCACCATTGAATCTGTCCACTTCATCCGATGCCATGCAGAGTCCTTCTTGCCTTTGCCACTCTGGGTATCAGCAGCTTCCTCAGATATATCATGCTCCTCCTCATCACTCCCATAGTTCTTTGTGTGGTGTCTGTGGTGGTGGTGAGCAATCTTCCCATGTTCTCCTAACTGAACTCCACACATGTTATCAGGATCTGCAACCCGGTCCATTGGAATAGTGAAATTCCCTGGTATCTGAGGCTGGTTGAAGACCTGATTTCCTGAGTTTGGAGGATGCATTTGCATGGGGATGCCATGCAAATCTAAATTCCCATAAGGTGGTCCTTGCATTGAATTTCCAGGGGGAAGCCGGCCTCCATCGTTACTGCCTTCCATTTTTTTCCAAAATGATCACCTAGACACTTCAACTTCTTGTTAATACCACATAAAAATGATAGAGGAGTGCCACAGGATGTCACATGTCTATCACCTGAAAGGCAATTTGGAATGAATTTTTGGAAATCCATTACAAGTATATAGCACATTTCTGCACCTCCCAGTATTAGAAATCACACAATATATCTGAACTAGAGTCCAGATGTAATAAGGCTCACCAACTCAGAAATAACAACAGCAAAAAAAATTAAAGAGATTTTACATGAGTTTTGTACAAATGACATGTTTTCAGCCTGTAACTCTTATGAGATCATTCAAAAAAAACTACCAAAAGACCATGGAGCACTAGAAGCTCGGTATTCTGAAGAATCTAAAGTCTAAACTGTGTCAAGTTAACAAGTAATCAGAAATCAGAAACACAGATGACAAATCAAATATGCAGGGCCAGCTTAACCATTTTTCTGGGCAAGGTGGGTGGAACAATTAATAATAGGATTTTTTGCTCTTATGCCACAAAGTTGAGCGGTGTTTATTTTTTTACCTCGTCTTGTGTATTTGAGAATTGGGCCCAAGGGTCACATATCATACATTTATATAGGATAAAAGAGAAAATTCCACCAACTTATGTGTGGCATGAATGCAAATCTCCCTTAATAATACTAGTACAAGGCAACTAATTAATCATCGAATCTCCTTTATAACTATGGAGAAAAAAATACCTAGGGGAAATACTCTAGTCACCTCCCTGAAACAATGGTTCGTCCGCAAATAAGCTATCCACCGAACAACTTGAACCATACCAAGATATCAAGCATCAAATTTTCAAGTAGTTCAACATGTAGACAAGATTACTTACGCCATGCCCAAGCGGAGTAGCATACGATTCGAATATTTATGAAAAAATTCTGGAAAAAAATTAGACAACGTACCCCTCCACAAACATGCATGGTCAAATTCGATCTACGCATCACGCACGGAGAAAAGAAATAAACAAAAGAGGTAGACTTTGCGATTCCAAGGGGAAAAATGAAGTTTGTTTACTATCCATCCATCCGTCCGTTCATACGCACACTATCATTGCAACAAAAACGAATCCGACCAACCAATCGAAGCGAATTCTGAACACGAA
This sequence comes from Zizania palustris, assembly GCA_019279435.1. Taxonomy (NCBI): domain Eukaryota; kingdom Viridiplantae; phylum Streptophyta; class Magnoliopsida; order Poales; family Poaceae; genus Zizania; species Zizania palustris. The sequence continues at coordinate 14,500,603 of JAAALK010000081.1, forward strand.
CTCATCTCATCTATAGCATATAAACGCATTGGGTTTAACGCCATGAGAGAACCGAGGAAGGCTTGGGGTGGGGGTGGGGGGGGGGGGGGGGGGGGGGGCGGCCGGGGGGCACCAACCGACTCCGTCAGCTGCGACCGAATAAAGCCATGGAAAAAAGCTAACTCACCGTCTCCGGCGGCCGGCGACCAGGCAGGATTGCGGCCAGCGACGCCTCCTCTCTGAAGTCTAATAGGGTGTGCGAGCACGAGGTCAGTGGAGAATGAAGTTTTGCCAAGCTGAGCGGAGAAGCCGAGAAGGCAGGAGGGCAGGGCTCAGGAGAGGATTGCATCAAAGTAATTGTAAACTAACAGTATCTTTATTTTTTATTAGAAATATTTGATTGTGGAGTGCCGGTGCGTTAAGACCAACAAAAATTTACGCATTAAAAACACTATATAAATGATATAAATAAATTAAAATATAATAAAATAATATTTACCATGATTCAGTTTCAAAAATAATATACTTATTTTAAAAGTAACATAGATTTTTCTAATAATAGAATTCATGTGCCAATGAAAAGATAGTGGTGGTGATATAAGTAGTATAGATACTCTATATCCGCTTCTTTATATAAATTGAGAATTTACTATTTCATATTTTATTGATATATGAGGTGCTCTTAGGTTAATGATCAAATTTTCTTTTTTTTATTCTACTACCAGTTAAATCATCCCATTGTTAATTTAAAATAGTAAATTCATATTTATGTTAACAATAATGTTTCATTTACCGTATACTAAGATTTGCAAAAATCGGATTGTATTTTAACACTGAGTAAAAATTATTTTACCATGTTGTTATACAATATTTGATAATATTGTTTACAACAGGAAACAACTTAATTTTTTATATGTGAGAGTAAATGTTTCAACTTAATTTTGATTATATTATATTTTAATTATTTTACTAAAATATTTTTTGTCAACACATAAAATATTACCACTAAATATTTAAATAATAATCATATCTTAGTACTAATCTCCGTTTTTTAAATGATGACGTTGACTTTTATCACAATATTTACTATTTTTTTATTCAAAAATCTTTTTAAAATATTATTTATTCTGTTATAATTTATTTTATTATTAAAGATAGTTCGAGGATAACTTATATTTTTATAAATTTTCACAAAATTTTTAAACAAGAGGAATTGTGAAATGTTGAGATAAAAATCGAAAGCGTCGTTAAAAATAAGTATTCAATAATATCTCTTTATGGTCTCTCCACGTTACAGGGAATATCACTTTCCTTCCGTATATAATATACAAATTTATAATTTTATATTTCTAAATTATTTATTTATTAAAGACTTTATTATTTCCAGTTTATACCACCGCTAAAATTAAAAATGGTACTCCGTGTATATTTATTTTAACCAAGATACGGTTTGCGCGTTAAAATTTCTCTGAAGTAGTCTGCGGAAAGACACGTCGCTCGCGGTTTCGTACGGGGTCGGCGTCGGTCTCTTTCCACTGTCATGTGGGGTCATATTTTGCGGGGCCCGCGCATCAATGTCTACTAGGAGTAGGACTGCGGGGTGGAGTATGGGACGCGCGCGGGTGTGAGGGGCGGCAGAGCGGCGCGGCTCCCACGTCGCAGTGACCATACCAAAAACAATTATTTAGGTGTCATTTGGTTATTTAGCGAAACAATTTAGTCTTGTCACGAATGTTTGAACTCTAATTTAAAGTATTAAATATATATTATTTATAAAACTCATTCATAATCAATGAGTTATTTATGAGATGAATTTAATGAGTCTAATTACATCATAATTTGATAATATAATATTATAATAAATATTTACTAATCATGAATTAATTAGGATTAATAAATTTGTCTCATGAATAATCATCTGATTTTGCAATTATTTTTATAATCAGTTAATGTTTAATCCTTCAAATTGATGTCTAAACATCCTATATTACACAGACTAAATTTTAGTCTATGAAACCAAACATCCACTTAGAAACAAAAGAGCGAAGGCTTGATTGGATTGAAAGAACACGTGAAGAGGAGATGAGAAAGCTAAAATAAAACTGTTATGTGTATGTGATTTAAACAATATTTATTTGTCATGAGTGCGTGAACAATTATTTGCATGTCATGAGTGTGCGGACAATTATTTGCTCCCTAAACTTTGTGATATGTGCATGTGATTTGATTTGAACAATTATTTTATGTTGCTTGTCTTGATTGATGATGTCAAAATATTGTTGCTTTAGGTAGATGGATAACAACATACAAGTCTATTTGTCCTAATAAGATTGCTATTAACAGTGTAACCAAACTTCAGATGTACTACAAACATTTACTATTAAAACAGAAATCAACAGCTACTCAAACCAAACAACTTCTTAGCTTTTTCACAGCTCATAGTTCACATAAGCTTTTCCACAACTCACAGCTCACAACAATTTTTTTCAGCATCTGATGAGCACTGAGGTGCGATGGATGGCCCGATCTTTCGATAGGTACGATTGAGACGACGAGTGGACGTTCACGCTTTAAGGCTTTCGATTAGCAATCGAATCCTTGCAATCACTTCACCCTCTTGTTTAGTCGTTATCAACCACACTTTCACGTAGTCGATCTCACCACGAATGTTTTGATCCTGCAAATCAGTCGTAGAACTTTGCAAGAACAAGGTAAACATAATCTGGATTGCTGATATTAATCTAAAGAACTCAAAGTTTGGGGTTTCACAAACCGATCTACGGCGAAACTGCGACGATAGAATAATCCAAGCAAAACCTAACTCTAACGATGACGGTAGGGTCTATTTATAGGGTTACAGACGTAGGGTGCTATTTAAGTCACGGGTCATGCCCTAGGATCGTGGGTCGTGCCCTAAAAGGACTCAAATCTAAACAGACTCAAAGACCCTATCAAGACTCTGACTCAATTTAGTCTGGAGTCTGGCTCTCGATTAGTGGTGTCCTAGTTGGTGATCGGCCAATAGTGGTAGGTGGTCGGCCAGTAGTGGTCGGTAGTCAGTCAATGGATGGCCGATGATGGTCGGTAATCGGTCGATGGTGGTCGCAGTCGACAATTGGTCGATCCGAAATCTATTCTCTCTTTTTTCATGCAACTCTTCAAACTATTCGTATTTAGAATGAAAACTAGAAGTGTCTATATAATGGATCTGTTGCCTATACCTAGGGGAATTAAGTATTGTTGTCCAACCACGCACTATGCCTTCAACCTGCTAAATATTTCTAATAATTTGAAACTCGCCATGAATATTGTCAATCCTGAATGGAACGACGATGTATTTAAATGGTGTCGCGTATTACCAAGATGGGTCCCGAAAACATTTGACCGTGAATTAGCTTTAACTTATGAACATCTAATTAGTTAGACTACTTATGTACAAATACCATGTTACATTAACATGTCGTTTGCAGTAATTTAAGAGGCTATCTGGTTATCAATTATATGTGCTTGTGGGATGGTATAAGATTACCATTAATTAACACAGTGAGTGTGCATATTTTTATAATTGCCTCGTGGTATTCTACATTACTGTTTTTCTAACGATTAATATGTGAAATGTATTACCAGGATAATAATGTCCTAAGAACGACGTTTCTCGTGGAAATACTGAAGTACAACGACAATGAGTGCAAAGAGAACATCCCTAAAGAAATTCGAGAAATTCTTAAACATGTTGATATATTTCACTTTGTATAGTACTTTGTTTAACTGAATAATAATAATATAACTCTTTTTTGTTTTTTACTCTCTAAATTCTTGTTATACCCCTATGTATTTTTGCTTAGCCGAACCTTAACTCTCTAGTCGCCGGTCCCGCACCCCTTCGTCGTCGGCCTCACGGGGCTCCACCGCTGACCCCGAGCCCCAACGCCCGGACCTTGCATGGCTCCGTCTCCAGCCCCAAGACCTGCGCCCCTCTACACCCGACCTCACATGGCTCCGCTTCCGGGAACCATTCCTTAGCCTCTCCGTTGCTTGCAAAAACGAAGTATATTACATTTACGAAGCATGTTACAAATACGAAGCGCAAGTTGTTGTAGCAATTGCGTTATCTACAAACATGTTCCTATAATAGGGGTGTGGAACATGAACCTTAAGGGTTCTTAGAGAGATAGAGAATTTTTATACTGGTCCAGGCCTCCTCTGAGGATAATAACCTTACGTCCAGTTTGTAGTATTTTTTACTATGAGGTTCTCCCCTTGTTACAAGGGTGATGCTCTAGTTATATAGGAAAGAAAGTAAAGGAAAGACCAATTCTATCCTTTACTTATAGTGCCCTGCTACTAGGCTTCGTAGGGGTAAAACGGTAAGAACTATTCGAGTACATGCGCAACTTTTACAGACGTGGTGGTTATGTATTAGTGTCAAGGGTAGGGGTCCCTGGTATGACTTCAGCGGTATTGGGATATTTTATAGCCTCTACGCCAGGGCACTTCACCAGAGGGCCTTCGCCAGAGGACCTCGGGGAATACCTCGTAAGGACTTCGATGTGGTCTTCGGAGGGAGACCTTTGAGAGGGCTTCTGTGGCGCCCCGATTTATCGAAATCAGAACATTATTGAATTTCGTAAGAAAAACAATAATACAAGAGGTTCATCATGCGACAAACGTACATACGACAGTATTCATGGTACGCAGACCATATTTATTACAGCAGAGTTTAATAAAAACAATAATAAAGATAATAAAAATGCATCACGAACGTCTTCTCCAAGATCTTTTCTCTTGACTGGGTCGCTACTCCAGACCGTCTTCATAGTAGGCATCCTCTATGGGGTTCAACGGGTATGAGTACAAAAAGTACTCAACAAGCCACCGCAAATGCAAGTAATAATGCAAGGTAATAACAAAGAAGGATAATTGGCTGAAAGTGCGGAAAAGTACATTTTCAGTTATTGCAGTTAATGTAGTCAAGTTTTATCATGCGGAAAGTAAACATGAAAAACAATAACATCATCTAACTCGAGGAGTATGTTTTACCTCCTCGCACAACAGTCCTTACATGTCAAACCATCACGCACACCCATTTCAAAGTAAACTAACTGTGGGATGTCACACAACCCGCCCTTGACCATGGGCTCGACTTTTCAAAAAGATTTATGACTCTGATCAGAGATGTACTACTGTACCCACAAGGCACGCACTCATCCCAAACACCAAAGTGTAACGAGATGACCCATACCACGGGAACTCGTGCCAAAACCTCAGCATGAAACGCTCCAAGCGATAACCACCCGCTCTAGGTTTCGCCGGCGCGCCAGGCCGCATCCCGGCTAACGTCGCACCCCCTTTTGCGCCACATTGGTACAAGCCACCCGCAGGTGCTACTTGACCCATCTCCAAATGGTGGCCTCGGTTTGGAACACTCCATACCTTAGTTAGGACTTACCCACTAGACTTGTGGTTAGTGCGGAAGTGTATTGCAACGGATCCCGCAGACCGGTCTTTATAGTGCCCCAGGTGCTACCGACCAATGCCCTAGCTTGCACCCGGAACCCACCATGCATTCACTCACAACCACAACTCCATCACCGACAGAATTCCAATGATAAGAATAACGTGGATCATATAGTAGAACCAAGTTGCTATGACTCATTTTTAATCCTATAGCAATCGTGTCGATACATTGGACACTAGCTAATAATACTAATCATATGGTGACAAGGAGTTTAGGCTAGATAGCATGGCTTGGGTCGCACATCAAGGTCGGTCGGGGGATCCTAAAAAAATATATTGTAAGGGTTTCATTTGACTAATGCATATACATATCCTATGTGTTTTAGCGATAGTTTAATAAAACATGGGTTCAATATGCTCAAAAGATTGGTTTGGTGACTTGCCTTGTTCAGCGAAATGCGAGGGAGGGACTTCTGGGAAGTATTCCGGCTCCTCGGTGGCGTCGTAGTCTTCCCAATATAATTAAAGTAAAATAAAATAAATACAACATTCAATTAAACAATATAAAACCACACAACAAGCACATAGGTTTAAATTGGTTTAATTTCAAAGAAAATCAAGTTATTGAACCTCTGAAATTCATTTTATAAATCATTTAAAAGGAATTATAATGAAATGTTGTCCTTTGTAAAAAGGGGTTTTAAAAGTGATTAATCTTATTTTAAGTTTTCTAATTAATTCAAAATGAAAGGTTCAGAGAAAACGTAGTGGTCTCATTATTCTAACAGGGAATGAATAAATATAATTTTTGCTGTAATTTAAATAATCAAATTTTCATTTTACCCTAAGGGTATTTGAATACTTTATTAAATAAACATGAAATGTCCAAAGCAAACATATTGTTTTTATTGCATTATCATGTAGAGGATAATATTACAAATTTTCTGGAATTGAAATGAAAATTTTTGGAGTTCAAATGCGCCAGATATGAATTTTACAAGTTTAAAACAGTTTCTGGAATTTCTTTTTAAATTTAAATCGCCTTGGGTCCACGGTGAGCCAGGCCCACGGTGAACCCGCGCACTGTGCGCGTGCGCCGGATCGATCTGGGCCATTGGATCCAGATCCAACGCGCGAGAGCGAGGCGGGGGAGTTAAGTTATCGCGGACGGCGAGGATTAAAACACTGAACCGATACGCGATGGACGTTCCAGATTAAACGTAGGTTTTAAATAGAAATGAACGCGCGAGATTAAAACATAACGTTTCATCCAGATCTGACGGTGCGGATTAGATTGCGCACGTGGTGAAGCTAGCGTCGTCCGATCGCGATCGCACGGCCGTGGTTAGATCCGACACGGCACGGGTACTCAGCCCGTGCCGGTTGTCTTCTCCGATGACGGCGAGCGGGCCAGAGGCCACGGCGAGCGACGACGGCCCTAGCTAAGCCTAGAAATGGAAAGAGGACCTTGCGGGGATCACGAGGGTACCTTAGGCGAGGCGAGGGGTCGACGGGATGCGGTCGGCGACGAGGGTAGACGACAGAGTGGTTCGGGCTCCTCGTCGGCGATGGTGCTCCGGCGGGGTTCGTCGTCGGCGGAGGGTGGCCGAGGTTGGCGGAGTCCGTGCGGTCACAACGGTGCGCCTAGCTAGGGCGGAGGGGGTCACTGGAGACGGCGAGGGGCGATCGGAGCGAAGGCGACGGCGAGGCGTTAAAACATGAAATGAGGCGCTCTGGTTCGTTCTCAGTGCGATCTAGCGTGCGGGCTGGACGAGGGGGGTGGCCGGGGTTTAAATAGGGTCGTCGGCGGGGGCAAAGGGGGCGTAATCGGGGGAGGCCGAGAGTAAAGCCTCTATTCAACACTGGCGAGCTCTTGCCTTGCATGCGTGCGCTCGATTCGGGGGCGATGACGCGGTGGAATAATGGGGGAAACGGTCGGGAGATCGCGGGGGAATCAATGTCGTCGAGTAATTAAGGAGAGGGGGCCAGCGAGAGCGAATCCGAGGTGGGGTTACGGTTTCAGCCGACGAGGGGGGGATTTGGGGGCGGATCTCGCGGGGAAGATGGATCCGATAGGTGGGGGCCACATGCCAGCGGGCGCGAGCGAGTGAGTGAGGTGGCTGACGGGTGGGGTCAGGCTCGGGCGCGAGAGGGGGCGGTTGGCGCCGACAGGTGGCGCCGGGGTGTCGGGCGCGCGCGAGGTGAGAGGGGCCCGCTGACGGGTGGGGTCGGGCTGTCAGTCCGAGGCGGGCGAGGGTAACGAGCTGGGCTGGCCGGGAGAGAGAGAAAGGGAGGGGGAGGCCCAATACTGTTTCAAAACATTTCTGAATAAAAATAATTCCAGAAAATAGATTAAAATCTTAGGGCTACTTCCAAGGTTGATAAAAATTTGTAAAAATTCTCAAAAATATATTTTGGCCTTAGGATCCTACATAAAAAGTTTCAGCTCCTAGTTTGGTAATTTCACCTATGTTGTAGTTCAAAATGGTGAAAGAGAGTATTAAGGGTATTTCCAAAATAATTAATTCCAGGAAAATATATTAAATAATATTTTTATTCCTTTGAAAATTTGGGGTGTTACAAACCTATCCCCCTTACAAAGAATCTCGTCCTCGAGATTGGAGTGCTACTCGAATAGCTCGGGGTACTGGGCTTTCAGCTCGTCTTCTTTTTTCCCATGTAGCTTCTTCGGCAGGGTGGTTGTCCCACTGAACCTTGTAGAAGCGGACTACATGACTCTTGGTTACTGAGAAACCAAGGGTTGGTTTCGGTGTTTTGTGATGAGTGATTGACAGGCTTTTTACCCTCTGTTCGAAGGGTACCTCCGAAGGGGCTTCGGAGGTGGTACCTCCGAAGGGTGTTCGGAGGTGGTTTCACCGAAGTGTGTTCGGTGTTTGCTTGCTGCAGCTGTGCAGCGGAGTGTGCTCGTCGGAGGGGTCCGACAGTACGCGATGACTGGGTTCGTACCGAAGGCTTCGGTACTTTGGGCGGTACACCGGAGTGTGTGCCGGAGGTTGCTAATCCGGAGAGGTCTCCGGAGTACTGGATACACTTGTCTGTTTGTCTGTGGTGCGCAGGGACTTCGGAGGCGTCGGACGAGGTTCGAGCCAGGTGAACCTGGGTCAAGCGGGAGGCTTGATGCCAGGGGAGCGGGGAGCTCCGTCACGGTGGCTGCGAAGGTGGTCCGGGTCGGTCCTCGGGTCGAGGCGTGCCAGGTGAAGGCAGAGAGTGCGGAGCATGGCTCCGGCTGAAGGTACTCCAAGACAAAGTCCTCGGAGGTGAGGCACTTCGAAGATACTCTGAATGGAGTGACTTCGGAGTTTGTGGATCAAGTCCTCTGCGGAGGCAAGGTGTTCGAAGTGTGCTCCAGAGGGAGACACTCGAAGGTTGCCCAACGAAGGTCTCAGAAGTCGAGGCGCATCGAAGGCATGGTCCGGGTGAGGCTCGTCGAGGAGTGTGCTCGGGGAGAGACACTGCGTCGAAGTGCTCATGGAATGCTTCATGCGGAGGCCTTGGACGAAGGAGGGACTTCGAAGGGTGGTACTCCGAAGGTGGGGCTTCGGAGTGAGGAAGGCTTCGGAGCGAGGCTAGCTCCGGAGGAAGGTTGACTTGAGGTACTTCGGCCTGCATGGCTTCGGTACACGGACTGACGGAGTTCAAGCTGGGTATAGCTGCGAAGCTGTGGTGGTCCACTCCGGAGGTGTTGGTGCGAAGGCTCAAGAGCTTTGACGGCTTCGGCTCAAAACCGTCAGTGTATCGGAGACTGACTTCGGTGAAGCGAAGGCCACCAGGCTCAAGGCTTCTCACCGAAGCTACCGCACCCTCGCGTGCGAGGGGAGGCTGCAGAAAGTCAAAAACTGCAAAGGCTGACACTGTCCCCTCTGCAAAGCTGACAGAGAAGCCTCCAGAATAAAGGTGGACTACCTTTTGTACCCCTTAGTTCCATAGAGACAAAATCAATGTAAACCCTAGGGGTAGTGTAGTCAATTTCTTTGGGTGAAATGTGGGCTATAAATATGGGGGCTCGGTAGGTAACATTTAACACTTTTGAGCATTTACTGTTGAGCTCCTGTAGCCACACTTCTATTGAATACATCCAGAGAGTTCATTTTCTGTGTTCCTTGTTCAAGCGGCGAAGCCCTGTTTTCCTGTGCTTTTGCTTGAGCTCGCGTTGCATACTTCGCTAGTTTAGTGCACCGAAGCCTGTTGAGGCGAAGGCTGTTTTTGTGCGAGGTGTGTTTTGTCAGTGTGCATTCGCTCTGTGTAACAGGAGGTGTAACCTCGCTGCTTACTAGCGAAGCCCTGATTGTTGCCCGTTTTGCTTCCTGTGTCGAAGCCCTTAGTTTAGTCCGGTTGTGTGTGTGTAGACCTTCGTGTACGAAGCCCAGCACCAGTTGCTGCCGCCAAGTACTTGGTCGAAGTCCTCAGAGGGCTGTCCACTCTTGCGAAGGGTGAAGTGCGAAGCCTGCTCGAAGCACCCTGTGTGCGGAGCCTGCACTGACTTAGCAGAGTAGGTTTTCGAGGGTTGTAAGTGGAGCGAAGTCTTCTTGGCTTCGAACTTTTGCTCCTCCGAAGCCTGTGTTCGAAGGTGTTGAAGTACCTCCGAACCAGACCTTCGAAGGTAGTGTTCGAAGCCTGTTCCGCAGAAGACAGAACTGAAACCGAAGGCTAATTTTTAGCCCGAAATTTTAAAAGCTCCCATTCACCCCCCTCTGGTCGCCGTTTCCGGTCCAACAATTGGTATCAGAGCAGGTTAAGATCACCAGTTGACCTTAACCGGTTTTGTGATCTGTTGGCGACATGGATAGAGGCAGTAGAATTCCTCTGTTCGATGGGACAGACTTTGCATACTGGAAGGTGCGCATGGAGGCTTACTTGTTAAGCCAAGGAAATGCAATTTGGGAGATTGTGGACTCAGAATACTCCATCCCTGAGACTCGCACCTCTCAGACTGAGAAGGATCAGTATATTGCCAATTCCAAGGCAAGAAACATACTGTTCATCGGTTTGAGTAGAAGTGAGTTCGATAGGGTGCAGCACCTTAGGACTGTAGGGAGATTTGGACAACTCTCACTGTCTTTCATGAGGGCTCTGCTCAGATTAAGGCCAGGCGCCAGAGCACCTACAATCAACAGTATCAGCTGTTTGTGCAGGCACCTGGTGAATCTGTAGATGCCATGTTTTCTCGCTTTGACGCGATAGTGAGTAACTTGCGGTCCAACGGGACGCTTGCTTACAGTGATCACGATAGGGCTATCAAGCTTCTCTATGCTCTTGACCGTAGCATATGGGAAGTGAAGATATCCAGCATTGAGGAGTCCACAGGCTATGACACTCTAACCTGTGATGAACTCTTTAGCAAGCTGAAGTCCACAGAGATTGCTAAGGCATCTCTTGCTGTGCACAGAAGCTCTTTGCCACAGCCATTGGCATTGGTTTCTAGCACTAGCCGTGGCACCACTGCAGAACCAAGCACATCAGGCACTTGTGTTCTTGCAGATGGTTTTGCTTTGTCCTCCCTGGTCTCCGTCACAAAGGAGCAGGTGGACACTCTAGCTGATGATGAGCTTGCTCTCATTGCCCGGAGGTTCACCCGCTTTCATCATGAGAGACGGGATCAGAGGAGAAGTGGTTTTAGTGGTTGCTATGAATGTGGCGACACCTCTCATATTAAGGCCAATTGCCCCAAGATCAAGAAGAGAGATGAGAGTGACCGCCCCAAATACCACAAAGAGGAGAGGAAGCCCTTTGTGAAGGGCAAGCGCGGCAAGATGGCTAAGAAAGTAGCCAAGGCCGCTTCCAGAGCCTTTGTTGCTGCTCTCAGCGACATCGACACTTCCTCAACTAAGGAGTCGAGCTCTGAGGAGGAGGAGTCCCCAAGGAAGGAGGACAAGAAGGACAAGAAGGGACGAGACTTCACCGGCCTTTGCTTCATGGCCGACAGCGATCACAGCGGCGATGAGCTTGACTCATCTAAGGTAAACCTATCATCTGACTAGCTTCTAATTAAATTAGATGAGCTAAATGAAGTAGTGCTTGGTCAGGATAGATTACTTGTGCAAGCCGCTAGAGAAAGAAAAGACCTTAGACTTAGGCTAGAAACTATTTCTACTGAATATGCCATGCTTAAGTCTAAGTTTGATGATGCTGAATGTGAGTCCTGTTCTGTTGTCATGAGTGAGCTTGCTCAGTTGCGTTCTGTTCATGCTCAAACTCTTTCTGAGCTTGAGACTGCACAGAAGCAGCTTTTGGAGGTGGATTCTAGACCTCATGATATTATTGATTGCATGAACTGCTCTTTATTACGCGATAGCATTAATTTACGTGATAAGCATGTTCATGATTTAGAGGCTAGATTGGAGAGGGCCGGTAGTTCTAAGGATGTGCAGCCTGTGTGTGACACATGCATTACCCTTAAGGACCAGCTAGGCACTGTTAGAGAGCGAGCTGAAAACCTCATGTCAGAAAATGAATACCTTCTTTCCGTGGTAAACAAATGCACTGAGGGAAAGGGTAGGATGGATTTGCTCTTGGCCAAGACCAAGTTGTGTGCTGACAGAGCAGGGATAGCTCTAGGTTTGGGTTTTGAGAGGATACCTTCAGACAGTAAGGCCAAAACTGTTTTCACCTCTCCCACTACCCTAGAGAAAGAGAGAGCTCTGTTAGACACCCCATTAGCCAAAAAGCCTACCCATCCACCAAAGAAAACCACTCCTCCTGCCAAGAAAAATCCTCCCAAGAAAACCACTCAGAGAAAACCCAAGGAGCCTGTGAGAGTTGCTCATGTGACCCATGAGAGTGCCCCTAGGAGAGTGTTTCATTGTTCCTATTGTCAGCGGGCGGGTCATTTGGTTGGGTTCTGTTTTCGTCGCATCAAGGATGAGCGACGCGCACAGGCGATGAGTTACCAGGACATGCATTACCCATCCTTAGGTATGCATGAGTCTGAGCTTTACTATCGTCCTGCTTTGAGGCTCCTCGTGCTTCTCGGAGAGGTTTTGCTCCTCGAGGTCTTCACCATGTTCCATATGGTGGTAGACCTCGGGCTAGCAGATTTGTACCTCGTCAGAGTAGGAGACCTCGACATGTTGTTCTTTCACAGCATGTAGGTAGACCTCGCACTTTGCATCATTCTGATTATTATGTGCGTAGACCGTCTGCTTTTACTGTGCCTACTACTCGTGTCACTCAGTGCTGGATGCCTCGTCATTATTTTACTCACCCCAGCACTGAGCGATCGAGACGTTCGTATCATGTGTAGGCGACAGATCGAGGCTTGGAGGGCACGTGGATCATGGACTCCGGTTGTTCGCGCCACATGACCGGAGATGCAGCTTGGTTCTCCAGCCTCACCACAACCAAGCAAAGGGAACATATCACCTTCGGAAACAATCGAAGGAGTAGAGTGAAAGGTAAAGGTGTGGTAAGAATTAATTCGAACTTCACTCTCAAAGATGTTGCTTTGGTTGAAAACCTGGGATACAATTTGCTGTCTGTATCTCAGTTTCTTGATGAGGGCTTCGAAGTGCGATTTCATCGCGATACTTCGCAAGTGCTCAATTCTGATGGCGTTGTGGTGTGTAAGATCTTTAGGATTGGGAGAGTTTTTGGAGCTGATTTTTCAGAGTCGTCTGGTTCTTCCTACTGTCTTGTTGCACATTCGACATCTGAGCTTTGGAAGTGGCATAGGAGACTAGGGCATATGAGCTTTGAGTTGCTCGCTCGTCTGAGCGCCCTAGGCCTGATCCGAGGATTACCCAAGCTCAAGTTTGAGAAGAATTTAGTTTGCGCTCCTTGTCGACATGGAAAAATGATTGCCGCTTCGCACTCGCCAGTCACCACAGTGATGACTGAACAACCCGGAGAACTTCTCCATATGGACACTGTAGGTCCTTCTCGGGTTAGTTCTTTAGGCGGCAAGTGGTATGTATTAGTTATTGTCGACGATTTCTCTCGCTACTCTTGGGTCTTCTTTCTTGCCAGCAAGGACGAAGTGTTTTCACACTTTCGGAGCTTGGCTTTGAGACTTTTCACTGAACTCCCCGGTGCATTAAAATTCATTCGAAGCGATAATGGCACTGAGTTCAAAAATAGTCTCTTTGTTGACTTTTGCATGGAGCATGGCATAGAACATCAATTCTCTGCTCCGCGGGTTCCTCAACAGAATGGTGTTGTTGAGAGAAAGAACCGCACTTTGGTTGAGATGGCTAGGACGATGCTTGATGAGCATAGGACTCCTAGAAAATTCTGGGCTGAGGCCATGAACACTGCTTGTTACATCTCTAACCGAATTTTCTTGCGCTCAATTTTAAATTTGACATCTTATGAGCTGCGTTTTGGGAGACAGCCCAAGGTTACTCATCTTCGAGTTTTTGGCTGTCGCTGCTTTATCCTAAAACGTGGCAATTTGGATAAATTTGAGTCGCGATCTTCTGACGGGATCTTTTTGGGTTATACTACTCATGGTCATTCTTATCGTGTTTATAACTTGGAAACTAACACTGTCATCGAGTCATGTGATGTGACTTTTGATGAATCAACCCCCTCTGTTAGTTCTGCTTTTGAACAGGCAAATGAACATGACATGGAACAGACCTTATTCGAAGACGAAGATCCCGGAGAATTCGAGGATGATCCCCTACTACCCTCGACGTCAACCCCCGAAGCTGACCCCGCTTCAACTACTTCGGCACGAGGTCCCGAAGCGACTACCTCAACATCGGTCATCTTGGACCACTCCAACGCACAAGTTGAGGGGGAGGCTGCATCCCGCCGCGAGGCTCCACATCATGTCCAAAGGATGCACCCTCCCGAGCAGATCATTGGTGAGCTTGATCAAAGGGTAACATGTTCTCACGCTCATTTCACTAATGCTGCTTTTGTTGCTTCTTTCGAGCCCTTAGATGTTAGCCATGCACTTTCTGATTCTAGTTGGATCAATGCCATGCATGAGGAACTTGAAAATTTTGAAAGAAACCAAGTCTGGACTTTAGTTGATCCTCCACCAAATGTTCATTTCATTGGAACAAAATGGATTTTCAAAAATAAACAAGGGGAGGATGGGACTATAGTTAGAAACAAGGCTAGACTTGTAGCTCAGGGCTTTTCTCAACTAGAAGGGATTGATTTTACTGAAACTTTTGCACCTGTTGCTCGCCTTGAGGCCATTAGGATTTTGCTTGCGTTTGCGACATCCCGGGGATTCAAACTCTATCAAATGGATGTCAAAAGTGCTTTTCTTAATGGCTTCATAGGTGAAGATGTTTATGTAAAACAACCCCCTGGTTTTGAAAACCCCAAGTACCCACATAAAGTCCTTAAACTTCATAAGGCTCTTTATGGACTCAAGCAGGCCCCTCGGGCTTGGTATGATAGACTTAAGTCTTTTCTGCTTGAGCGAGGGTATTTGATGGGCTCTGTTGATAAAACTTTGTTTACTCTCAAGCATGGCAAAGATTTCCTTCTAGTGCAGATTTATGTGGATGATATCATCTTTGGTGGCTCTTCTCATGCTTTAGTTGCCGAGTTTGCAGATACCATGAGCAGGGAATTTGAAATGTCGATGATGGGTGAACTCACCTTCTTCCTTGGTTTGCAAATCAAGCAAAGCAAACAAGGTACTTTTGTCCACCAGACAAAGTACACCAAGGACCTGCTCAAGAAGTTCGACATGTCCGATGCGAAGCCCCTCGCCACTCCAATGGCTACATCTGTAGCATTGGACCCTGACGAAGATGGAGAAGCCGTAGATCAGAAGGAGTTCCAGAGCATGATCGGCTCCCTCCTCTACTTGACTGCCACGAGGCCGGACATACACTTCGCAGTGTGTCTGTGCGCTCGTTTTTAGGCTTCACCACGAGCTTCGCACCGCCAAGCGGTAAAGCGCATCCTAAGGTATCTCAAACACACACTTGAATTTGGCATATGGTATTCAGCATCTTCATCTTTATGTCTTCGAGGCTATTCCGATGCGGACTTTGCTGGGTGTAGAATTGATAGGAAGAGTACCTCTGGTACTTGTCATTTTCTGGGTACATCTCTGGTTTGCTGGTCTTCCCGCAAACAGTCTAGTGTTGCACAATCGACGGCTGAGGCCGAATATGTTGCTGCAGCTAGCTGTTGCTCTCAGATTTTGTGGATGGTTTCCACTTTGCGGGATTTTGGGTTAGATTATAAGAGTGTTCTACTTTTTTGTGATAACACTAGTGCTATTGTATTACAAACAACCCGGTTCAGCACTCCAGAACCAAACACATTGATGTACGGTATCATTTTCTCAGAGATCACAATGAGAAGGGTGATATTGAACTTCAATATGTTGATACCCAACACCAGCTTGCCGATATTTTTACAAAACCCTCGATGCTTCTCGATTTGCTTACTTGCGTGGGGAACTTGGTATTTGTCATCCTTACGGCATTTTGTGAGGGGGAGCTGATTTTAATGGTCTTGCATATGCTCATTATGTGTGAAATTGCATTTAAATCTTTTGCTATTATATGCCTGCTTTTAATTCAAAGAAATCATGACAGCTCAGCTCTATGAAATATGTCTGGAACATTGGTTGTGCATGATGTCTTATTTTCTAAAATCAAAACTTGCTCACCGCACAATCGTGTATCTAGCTTGTTTAGGCAGGACTGCTTTTAGCTATCTTTTATCTACTTGACAGCAAGACACTGTTCCTTGGA